>VYZX01034234.1:9665-215311 GCA_013401335.1 Brachypteracias leptosomus
TCTGTATCTTCAACAATCTACGCCCCTCCCCTCCCGCCCCCCCAATCAATTTTATTAGAATGCTACATAAAAACATCTAAACACATTAATTAAACCTACATTTACACTAATCTATTTAGAACAATGCCATGATTCTACAATCACTCCTTAAGTAAGTCTCACAAATAGTCCTTACTGAAATTAGTATTAGCATGCACACAAAATTAAGACTGTCCTTAAATCAAACTGGACTAGAGAGACGTTACAGCCCTCAGTGTGACACCGATTTCTGCTGCCTTCCAACAGAGTATTAACAGTTGCATGTGCTGAAACTGTACCAAAGATATGAGGTAATGGAACTCCTAAAAGTAATCTGAATTTTAGTACTAAGAGAAACTTTCCTTAGATAATAGTCTAAAAACCCAGTATTATTTCCCCTTTGAAATTTCCCAGATGGCAAAAAAGTTCACCCAAAAGGCTAAGTGACAGTTAAGCAGATTTTTCCTTCAGATATGAAAAGCTTAAAGATACAGATTGTAGTTGTAAAACCATTTATGTATTACTGCAATTGTAATACAATGTTTGTAAATCAGAAAGTTCTCTTAAAGAAAATATTTTAATCCTTCCCTCTTTCAATTAGTTTTTATTAGTTGGGGGGGTATTTAATGTTTTATGAACATACTGCAACTTACCAACATGAATGGATTTAGAAAACAAAGGTAGAATTTCTTCTGTAATATTGTCTCATCAAAATATATTACAGATCTGTTTCTACAAATGGAGAAACTGAGTCACAAAAGCAAACTGACTCACTAAAACTCACTCAGGAAAACTTGCAAGATCCCAAAATTCTCAAGAGATTCTTAATGCATAAAATCTGCAATCTACATGATAAAATCTACAACCTATAATCTGTAAAATTTGAGTATGAGTATTTCAATCTTCGGGTTTATTTCATGTCCCCTCCCCCAAGAACAATTTTGTAAAGTGTACAAAATTATTTTATTTTAATCTTGAATCAGATGTCTGCTTGAGAACATCACTGAGGCCACGAAGTTAGACTGTAAAGCTGTGTAGCCCTCTAAGTTATGACGTTAAAAAAATTATTCACAAGAACATGAGCTTTAAACCTAGGCAAAGAAAAAGGCAAAAGGTTTCCAAAAAGGTCCATACATAACCTCTTTAGAATTTTTAATGTACTTTTTAATAGAGTAAAACATGACTTATAAAAAAAAAAATTCAAATCCATATAAATAAGAAAGGTATGATGGGAGCATACATTACTGGACTATTAATGCATCTCTTGGTGGTTGAAATCGCTCAGCCTTTGGCCTCAAAATACATGAAAGGCATGCATTAGCAACACTCTAAAAATCTTACTATCTTATTGTTCAGGTATACCTTAAACCACATATCGGTGCTTCTAAATGGCATCTAAATTAAAATTCTTCAAAGACTGAAGACAGTTTTGTCATTTCAATTGTGATCGTTTAAATCCAGAAGGTTCCAAAGATACACTAGAATAAGAATTCATACCTCATTAAACCAAGGACAAGATTAAAGACATGCATACACACAAAAAAAAGTGGTTTGGTTTTTTTTGTGGCTTAAGACATACAGTTTGTAGACTTCATAACTTTGTATCAGAGCACACTACACCAACTACGAAATAATAAATCCTTGTGACCTCCCTTCCCCCCACCCAAACATATTTATAGTGGTGATACTAAAAGGTTCATATTTCATTTAGGAAAAAAATTAAGAGGTTAGGAACTGCACTTTCTCTTGGTATTTGTAGGCATATTACCACATACACAATTTATACAACAATATACAAAATAAATTGAAGAAGATATGTAATACCAAAATTACATGGTGGCAGAAGAAATTCCAAGTCTTAATAAAGTAACAGGTTATAATCTCGTATGCATTATTTCCGTAAGTATTAAGTTCTTTTAGTATTCTCAAACTATGAATACATGGGATTACTACCCTGATGTCCAGCAAAGGTATTTCCTGGAAGGTGAACATGACATTCGCTAACGTGATTTCACAAAGAACTCAGCCGAGTGTTTTAGTTATCTTAATCCACTGCTTATGTTGATAAATATTATTGCTTTTATGTCGCTAACAGGATGGACAGATGTACAGTATTCACCACAAAGGCGGGAGCTTTTGCAAATTACTAAACCGACATACAGATTACCTTACAGCAACCTATACACACCCCTCAAAGAAGCTGCTCGAGTCTGTTGCCTCCTTCCACCCCCCTTTTCCCCGACAAGAGTGGTCTCGTTCACTTGCCTTTCACACACATAACCAATAAAATTAATCAGCTGGAACACAGCATTTTTAAATCGCAGTAAAGTCAAGAGATGTTTTGTACGTTATTTGAAGGGAACAGTCTTTTCATTTAAACATAATAAGACTGTAATATGCTGCAGACAAACGCACTGCATGGGGTGTGGAGGACCCGAGCTGATTAGATTACCACAACATCAGCCTGAGGCCGCCATTTTTAGAATCTCTAAAGGACAAAAGAGGGAAATTAAAAAATTTGCTCCACATTTTTTGAAAAGTAACTTTAAAAGTACAGTGATTATAAGCAATTAATCATGCATTATAACTATAGCCATCGATCTCTCTTTCTTTTCTCTTTTTTGAGCCCTGAATAACAAAAACGTTTCGTTATTATTCCTTTAAGATACTGTAAATAAACAGACTAAAGCATTCCTAAATCTAGATACAACACTGAAGTTCTGCTTTTAACGACACGTAGTATGTACCATTTTAGGGACCTCAGGGCTTTTAGCCACCGCACATTCCCTAATGGCTGAGTATGGGGGAATACAGGACCTTTATAATCAGCCTATATTATGTTTCTCTACCCTATTTAGTCCTGCACAGTGAACCGTTTGTTTCTCTTCCCTCATGTCTGCAGCAATAGGGTCTACCCCACCAGTATTTATTTCTTTAAGAGCCTGAAATATGCCACCCAAGGAACACGAACGCTAGCTGCAGACACTAAAGCAAGAAAGGGATGCACCAATATAACTACTTACACCCTCAAGAAGGGGTGGAGAGAATGATCCCCTTTTAAATTGGCACAGAAACTCCTGAGGACTGCCTTCCGTTTGTCCAGGTTACACCACGAAGGGGAGATACGAGCAGGGAGGGAGGGAGGGAAGGAGGCGGGGGTGTGGAAGGCAGAGAGATTAGGCCTATAATGAGCCATTTTAGTACCACAAAGCAAAAACATACAGGATGGAGGAAGAGAATAGGTTTCCTTAAGCTTCATAAAACTCAATACGCAGTCCCAATAACGCACAAACCCCTTCTGAAAATCACCAGTCTCAGGAAGCGTACGTTGTCACATAATAGCCCCTTCTCGCTCTTTTTCCAAGCATAATGCATAAATCTGGCGTAACTGCCAAAAATTTCTCCTCAGCTCCTCCAGTTACAGTAACCCGCCATATTCACAAGATATAGCGACAGCCTGCCATTTTTAACCAAACCTCACAAAAGAAGAAACAAATTAAAGGCAACTTAAACAGAATTTAAACACATATCAGGGTGGGAAGGAGTTATACTCGCACCGAGGGTAATGAGACGTTCCCGTCGCATTTCACTCCCTTTTTGCCACCCCCCTCCCCAAAGCACCCACAGCAGAATACCCTGGTAATAACCAAAGACTCACCTGTAATGGTCACAGGCCAGGCAGCAGGACCCCTTAGCTAAGCCCCTTCTCTAGCCCAACCAAAACAATGCAACAGCCCCACTGCGGATATCCCTACCCTAGGCAGGATTCAACTCTAAGCAGGCTCTAGTAAAGAAAGAAAGAAAAGAAAGAGGAGATCCCCCCTCCCCCCAAACCTAGTTCAGTGCGCAGAGCCCTACAGGGACCAGCTTGGAAGCGCCTTTGCCTTGGGACCTGTGTACAAACCCCACTGCCGCCGCTGCTCCCGTGTCTCCCTCCTTTCAGCCTCCTACGCTCCCTTCTATGTCACTGCCTCTCTCTGGGAAAATGGCGTCCGCACTTCCCTCCCTCCCACTGCACGGGGCTTACCCACCCCGCCTGGCAGGGGCAGGGTTACCAAGGCGAAGCCAAACAGCCGCCATTTTGCTTACGGGCTGCGAGTGCAGCCTGCGCCCGCCGAGCCCTCAGTGTCCATTTTGCAACAGCGCTTTGCACGTTACGCGGAACGGGTCGGGCCTGGGCGCGGCCGAGACACCAGACTGCGGCAGGGGCTGGGCAGGGGGCCTGGGAGGAGGTGTAGAGGGAAGTAGGGCAGCGGAGGAGGGGCGGCTGCAGCTGGCGCTGATGCCGGAGGCCATCCGCAGCCCCGGAGGCGCAGACCGCGGGGGAGGGGTGGGGGCTCCGTCCGCGGCTGTTGTGGGACCGAACGCGGGCGGGAGGATGTCTGACTCAGAGCTGCACCCTCTGAGGCAGAAACGCCAGAACTCCCTCCTCAGCTACCCCCCCACCCTCGGCTTCCTCCTTACGACCGTCGTTACTCTCAGCATGACTATCCTTTATGAATCTCAACCTGAGGAGTAAATTTTCGCTACGAAGTACGTGAAAAGCCGGGCAGAGCCGCCGGATTTTGCACATGAGAGGAACTTACTTGAGGGGCGGGGAAGAGGGGGGCGAAGAAAGGGGAGGGAGCGGGAGCTTTGACTGAGACCCATTCAGGGCGCTGTGGAGGTTTTGGCTGAATCTCTCCTGTCAATAAGGCGTTTGAGGCTAAGACTCTTCCCTGAAGCGCTTAAGGCTCATATGTAAGGCAAGTGGGAGAGAGCTTCTTTTCTTAAAGCGAGTGGGACAGCACTAGCTGAAGGCGTTTCTTTTCTGCAGGGAACGAGCCAAGCAGTGAACGAGCCTTGCTTCCCCTTTAGGGAACAGCGCTCGGGGAGCAGGTATGGTCTGCTTTCACCTGGGCCAGCGGGAGCCGGCAAGGAGAGAGGCTCCCCCAGCGCCTCAGAGCAGACGCAGCCTTTGCCGTTTGTACCGAGCTCCTCTTCCTTCCGCCATATCCCCTCCCAGCTCCTGTTCTGCCTGCACACGGCCCTGCCTCCCGTGCCCAGCTTCAGCCCCTCTAGCGATACGGCTGATTGAGGGAGGGGAGGCGGCGGCTGGGGTTTCATTCGACGCCCACCAGGGGCTGAGCGAGCCTCCGTCAGTGCGCAAACTCGGGGCACCAGATAAAAGCTGGGCTGGCAGCTCTTACCCTGCCTCGATGGAGCCACCACAATCCGGTGACTGGAGAAGCAGTTAGCAGCAGCACCATAGACTAGCGTCCCCCCCCACCTTGGGCAGAGAGAGTTTGAGGCTCTAAACAGCTGCTGCTGCGGCAGGAGGGAGCCGAGGTGAAGGGATCTGCTAGCTGGCTGGACGCAGAGGAGGCGGCTGTAATGGGGCATTGAGTCTGAGGGAGGAGGGGGGCGATTAAACGTCTTGTGATCATGGCGGAGTCTATGGGTATTTTTTCCTGTCTAACTCTTCTGTGCGTGTGTCTCTTGTTTCTCTCTTTCTCTCTCTCCTTAGGGCGTTTGGCTGGGTCTGCTCGCTCGGGTTCTGCCTGTTGTTGCGCGAAATGGCGGCTGGCGTCTTGGTGGGTTTGGTTGTCGGTTTTTTGTGTATTTTTTTTTCCTCTTCCCCTCCTCTTCCCCTCCCCCCATCGCGCCTCGGCTGCGGCTCCGCAGCGAACCGCGGCCGAGACGGAGGCGGGGGGGGGAGGGAGCTGCGCGGGAGCCAATAGCAGAGCCAGCCACGGTTGCCTGGCGCGCCCTGATTGGCCGACGCTGACATCATCCTGCAGCAGGGGCAGCCGCAGCTGGGCAGGGTTGGGGAGCTGCTGGGGGAGGCTGGTGCAAAGGGAGAAAACGGGCGCCATGATCCTAGCGTGAGGCAGGACTTCGTGGGCGGGGGATCCCCGAAGAGCTGGTGGAAAGGAGAGCAGGACCAGGCAATGGTTTCTCTTTCCCAGACAGTGCCGGGGCTGTGAGGAGAGGAGCGGGGAAAGAGGGAGAGAGGAGCAACTCGCGCCTGCTTTTGTAACTGCGTCAGTACAAGATGGCGCAGGGTCTCCCTGGAGAGGGAAGGGAGTTGCACGTCCGCCGGAGGTCATGTGACCGCGTTGCATTCTTGTGGGGTTTGGCTGCGGACCAAGCTGGCTGAGTCGGCGGCGGCTGCCCGGGAGAGTCCGCGCTTCCCTCCCCCTCCCCGCACAATGCCGTCGGTGCCGCTTTGGTTCCCATTTCCCTCCCCCCATTAACCTTATGCACGAGGGCGTAGCTGTCGCTGAAGAAGGTTCTCGCTTCTCTCCTCATTCTCCACCTCTCTCCAGGGTGTAGCTGCTCTCGGGGGAAGCTTTCCATTCCGCCCCCTCTCTGCGTAAGGCTTTACCCGCCGCAAGGGAAAGTTTCCCCCTCGGCGCCTCCTCGCTCCGCCCGGGCGTGGGAGCCGGTGGCGCGCGGCTGCCGTGGCCGGGCCTGCCGTGGCCAGGCCTGCGCGTAGCCGCCGCCCGCTCTCGCTCGGCTTTCCCCTTCTCTTACGTTGAGCTGTAAGTTAGGTGCCCCGGAATCAGAGAATCGTTCTTACTGGAAGATTCGCTTTAAAACCTCATTAAAAGAGCTGAGGAAAACGCACAGGCTGTGCGGAGTTGTTCTTCTGACTAGGAGGTTGTTGCATTTCTAGTATTGCTTTGCTGGGGGTACGAGGTGGGGGGGCCTAAGGAGAAATCTGCAAGCTATTAATGACTTTATTCTGTTTGAACAGAACTTTGTTATGGAAAAACGGATTGATATGCTTTTGCTTGTATGTTGTTGGATCCTGTTGTAGGAGTTGAGCGGCTTTTCTGTGGGATAATGCGTATTACAAAGTTAGGCCATGGATGGCCTGCATCTTTAACACAGGGATTTAAGTATATACTAACTGCAGATGAAAACTACGCCATGCAAATACCATAAAGATGCCCCATGTCTTACTTTCTGAGGCTCATAGGAAAATGAACTTGTCACACAGGACTTGGAAACTTGGCAAATACATTTTCTGGTTTCCTTTTTTTTTTCTTTCCAGTATTCTGATGGGGGAGAAGTGAAAAATGTATGTTTTCCGATCTTAACACTTTTATTTTTCTTTAAGGAATGCAAGTTCTGTTACTGTTTGGGTGGGGTTCTTGTGTTTTCAAAGCAATTCAGTGATAGTTCCTGTGTCTTGTTCTTGCATGACAGGGTATAAATTTAGCCTCTGCATCTAACCCAGCAAACAAATGAACAGTTAAAATTGCTGATGCTTCGAGGGTGGTGCTTTGTTCCATTTAGAGATATATCACAGCACTTTTTTCTGTTCTTAGTCTGTCCCCAGATAGATGTAAATTTTTTTTTTTCTTTTTCTTTTTTCCTCCACACTAGTAGGCTGGTGGGGGATAAAGCTTGAATACTTGGTGAATATGTTGTGTGAGAACTGCTGGAATGAAAGTAACTGAGTATGACTAATATAGAAAACTCCTGTATAATAGATGCTACTTAATACATGTTACATAAGTAATATGGTGAGGTGGAGTCTAGTTACATAAGAACTGACTGGGGACTTGGGAGCTACTGTAAGTAGTCCATATTAGTTGCAGATACAGCCTGCAGGCCATCTCTGTCTTGTTGGGGGAGGGGTACAAGAACAGAATTGGAAGCATCTAATAGTGCAATGTTTTTCCTTTGTAGATTATATAATGGATACCAGGAAAGAGATGGAGGAGACAGTAATTAAGGATGACATAGGATGAAGCTCTAGAAAGTTTGGAGTCTCATTTGAACCTAGCATTTAGTGTATAAGCTCTGCTTTCTAAAAGAACATTCTTCCCCCCCTTTTTTTATGAGTGTCAGATGGTGGCTTGTCAGCTGAGCATTGCACCAACCAATTTTGTTCTGTGCAAACTACTATAAAGAGTAGGATTCTTGAGTCCTAGAGGTTGTGAGGCTTTTGTGGTTTTGTTGTTGTGTGTGGGGGGTGGTTTTTTGGGGAAAAAAAAAGCTTACTGGAAATGGTGTTATGAGGAGGCAGTTCATTTGTTGACCAAATGTTTGTGACTGGATTACTGATCCTTGTGTAGGCATAGTATGACACAAGGTAAATAAATACTCGCTTTGTAATGGAAGCTTCCAGAGAGGCTTTCAGTGTACAATGATTCATTTGATACAGAACAGGTTTATTTGGGACCTGACATTGTGAATATTTCTTTGCAGATGTGTTAAATGAAGAACATTAACAAAAAACCCACATCTCAATTTTACTAGTAGTTGCATTTAGGCATGCATTCTATGTTTACGAAACAGAGTAGTTTGAGTGCTTATGTTGTGGGGTAGCTTGTATAGAATACCTGGAAATCAAAAGCTCAACTAGGACAGCTAGAGCTTTAATTCTTAAAGCAGCCTTTTAGGTAGCTCATGTTAATACCAGATTTTGCTCTAAAATCCTGAACTGAACTACTCTAAAAGTTCTCTGTATAACTGGTAGCTTATTGCAACAGTACTTCAGTTGAGGTGTCTCTATGGTTTTATGAAGCTGCAGGAATGAAGGCAAGTTTTAATGAGCTCATAATATTTTCTTGCATGTTTCAAGGTTGTTTTATTAGCTGTTCTCAGGGAAGCAGTATTATGTTGAAAGAAGCAGTAGCTCCAGCATGTTGCAGTGCCATCTCAGAACAATGTCAGATGCATTCTGAATTACTTCTGCTGCAGGAGATGAGTGAAAACCAAATGTGCGTGTTACCTTGAGACAGAAACCTCAGGGGAGGGGATTTGCCCAAAGGCCAGTCTGATGCAAGCTGTGTCTGTCTAGAAGGTGAGGGGAAGTAAAGGGACTGTAGGAGAGGGAACCTAGTTACAAACAGGCATGTGGCTTGCACTTATGGTAGCCTATCAGGGAGAGAAACAATTTCTACTAAACTACAATTCTTTCATTTTAATAAGGATGTTTCATTTGGTTGAATGTTCTCCAGCAGTTAGACTTCTGGCTCTAACTTAAGATGATAAGCTGTCTGTGCATGTATAAGTGGCCTGTGCCTTTGCTGAGACCTGTTAGTTAAATGCTGTTGTTTACCTTTAGCCTTACAAAGGGGCTGACAGGAGTTCAAGGGTATTTAGGGGAGAGAGAGATATTAACAGTGTAATAGATCTGAGTATGCATTAGTGCAATAGTTGAAACAGTTGAAGTGGTGCTCATGCTGAAAGATGATCCTGCACCTTTTCCCAGCTGTCCATTCTTGCTGCTGTTCCACCCCTTTTTTGATGGTGCAAGTGATCATGTGGGAAGTAGACTGAAGAATGCCTAATTGTGTAATGGGTGGTTTTCTAGTATGAATGTTCATTGTGTGGCTTCATAGACACTCTTGCTTGAACAAGAGTAGGAGGAAGCAGCTGCAGGGAGAATGGAGATGTACAGGTTTTAACTGTTAGTGAAATTACACGTTTTTCTTATCAAAGATGCAGTACTTGGGGAATATTGAGAGGTGACTCTTGAAGGCACTTGGTCACTGCAGCCAGAATCACTGCCTAAGGAGTCGAGTGTACTAAAAATAAAAAAAAAAAGTAGCTCAAAACTTGGGAGTATCTAAGGCACTGCTAGATTGACTTGCTGTTTTAGGTGGCAAGGTCATTTCAGATTCACTGAAATGATAGCCTACAAAAAGAAATTAAATGCTGTTTCTTTTCATCTGTTAGCCTAGTTAAGTGTCCACAGGCCTTTGGGGTTAAGGAGCTTATTTTGTTGTAATGGGGTAAAACCTGGGAGTAGTCTTATTTCTTCCAGAAGTGTCTGATAATCTAATAGCTGGGGTATTCAGTGAAGAATTACTCTTACAGAAAGACTTCTGAGCTAATTTTATTTTTGAAAAAATAGTGATACCTGTGGGTCAGTGGTCACTAGTCCAATGAATATGCATTATTTGCATGTAGTAGAGCAGGTCCAGTGACTGCTGACTGATTAGTTTATGCACATGGATGTGGAAGGACTGTTCAAGGCTTGGAACAGTAGCAGGACAGGGCAGGAACTTCCTTTGCACACCACTTCAGGCTATGCTGTCATGAGCTTTTCCAAAAGCTGAGATTAGTAAGGTTTTTCTCTAGAAGGAAAACAAGTTATTGGCTGCTTCTACAGTTCTTAACAGTTGAATTCCTTACTTAAAGGAGCAAGTTCAGAGCTGTTGTGTGGCCAGCTAATCCCAGGATTAATGGAAACTTGCACCAAATCCAGCTCACTGGTGTGACCTTTGGGTAGTGAAGTGGGGCAGTGATTTGTTTTCTTCTTCTAGCATGACCTCATGAGTTTTTCTGTTGGACTTCTGGTTGCTTTGGTGAGCAGTATTAGCTCTGTGTAGTTAGCACTACCTCACTTATAGAAGTCTGACCTCATCATAATGCACCACTAGCCCTGAAGCTCTGTCAGTAACAGTTCTTTGATGAAGATGCTGAAGATAACCAGCAATTTTATGGTTCTTCAGTCAGTGCAGGCAGTGTAAGCACAGTTGTGGTTCTTGAGGATGTGTAGGAAGAAAATGGGGGGAAAATACTGGTAGTTTCTGAGGGCTGGGCTGTGCCTGAGTCAGGAAGTTACTGAACTGTGGGCTCTGTCATCTCAGAAGTGCAGCTGGAGGTGGTCCTGTCACAGAGAAAGCAAGTGTTTGTGTTGCTTGTAAGCTTGGTCACCAGACATAACTTAGCCGCTGTATTTGTGCAGTCAGTAAGTGTTGGACAAAAGAGATTCCTTATCTCTGCTGAAACTTCTTACTGTATCTTGTCTGGAGAGAGGGGTAGGGAATTGCCACAGGCTCAAATTTCCTGCACTCCTGTGGTCAAGTATGAAAGCGCCGTCTGCTAGCTTGTTAATGCTACACAGTCATGCAGTAGTTCTTACTCAAAAGCAGAAATGCAGCTTGAATGCAGCAGTATTTCATGTCTCTTCAAAGGTTTAGTTTTTGAAGAGTGCTGTAGTCATTCTAAACGTGGCTTCTAACAGTTTCAGAAGTACAGAGGTCTGACAGCAGAATGGTATACTCTGAATGGGGAGCTTTCATTCTGTGTAGCCAATTTCACTGTGTAATGGATTAATTTCCTGAAAACCTCAGTAGATTGGCAGCTAATGAAGCTTTGTATTGGTGGTGTTCAAATCTTAGTATCTGAGCCACAGAAGTTAGAAGGTGTATTTCTGTCCAGTTGGTTGTCATGTGTATGGATTTTTTGGTAGCTGCTTCAGCCAGTGTTAGTATAACTTCTTAGACCAACCAAGTACAAGTCCAAAACTACCTTGTGTGGCAGATCTGGAGTGTGTCAAAACTAGTGTGGGGGGCAGAAGACGACCTTAAGCTGAAGAGCTATCTGGACAATTTCATTAGTGTGGTCAAAGCAATCCCTTTAAGAGACTGTAAGTGAGGCTATAGCTGATCATGAGATTGAAATAGTAATTTAGTCTCTAACCTAAGAGGTCTTTTACCAGTTTTATTCCAGGTAAGTGCTAAACTGTGCAATGGCTGCTTCATTGTGGGCCATGGTTTGTGTCCCGATGTTGCTAGGCTGATGATTGCTCAATGTAGTCTTGTCTTCCGAGACAGGGTAAACTGTCTCAAATTCCATCCAGAGGAACCATGGGCTTTCTAATTAGAGCATGTTACTTAAAATGTCATTGTCACAGCTATCCTGATTTAGAAGACTGCTCTTCACAAAGTTAAACTATTGCTTTTATCAGAGTGGTGCTACACTTTAAATTAATCTCAAAAGCTGTGCTCCATTACCCTAGCGTTCATATGCTGGAGCAAGCTCATAAGCTTATAAAGGCATGCTGGACAGTTGTCAGATCCTATTTTTAAACTGTTTCTGAGAAACACTTCTGTCTCCTATCTCTGTGCAGGCATAGAAAAGGCTATACTTCACGTAGGAGCCACAGCGTCTGGGCTCAGCTAACAGCAGTTTTTGAGTTTGAGTGTCTTCTCTTCCAAGATAGTAAAATTGAATCTGCACTGACTTCTTTTGGGGAGGGGAGGTGATAACTAGGAAATATTGGCAGTGGGCTACTGAGTCCTTGGCTATAACTAGCTATAATAAAAGGTACATGTCGATGGTGTTTGACAGACTAGCCAAATTTTAATAGAATTCCTGATGGCTAGAGTCAACACACCTGCTTTTGCTATTCTTAATGGAGTCCTAAGAGTTGAGAGCTGAAACAATTAAAATTCTGTCTGTCTTGGTGAATCTTAAATATAGCAGCTTTGCTTAATCTGCTACTGACTCGCAGTAATGCATTTACTACAGTTGTGTGATACTACTGTGTTCCACCTCTACATTTCCACT
Organism: Brachypteracias leptosomus; assembly: GCA_013401335.1. Lineage (NCBI taxonomy): Eukaryota > Metazoa > Chordata > Aves > Coraciiformes > Brachypteraciidae > Brachypteracias > Brachypteracias leptosomus. The sequence continues at coordinate 21,984 of VYZX01034234.1, forward strand.
GACACTAGAAAATAGCAAAAAATGCAACTGGGTTCTGTATGCAAGTAGGGGTAGTATTGTAAGTTTTTTTTCTTCTCTTCCTTTGTGTCCAAGATCATCCACTTCAGGCTAGGCCTGAAATACAAATACTGAATATGGGTGTTAACAAACTCTTGCTATACTAGGGAGGAAATTCCAAAATTGAAGGGCCGCTTCAGAGAATATATATATTATATACTTTTGGGCAAAAATAAAGAATATTGATGAAGCATTGAGACTTGGTTTTGTTTGTCTTTTAAACTAGTAGGCAGAGATATTTCAAACTGGGCTAAGTACTGTGAACAGGAAGAAAAAAATTGTGCTGCTGTGATACGAATTATACAGTGCAAAATCAACATACTGAGTTCTGCATGTCTTGGAGCTCTTTCAAGAGATTCCTCAAACACTGCAGTTGCTGGTGTAGACATTTCAAAGCATTAAGACTACTCTAGAGGCTATAGCTAAGTGTGCACTGCTCCTAGGAGTTGCCAGTGCAGGGTCATCTGTGGTGTTTTTCTTGGTTTGTTTTGGTTTGGAGTTTTTTTTTGTCTTTTGTTTTGTTTTCCTAGAACAAGCAAGGTGCACCTCCATACTTCTCTGCAGATTGTGTGCTACAAATACTATTGGACTTGGAGGTGCAGCTGTTAGCTAAATTGGTTTGTCTTGGTTTCTGTTTCAGTGGTATGACTACTTAATCCTGTTCACATTTGAGTAGTTAACAGATAGCAAGAAGAGCAGCAATCTAAATTTTGCCTTGTAGGCCAAGTGTTAGTGCTTATATGGAGGAAGACTTTTATCATTGAACCTGTTCTGACCTCATTCTACAGTTAGCAAAGCAAGGTAATATCTTTGAAGGGTATGATACCTTCTGTACCTGATCTCCTGTTCAAGTCTGTTTGCTTAAACATGTCCTTTAATTTCAGTAATGCAGTGATACTGCAGTGTGTTTTCTCGTTTAAAACACAACCAAGAAACTCCCTCAACTCCACACACTTCTGTAACCTAGCAAGGTTATATATATACACTTGGGTCCTCTTCTGTTTGGCTTAATGGCTCTACCTTACTTGTTCTGATCAGAACTATAGGCTTATGTCTCAGATTTCTCATATGTCTATGTATTTTGGAAATAGCATATCACAAGTAAGCAGATATTGAGCTGTCTACAAATGCTCCTTCTATCTAAAAGTGACATGCAGGAAGGTAGTTGTGCATGTCTGTAGATGCTGCATAAAGTGGGATTTTTTTTTCCTGTAGGCAGCCTATGTATTTAACAGGAAGTGTCTTGCTCTGAGTGCTGCCTCTTTTTGCTAGAATAGTGTTGAGCAACAATTATGTGCTGATTGCACTCAGTACAAGTAAACTCTACATCCTGTTTAGAATAGGATGTACATATTAACAAGTGTAAAACATCTGTTGCATCTCCCTAGAAATAGCATGTTGCAGTCTTTAGCTTCACAGCTGTTCAGAAGCCATTCCATATTTAAAATTCAAAGCCTTTAAGGGATGTCTGAAGTAACAGTTTTAAAATAGGTAGTGGTTTTCTTACATGATGCAAGAATGTCTATTTTTTTGGAATTGGCACTCTTCACCCTTCTGCATTATCAGTCTCTACTATAGGAATAGACCATCAAAGAGAAAAACAGCCTGAACTGGATGTCCAAAAAGGTGGGTCCAGTACACCCAGTTTTCTTTATGTGCCTAAGATTCTTGATTGAGTCTGAATTTTGGGTATAGTCAGTTGGCACTGGAGTAAAGGAGAGGTTTCTTTACTGCTTAGAAACACTTTACTGTAGCTCATAAGCTGAAATCTTGCTCTACTTGTCATATGATAAAGATGAGATGCTTCATTAAACTCATTTGCTTTTCCCTTACACAAGTCTAACATGAGCATTGATATTATTTTAAGACATGTTTTTTGAGTCCCGTTGAGCAGGAGCATGTCTGACTTGTGGTGTCTTTTTGAAACTTCCTTAGCATCAAATACTCAGTGCTCAGCTAGAAATGCTTGAAGGGGACTCCTGGCCTGCTTAATAAGAGTTAGATACATTCTTCTGTAAACAAGCTTTACAACATATAACCAAAGTCCATTTAGTCTGTTGAAAGTAGCTCTTCTTCAGTAAGCTAAACCAGTCAAAACATGAAATACCAACATGTGTGAGTGCCCATGTCTACAGTTACAGGTGACTAAAGGGAGCATGATGGAGGCCTCTAGAGGTAACTGCAGCTCTTTAGAAGGAAGAATAAAAGAATAGATGAGTTGAAGCAAAAGATGTATTCCTGGTGTTAACCAGAGGATAGTTACTGGAAGAGTATTCTCATCAGCATTTGTGGGTTTTCTAAGCTGTTCATTTAAACTTTAAAAAAAGCCTGTATCAAATACATAATCATTGGAGGTCCTGCCCTTAAACTGCAGCAAAAGAGTGGACTATAAGAAGTAAACCTGACTGAAATCTGGTTGTCTTGGTTGGAAAATAAGCAGGCCTAACCTGTAGTTCTTGTACAGTGTACAACTTCTAAGTAGCTCAAGGCTATGTCTAGAGTAGTTCATAGAAATTATGAAAACAAAGGTGTTGTATGTAACTGCAGAATTCTGAAAGACCAGTTCAGAAGGGCATCCTCTGCATCTGAGTAACATCCCAATTTTTTAACAGTTTTGCTGCATTGTACATCACATGATTGCTAGCTGTTGTGCAGCAGGAAAGCCTGCCTTTTTTCCATTCATCTTCTGGAGCTCATGAAGGGAAACACAAATTGGACTTGTATTTAACTATAGTTTCCTTCCTGTTGGGAGCTCATGTCTGAACTGTTATGGATTTCTGGTCACATGGTACACTCTGGTTTCCTGCCTGTGTGTGAAGTTGGAGTAAGCTTTGGATTCTTGAGGTGGAGAGGGTAACTGGGAGCCATCTGAAGAAAATGACTGGGATGGAGACTAGCTCAAAGAATGGCAATTTTATGCCTAGATTTCCACCTGCCTACCAGAGTTCTCCAAAATCAGCTTCTAGATTTCCTATGCAATAAATGGAGAGTGTGAAGTACATTAAGAAGCCATGGAAACCAGCTGAAGAACAAGGAAGATTGCTCAAGAATGAGCAGCACAGAAAAGGAAGGTGTTTATCTTTAATTAGGTCTGCCTTTTATTTTGAATCCTGTTTTGGAGCTAGATGCTTATGCCCAATCTCCTTTTGTAGCTTTCTGAAAAGGAGGGAGCTCTAACTACCAAATCAGTAGCTTTGTTAAATGCAGGAGAACTGGAATGATGAAGCCTGTGAACATTACCTCTGAAGCTGTGCACATGCTCTGCGTGACTTAAATTTGTCTGCATAGTGTAGTCAACCTGTTGTTTCTTACAACTCTCAATTACTAGTTTAATTTCCATGTTTATAGAAAGAACATGATTTAGTGCAGGCTGATTTTACACTGTCATGGAAAAATCTGTCTAGTGACAGATGGCTGTATGTGATTTTTTTTTTTTTCCCCCCTAGCTATTTACTCATTTTGTGTCTAACTTCAGATTTTCTCCAGAACATTGTACCCAACTTCAGTATAGAGGTGTTTGTTTTCTTTGTTTTATCATGTAAAAAAGAAACTCTGCTAAACCTGCTGATTTTTCACGACAGAGCAAGACATGACCTAAGGGAGGAAGCTAATACTTGAAATCACAAGTCAGAATAGTCTTGTAGCTGCTGCTTAACTGACTTCTAAGATACTGGCAGGAAAAAAAAGCTGTAGTTCAAAAACACAGCTGGCAACAGGCTCATGTCTACCCTCAGAAAAGTAAACTTTCCTGCCACAGTCTCCTGATCTGTTTGGATAATGATAAAAAGATACTGGGCAAAACCCAAGAGTTCTGTGACTGTTTGCCCAGAGTATAAATATTTCAGCCTTTACTGAGCGCTTGTGTGGCTTAAATGTTGCAGCAATACTGTCTCGGTTATTTTTAGGTTTGGGGAGCAGGAAGAGTGCTTGTTTCCTGTCTTCTCCCCTCAAACCTTGGGTACCTTAGACAAGAGGGGAAAAAAGTATCAACCCTGAGCTCCAGTGCATTAGCTTTAATGGAACAATGTCAATACATTTTTCTGACCTCCTTTGTGGAAGGGGTAGTGCAGCCACTGCAGATTCATTGCAGCACTTTGACAGTATTTATTTTGAAACAACACGAGGGTGTCAGGCCTCTCAACTGAAATGAGAATGCAGCTTACTTGTTACTTGTCTATGAATAGTCCCGAAAACATGGCTATTGTAGAGCTTAAAGAATTATTCCTTCTCCGGTTGCTGTCATGGGAACTTTGGTGCTATGCACAGGCATGACTAACATGAGAAATTGGTGTAACTGAATACTCCAGTGCCTCTTAGTCATTGTGAATATGTTTAGGTAATAGCCATCAGCGTCTTCACATCAACTGCTAATCTTCTTATCCATAGCTACAAATTACTCCTACTTGTAGGTTTTGGTACATATCCATGCTATAAAGCAAAGGAATGATAACTTCATAACAGTACCTGTCTAGTTTGAGCTATGCTAAACTGCTTCCACTTAATAATAAACATCCTAAATTACTACCTTGATTCATAGAGGCATAAAGAAATCCATAGCAGTGCCTTGGATTTTCTTCTAAGGGAGAAATGCAAAAAAATGCATATGGTCCTGGTTACTAGTACTGTAAAAATGGTGTAAGACAACTGTCGTCTTGTTGCATGAGTTTATTGGCAGCAGTACCCAGGTGTTAAATTTATGCGGAAAAGTGTCGGGGGCTGTTGTGTTTACAATCAGTGTCCCTATACACTTAGTATAAATAATCTGTTTTCCTCACAAAAGCCAGTCTGCAGTGATCCACCTAAAAGTACTCAGTTTCTTGGCACTGTGAAGCATGTGCAGAACAGGCCTAGAGTCACTCGGGCAAGAAGCAGGTAAATACTAGCTTTGGCATGCAGAAGTGTCCCTGCGTATGGAGCAAAGATAGAAACAGCAGGCTTGTCCTGGCATGCTCCTCCAGCAGCTACACAGTAATGTCACTACTGTGTAAAACTGCTTTCCCTCCAGTCTTCTGTGTATTTTCCACCATGTATTTTCCACTTATTTAGCAATGGTTGTGTTCTGTTTGGGGATATCGGTTTGCATTTTGGTCTGGGTTTTTGTTTCATTTAAAGTTGTGATTTTAGAAAACAGGACAGATCCCAGCTGCTTACTGTGATTCTTCCTGCTGAAGCAAAAATTTCATGCTAGTATTAGTTGCCTTGGAAGACTGTGTATAAAAGGATACTGATTGAGAACACAATTTTCAAAATAATGAACTTTGGGAAAAAATGGAGCATCTGCTTACGGAAAGACTTGCAACCTCTTGCATCACTATGTAGGCACAGACAGTAAAACCATAATCCCCTGATGTCTGAATCATGCTCATTCAGTTAAAAAGACATAGCACTATGGTCACTTGACTGGTGATACAGTGGAGTAATTCCATCTGCACTCAAATACATTCTTAATTTGCAGATGAAAAGGATTTTGCTGCTAGTTTAACTTCTAAATTCTGTGGGCTTGTGCAGTTTACAGTTCTGTCCAGAGAATTCTAATTTTCTTACAGTAATTTCATTTTAAATTAATAATAAACTGTGTGAACACATAGATAGTTGGACTTTGATAGAACTACCCCTATCAAAAGATGAAAAATGAACCATTTGTTATTAAACAGTATATAAACAAACTAAAGCAGTGAATCACATGAAGAACAGAGGCTTAAGTCAACATGCATTCTCTTCCAATAGTAGGGTCTGCTAACTGCACACAAGTTCTTTGTGGGTATTGAAAGGTCCAAAAGCAAGCAGGGCTGGTAGCACCACCTGTTGTTTTTGGTGTGGTTTTAGTTTCCTGAAGTCCCAGTGATGAAGTGGGTAGTAGAATCAGGAGCACTGGAGGAGTCATGCTCTAGTTCTTAGTTTTATGCTTTATAAAAAGCTGCTTGCTGCTTGTTTGAGAGCTCCCCAAAAATCTTATCCAAGCTGTGATCCTTTCGTGGGAAAAGAGTGTATCTAAGTAGCGGGTGGAGAGTTTAGGTGGGTGTGGTTTATGAAGCTTATGTTTGAAAAAGAGCCTTTCACAATTCCTGATGCTGGTCAGATTATACATACCTCAGAGATGTGAAGCAGATGTGACTTAATGAAGTGCTAGGGCCTGGGTTGTGGGCCCTGAGTTGGAGTTGACCTGCAAATGAATCACAACCCAGCAACATGCTTTGTTCCCCAAGGCCCCAGAGGCAGAACCTGGCCCACCTCTGTAAGGCCCTACCTTCCCCCAGGTGATTGTCATTGGGGTGGTGGGTGAGGCTAGAGATATATCAGCCAGGAACCAGATCAGTCTGGGAGGAAAATAGGAACTGAACCGGTTGGAGAGAAGCAACAGAAGAGAAAAGAAGCAACAAGGAGCTGATCTCCTTGAAAAGACTTCCTGCAGAAGAGGGTTCCTGTTGGGGCCAGTTGGAGGAGCTTCTTGTTGGGGGCAGCTTGCTGAGCCCTCTCTCAGTAGCATGTTCCCCATTGGCTGATTTGAGATGGAGAAAGGCAAACGGATGAAGAATAAAAGATAAAGTTATGCTGAGGGGATGTTGCTGAATTTGGTGTTGGCTGGAGGAAGAAGAGAGCTAGCAGCACACTTAGCCATGTGTAACATAGCCTGTTCACAAGTGTCTCTTGGAGGCTGAGAATACCATTAACTAGATCTAGAACACTTGAGTAAATTCATCATACAATGGTCACTCTGGACTGTTCTTAGCTGAGTATATGAGCATGAATTACTGTTAATTTCTTCTAATTATGCTAACATCTGAGCAGAAAGGAAGAAGAAACCACTGGGTTAAAGCATGTGCTTTTGAAAGATGAATAATAGTAAGCAAGTGGTAGATTGATATGTATACACAACAAGTCTAAAGAGAGTGCATTAAGATGAAATTAAGGACTTCAGAAATGAAGACAGCACTGAGAGCTAGAGAAAGGAGGCAGTGTGGGAATTGGTGAGGTGAGAGGATATTGAGCGGAAAAGCATAGCGTAAGAGGAGCTATGGTGAAGAGAGACAACTTCAGCAATAGTGAATGAAAAGGAAGCCTTATGTGAGGACCTACTAAAACTTCATGACTGTTAGCTAATGACACCTGCTATCAAGAAGTCAATGCTGAAGTCTGGATCTGGAAGCATGGGATTGACAAAAGCAGCACTGGGGCAGCTGGTGGGGGTTTTTAGCTTGGCCTAGGGACAGGTGAAGTCATGAAGGAGTTGTTAGCTAGTTAGAGGAAAGAATGACTAGTTGGGTAGTAACCCAGCAAAGTAAAAAGTGATTCACAGTAGGACCATGTTGATAGTGACTAAATTAGTTCAGCTCAATGTTGTCCAGCTTCTTCATGAGCCCAACTAGAAATTGGTATGTTGGAGCATGTTCTGGGTGTGAGAGACAGTAGTGGCTTGAGGTATTCTCTCTAGTTGGTCTTCACCACTCTTCTGGGTTTTTGTTCTGACATTGGAGTATAGTGCTCCATCATCTCAGTTGTGTTGATCATTTATGAGAGTATCCTGTGAACAAGGGATTGATTTGTTTAATAAGGAGATCACTTTTTCCCACCATTGAATTTAATTTTTGTACTGAGGCTCAGTGTGGCTCTGAGATTCATCATAATGGAGGGGTAACTATTATATAATGTGAAATGGAATCCCTCCAGGCCCATATTGCTACAGAAACACCTCTTCCTCCTTTTTTTTCCACTTCTGTTTAAACAGTAAGTGGATGTTCAAAGTATATCAGTGCCTCGTGTCAGGGACAGATAACTAGAAACTAGTAACTGATGATCCATCAAAAATATGGCTTGAGGAATTTTGTTACATTGAAAGTCTTAAGGCAGAGATAGGGAACAAAGTCTTGTTAGAAGTGTATTGTTAGATATTACCCTGAGATGTTCTTAACTGTAGTCTCATTAGTTTGTCACAGTTTAACAAAACTATTCCTGCAGAAAGTTCTTTTACTGATAACATGAGAAGAAATAAATTAGGCAACAGTATGTGGCCTGTAATTACAAGCTTTATAAAACAAGGGGATTCAGTGGCCCAGGCAGCCTGTCTTGACACTTCTCAACTTTCCCCTGCTTGATTTTATAATGTTACCAAACATAATAGAGATGAATAGAACTGGATTTTCTGCAAGTGTGTTTCTTCTGAGCATCAAATATTTTTCACTTTCATTTCATGGATTGAAACAATGCAATTAAAAGAATGAGCTTAATAAGAGAGCAAGTCTTCCTTTCATAGAACTTTTTCTCCCACCCCCCCTTCCATTTTCATTGTAACGCCAGTACCTCATGAGTTACTCGTAATGCTGGCAGAGGCTAATGTTTACAACTCAGCCTGTTTTCTGAATACAGACTTCAGTCTTCTCTAGCAAATTAAAACCAGATGGGAACTGCAGAGATCAAAATGGAATTTAATTCTGTTTTGTAGCTTGTGATGTTAACAAAACTGTTTGGGTATTTTCATTGTTACTTTGCCTAGAAAATGGCTTGTACCTTTCTCAAGTTCAGTTGTCGTAATGTGCAGTCTTCTTCCAGTGTGCTGAGGTGACTGCTGTAAGCCATCACTGAGATACATTGCTTTACACCCACTAGAGTATAGACTACAGTATAAACATATTACAGTAATTTTTTTTCTCAAGTTTGTTGCTTTTTTTTTTCCTCTGCTCTCACACACCTGCTAGAGGTGAAATGCATCATTTAACAAGTCTTTCTCTTTTTCTTTCTTAAGCTACTGTAGCTGAAAGTACACTAAAGGAATTCCTTGGTGGAATTCGAAGAGGGAGACAGACTCAAGTCACCTGAAACTTAAGTGGTCCTAGGATTTCTAATGCAGAAAGGATAAGGATTTTTTTTTTCATGCAGTTAATGCTGTGTTCTTTACACAGGTTTGTGCCATCTTGGAGGAAAAGACTCAACATGTTGAATCACAGCAACGTTGCTTCCTGCTGGGGTTTGGGATTTCCTTGCAGCTCTCCCCTCCATAGCTGCAGGAGCTGTTTTTGCGTAGTGCATGTACTCAGGCAGGAACTTGCTGGAGACAGAAGCCAAACAGTTCTGCGCAGCATGTAAAGTTTCTGACTCAAACTGTGTGGTAACTGTCAAAATATCATAGGGCGTGGTAGGAGCTGCTGTGTCTAATGTTGCTGAGGATTCATCCCTTCATAGTTTGTCCAAATGAATATAATTTGCTAATGTCATTTGACATATGAAAGTGGGGGAAAGATTTCTTGATGTTTTCTAGCCATTTGCAACCTGATAGTGTGCAAAAATAGATGTCAGTATGCAGCAGTATTGGTTTTTTTCCCATTTGCTCAATCTTAACTTCCGTTCTTTCTGATATCCCAGAGAAAGAAAAAAGCTGCTTGCAGGAGAAAAGTCTATAGCTTCAAAAAGATTAACTTGGAAAACTGTGAGCTCTGGAAATGTGATAAAGCTTCAAAATGCTATCTAGTTTCACTAGGAGTTAAAAATATGTAACCCTGGATGTTACAGTAGTAAATTGATACAGAGTATTTTTGAATTACATACCTGCTTCATACAGCTGTTTGCTTCCTAGAAGAGAAGTATTCTGAGCAGTTATGGTACTGAATTATAATGTCAAATACAAGATTTATGTTTTTACTATGAATAACAAACTTTAAGAGAACTTATGAACTCTACTTCTTCAGTAATTGTTCTTGGTAAACCAGGTCTTGCAGCTTCAAGAGGCAAACAGGAAAGGGGAGGTAGTCAAAAAGTGGGCAGATAACTCCAATAAACTAAACCTTTAAAAGGGAAAACATCACCAGCACTTGTTCCTTTTCCTGATGATCACTTCACTTAAGTCTTGCACTTCTGTAATGTGATGGCATGCCTTCCAATGCTTAGAAATATTAGTCTGCTGTTTGCTGGGAAGCATATTCCTCAGACAGCTAAGTTCAAGGCCTAGTCTACAGACTCTAGTGCATTTATTGTGCTGTCTCTGCGATACAGCAAAGGCGTTTGTGATGGAAATTCTAATGTGGTGGATGTTCTTCCTCTTTTTCGGGCAATCTATTAGGTAACTGGGATTGCTTTTGAAATAAATACAAAACCCCTTGCTTAAGCTTTCTGAACGTGGGATAGTGTGAAACAGTGCATTACTTCTATATGCACTTTTTTCAGATGCTACTTCAGATCTGCTGTCTTTTTACCCTGCAGTCCCGGAGGAGAGCTCTGGAGGAAGCCATTTCTCTCCCATATTGTAACTCCTACTATACTTGGTCCGGTCTTTGTACAGCAGTTTCTTGTGGTAGACTATCTTCTGGTGTTGCTTGGAGGGAGAAGGAGTTAATCTTGGCAGAGTATCTTGAATAAGGGACTTCAAAGAGCTGCCTGAATTTGTTAAATCTGGTGTATTAGAATTGGAGTGTCTAAAAAAGCCTACTTCATAGGATAATCTGAATGAGTTTCATTTCATAAATCCCTCTCAGTCCATTCTGTGAAAATGTTCCCAATGCCTTTGAGTTTTGTCTTTGGGCTCTAGTGATCCTAGGACATGAACTACCAGAGATGCAATTCCTCAATCCATTTTAAATAAGTGAAGCTTCCATCCCTAAATGTAGTTCTTGCTGGGATAAAAAAGGCTACGTATTTTAATTAAATAAGGTCCATGTACCTTATTTATAATAATAAGATTTTTTCCAATCATTTTTTAATAAAAATTTTCCTTGATGGTGAATGACAGCCATGAAACTAATGTTAGACTCTGTGTGTGACTATTTGTTAAAGGAAAAGTATGTTTTTGGTGTATGTGGTTTTTTGGACTTCCAGGCAGATCACACTAGCTTAAGAAGGCCACCTCTGCATCCTGTGTAGAAAACCAGCTCACAGAAATGCCTATTGTTCTTTGGGATTATAAGTCACTGTATTTTCTGCTTGCTGCCTTTTTCAGAGTACTATATGGAAAATACTAATGCAAAGGAACAACAGCAGCTTAGCAAGTGGTTGGTCCTGCCAGGTACTGAGTGATCCCCTCTTACTGAAATGAGGGGGGGAAGATTAAAACATTGGACTCCTTGGCTAGAGAACAAAGGGTTTGTGTTTTTAAAAGTAGCTGAGGGTGTTGTATTAGTTATGTGGATTAATTGATAATTGACATACTCTAAGCCTGAAAGTTGTTTGCATGCAGCCATGCTGGTATTTACTGTCGGGGGGGGACACGGATTACAGGGTATGCATTTTGCTTCAAGCATGCTGAACTTTTCTTGACATTGCTTCACCCCTGGTCAGTCTTTACTGCAGAAAGAGAAAATAGGGTAACTAGGTTTAATAGCCCGCCAGACAGGGTGGGATACCTGCCTAGCCATGCTTGTTGCTAAGTTGTGTGATACTCCATCAGCAAGTTAATGGACCTATCCATAAAGAAGGAAGCTATCAAGCCAAAAATGGTAAAACTTTTCACTCTTCCTTTTTGTAATCTGTTTCATCTAAATTATCATCCTGGAGCTTATTTTTTAAGAAGCTGAGGTGCTATTTTTCATGTTCTATTTTCAGACAGGAAAAGAGTGTTTCAATGTGAATTTTGAAGCCCCCATATTATAGTTTTCTTGCTTTAAGCAAGCAACGACTTACATTTCTTGCTAGAGTTCAGTACCTATTTAAGACCAAAGCATTTGTTATGATAATACAGATGTAGCTAAGCAGAAGGCTGCTATGAAAGTGTTTGAGGCTGTATCCTGCTTTTCTGCAGTCCTCTGAAAGGAATTGCCTCCCTTTAGTCTCTGCCAGTCTCCTGACTGTGCAGCATTCCCAAAACACGTGGCCCATAAAATGGGATTATAGGGAAGGCATGCAAGTGAACAGAAGTTCCCTCAGGATGAGATTTGCTTTTTCATACAGAGCTCCTGTGTGCTTTAGCCTGGTGCTGCAGCCTTTTTCCATAGCCACAGACAGCTCCCCTTGGTGACGCCAGGGGTTTGAGAGCACCTAGGCAATCCCTATGCTTTGGGGATAGTCTCCTGAGCTGGCTGGCACAGTAGAGTCCACTTTTCAGTGTTTTTGGAAGGACACACCCAATTACAAGTTAAGGGAAAATAGTCCTTTCTGTGTCTCTTAGAGTGTCTGTATGTAGTAATAAATGACCAGTCCCATGATATGTCTATAGCTGCCAGAAATCCACAGTGAACATACAGCTGTATCTGTCATGAATTGTACAATGTTGCTGAAGTGGCCTAGTGCTTTCGTGACTTGCATTCAAGAGCAAGTAGCTGCTTAAAGCTAAAAGCCTTAGTGTTTCTATGAGCGCACAGTGATATTGGTGGATAATGGCATATTTCTGTGATTGCGTGGACCCATCCAGCCTGTTCTGTTAAAAGTACACAACCCGAGACAGGCATTATCTGCAGTTCAGGTGCTTTTGAGTTCTTTGTTGAGACTAAATGATATTGTCAGCTTCAACAAGGAGTGTTTCCAGACCTCCTCCCTCCATCCAGTTCTGACCTCAGTAGTTCAGGCTGTCATTGCTACTCTGCAGAATTACACTCTGGGGTATCAAGACACAAAACCTTCAGACTTGGGTTCCTTTCGCTCTTTCTTCTTTTTGCTTTCATATTTTTAAAAGAATTCATCTCGGACAGCTTTCATCCTACCTTACCAGTGGATGCTAGTCACCAGGGGAATGGTTCAGCCAGTAGTGGTCCCCATTTGCTAGTAGTGAGGCTTCAGATGCCGATAGCCTTGTCTTGGCTTCCTAGAGGTGCTGCTGTGTACCACAGCATGGAGGCTTTCATCCATTGGGAAAGCTGCAATTGTAAATACTCTCCATAAAACAACAGGAATTCATAAATCTATGTGGCTGTGTTCTGGATTGGCTGGCGTTAGTCATGTTGTTGATGTGCTGTTGTTAGTGAGGAGTGTGATAGAGATCCCTACCAGATGGAGGACAGTCGGTGCCTTTGAGACAGCACAACCTTACACTTAACACCTTTACCTTTATTTAGAGGTGACTCTGAACAGAAACAGTTAAAATTCTTGTAATTGGTCTTGTTGTGAAGCTTTGAACAAATGGCAGCACTGATAATTTTCCATTATCTGAAGACACGTAGGCCAGAAACTCCTCTTTTGTTTCTGCACCTGGTACAAAGAAGTAGAACAGCCCTGGGAACAGGGAAGCCAACCCAGTTCCTGCTGCTGTCAAAAGCAGTGAATTCATTCATTCGTCTACCCCCTATCACAGCCGGAGCAAAGAACTGTTTGCTATGGGTTCTAAATCAGCAGTTGCTATTCTCTTTCTCTTGTTGGTTGGCTTCTTTTCAAAGCATTTACAATGAGGAGCGCATTTACAAAATTAAGGGAGGTAAATTCAGGGCCTGTAGCTCATACCACGAGTAACTACACTCAAGAGTAATGTCATTGTCACAACTGTATACGGCTTTCATTTCTAGAGGTCCAATTCTCTGCCCTGGTCTATAGGGGAGAATAAATGAGAGAAAGCTGGCAGCCTTAATTTGATGGCAATCTACTGATAAAACTAGTGGTTATTCTAAGACTGCTTAATCCTATTTAAGGTTGGGATTTTTTTGGAAGGTCTCTGATTTCTGGGTGTATTTTGTACAGAAGCATGTTTAAAAGCTAGAATGAAATGAATCTATTTGCTACATAAAACTGATATTTATGTCATATTTCAACTGTATGAGAGTTAAAAACCAGGATTATTAAATCAAGTTTTCAAAAGTTTAAGGAGATTAATTGTATTTGTAATACCTCCAGTTTTATAAGATCTGATGCTGAATTATGAGGGGAAGTAAAGACACATTTAATTACTGTGTTTTTCAAACATTAGGTAGATTATGTAGATGCAATAGCAGGGAAATGAAAATGTCCTGTGAATAACAGCAATACCTGCTTGTATTTCATTCAATTTCTGTGTGGGGTCATTTATGTTTTAGAAAATGACAGTTTGTGAACAAGCACTTAAGCGGAATGGTGTGTTGCTAAGGCTGCAATATTTTGTATTCTGCTGTACAGATCCTGTATTGTAAATCAGAGCAGCAGAGCCATATATCCATGACCTCAGTTCTAAAAATCCTGCAATTAGTATTGATTTAAATTAACATGACTTGTATGGGAACCAGCTTTTAGAAACCTTGGAAAATTGGAGGTGTGCTTAATGAAGGACCTCTCAGAGACCACACAGCTCTGAAGCATCAGCTCTGGCTGACATGAGCTGCCCCATCACTAGTCCTGTGGTATTACAATTGAAACCTGTAAACCAAGGCACACTAAGTGAAATCGGCTCAATTGCTCAGTGAGAGTGAGTTGTAAACTCCAAATAGATGTCCATTCGGGGTCTTTACCAGTTCACTCCAACCTATTCAGTGACCTGGTGCATCATTCAATGATTGAACCAAGCAGGCTGCATACCCCAGTCTGTGTGAGCTTCCTTCCCTCCACAGTCCCTCACTAGCCAGCAGGTGAACTTGCAGTGATCTGGAGCAGCAAAAAACCCTTTGCTTCTCTTGCAGTGATTGATTGGTGCCAGTCTAGCTCTGTGAAGGGCTTGTTGTGGGGTCGAGTGCCAGTGCCAGGGAAATGGGAGGGGGAGTCCTTCCATTTTGGCAGTAATCAGATTGGCTTTATGGTTTCATGAAGTCCTTTCTATAAGTTACATGCACATCTATAACTCTCTGGAGCCATGGTTATTGAAGGCATCACTTTCCCACAACTGAGTGCCACTTCTCTCCAGGGCACTGCCACTCTTTGTCAGCTGCTTGACACAAAGGCAGATAGGGAACAAGCACTTGGCTGACTATGAGCTTCTAGGATCTTTCTAGAAATTTCTAGTATTGATGGAGAGAAGTCTTTCAGATAGTGGACTAGATGACCCCATCTGTATGTTGACATTAATATGAGATGAAGTAGGTGACTCCTGGGTGACTGTGAAGAAATCTAGACTCAGACTTGGGGAGCTGCAATTAGGCAGGTGAGCCGTGCTGAAGGAGACAGAAGACCTCAGTGCAATTCTCTGAAAAATAGAGGAAACCACATAGTCATTCTTGCATTTGTCTCCTTACTAGTAGTGAACTAGTATAACTCAAAAAAAAAAAAAAAAAAAAGAGGAGGAGTATGGGAGTATGGGGAGGTTTACAAATCCCAGCCAGTTTATCTGGGTTATCAGACTGGTGTCAGAGTACTGAATTCAATTTGTGGACTGGAGTGAGACATTCGAAGGTCGCCAACACCTTGTTGGGGGAGGGGACAACCAAACTTCATTTTTCCTTGTAAAGTTTAAAGGCCCTAAGCAGTGTCTATCCGAGGACCTGTTTCTACTACCTACTGTTGCAAGTGAAGCTAGAGATAACTAAAACTGGAAGAAGTTAGATGAACCCAACCTCATTTCTCATTTTCTACTTAGTGCCATCGTTAGCATTCTTGGCAGCACTTCATAGATACTCACTTTCAGTGGTTTTTATGCTTGGTTGCACTTCCTGTCTCATATTAGCATAATGATGTCATTTTCATGCACCGCTGTGGTGGTGCGCTCTACCCAAACCTCTGCAAGAAAGGCTTTCTCTCTCTCCTACAAGAAGACTTTGCTTTTTGCTCTGATGGCTGAAACACAAATGGAGGGTTCCTTTTGGAGCCTCCACTGTTTGGGAGTGGGGAGCAGAGCAGGAGGGAGACTTAAGCAGTAGGAGAAGTATCTTACTCATGCCGTCTTCTGTAGGAAGCTACTTACAGGACTGACTGTCTTCACCTAGCGTGGGTGAGCAACTGGGGCCTGTGTAACTCCAGCTGTGCCTTCATAGCCCTGTATGAAGCTGTAGAAGGGAAGGAAAGGGTAGGGAACACGCTTATCCCTAAAACAATGAAAAGTGGGAACAGGAGCTTCAAAACCATCTCTGCTTCTCTGGCCCAGACAGTGATGGTTGTGGGAGGAAGGCACTGAGGAAGTCCCATCTGCCCAGTGCTCCTTTCATGGACCAGGAGAGCAGCAGAGTTTGTTTCTCTGGTTCTGCATGTCCCAGGAAGGCAGCAAGGATGGAGTGGTTTCTCCTTGGGGATGTTGCTGCAGGAGAGAGAGGAGCGTGGCTGCCAGGAGGGTGCAGGCAGCCCTAGTACCTCTGGGAGCAGCCTGGGCCTGCTCCTCTTCTTGCCTTGTCAGGTTGCTCAGTGTGCACCAGGCCAGGCTCTGCTGGGCAAGCAGCAATTACACAGAAAGCTTTAAAGTGGTAGAAATCAGCTTGTTAAAATGAACTTGGAAAAACTTCTGGAAGACTTTGGTTGAAAGGGGCTCTTCCAGCATGAGTCATCTGCAGCTGTAGAGGAGCCCTGGGCAGAGCCTTCCTCCCTTCCACTGAATGGAGCTGTCAGAGTGCCTGGAGCCAGGACAGGGAAAAAAATACCCCGATTCATTTCCTAACGAGATATGCATGGGAGAATTCCCCACGGGGCCACTGGTGGGGGTTTGTGGCTTTGTGCTTTTCAATCACTCTGTTCTACATAAGCAACATTGTGCAGCTTCAAGCTCCCACCCAGAGGACTGAAACACCCCAAGCCTGTCCCCAGGAAGCAGACAATAGTGTTGATGTGCCTGTTGCTGCAGAGGAAGTGGCTTCTGTTATAACCAACAAGCAATCTGCCAAAGTCCATGCTTTGGGTGGTTGCCAGGCTAAATTTGACATAAAATTATTTAACCTTTTTGGCTTTGTCTTACTGTTTTCTGGAGATGTTCCTTCTGCTTCCTACCATTTAAATCTCACATAGGGCATGGGGGGGGTTTTCCCCCACAAAAATTAATATAGGCTTTTATTTAGAAAACATAGAATTGTTAACAGAAAGTCCAGTCTATTTAATAGATGATAAAAATATTCTCAAGTGCTCTCAGTACACTTACAAGACTGGGGCTAAACCATATGCAGCTAAGATACTGCTCAGGGCTTTGTCATGGCCTGTCCCATCCCACCTCACTGTAGTTGGTTTTTGATCTGAATTTGACATTGGAAATATGACGTATTATTGCAGAAAAGGTGGTATGGGAAAGTCAGACTTCAGATATTTGAGGCATCAGGCGCCCTCTTGTGCTGTTTCTTTGGGAGCATCACAGGGTGAGCAGCTTCTCAGGAGCGCAGAGGCTGGGTGAAGCTTAGCTGAGAGAAAAATAAGATTTTTAGATTCACTCAAAAGTAGCAGTGTTCACTAAGTATTAAATTTCTCTGATGGGCCAGATTTTGAATTTCAAACCTCACTGACTGTTAATAAGATGATGAAAGATTATATTTTTTTGGTTTAGACTATGCTGTATGTTTATAATCATTTACCTCCTTGCTCTGCATAATATCAGGAAAATGTGCTGCTTCTCCCTGGAAACCGAACTCTAGGATTAGTTTTATTAACTAGGGTTAAATTAGTTTTTCAGATTGCTGGCTGCAAAGTACCTGAAAATACCTCATTTCTCCAGATGCCAGACTATAAGTGAAAGTGCAAACTCTGGAGTAGAAGAGGTAAATTAATTTACAGACATAACTAAGTAGCTATGCCACCTCTGAAAACACAGGCCTTCAGTGGCTTGCTTCCTAAAGAAACTTAACTGGGTTTTGTATCTGGAACTCAAAAGTTGTTCAAAGGACACAAATATCATAGTATTTTCTGGCCTGATGCAAAGTCCCAAACTTACTGATACCTCTAAGATGCCAACACAATGTGAGCAGAGAGCTCTTCCCTTTGCTAGTGTTCTTCTGTCTGGCTGGCTCTTCAGGGATTAAAGATGATGTTTATTTTAGGCTTATTGACCTAGAGCAGTTTTAGACTGGGCTACCTGCCGTTCTGTAATGGCATTTCTAATAAAATAGCAGTTTCTATCAATGTACTTCTCAGCCTAAAAGCTCCTGAGGATTATGATTGTTTCATAGAGCAGTAACTAGAATATAGAAGAAGAATGGTCGTGCTGGGCCTGGCTGAGATCTATCTAGCTGATACTGATCCTGTCTCTAAGAGACACTGTAAGTTGGGTGCCTTGATAAAAGCCTAAGAGCAGAGCAGGTATAAATGCTTCTTCCTTTACTGTTCTCCTCCCAGTCTCCAACCATTTTCATCTCCTGAGCTGAACATGGGCGTTTGTGCCTTTAGCCAACCTTGACAGATTTGACTTCCAAAATTGTCCAGTCTTCCACTGAGCTAATATTAAACTTCAGCATTCACAGCATCCTTGTTCTGATCTCTGATGAGCACTGAGCTGATACCATATGGGAATTCTATCATAAGCCTGGTATCTCACTTCTGAGAGTTAGGGGTCATTTTGACCGCACATATGAGCTTAACATATATGCAAAGTTAAAATTTAGGCAGAAAAGCAATTCTACATTTTTCTAGATTTAATTCTATCTACCATTATATTGCCTGCTGACTGGGTGTTGATTAACAGCCAGCTGAACATGAGCCAGCAGTGTGCCCAGGTGGCCAAGAAGGCCAACGACATCCTGGCCTGTATCAGGAACAGTGTTGTCAGCAGGAGCAGGGAGGTGATCATTCCCTGTACTTGGCTTTGGTGAGGCCGCACCTCAAATACTGTGTGCAGTTTTGGGCCCCTCTCTACAAGAAGGATGTTGAGGTGCTGGAGAGGGTACAGAGGTGGGCTGCCAAGCTAGTAAAGGATTTGGAGCATGTCGTATATGAGGAATGGCTGAGAGATCTGGGGCTGTTTAGCTTGGAGGAAAGAAGGCTGAGGGAGACCTTATCGCTCTCTACAACTACCCGAAAGGAAGTTGTAGTGAGGCAGGGATCGGTCTGTTCTCCCTAGTGACAAGTGATAGAAAAGAGGAAATGGCCTGAAGTTGCACCAGGGGAGGTTCAGGTTGAATATTGGGAAGAATTTCTTTACTGAAAGGATTGTCGGGCATTGGAACAGCCTGTCCAGGGAGGTGGTGGAGTCACCATCCCTGGAGGTGTTTAAGAGATGGGTAGACGTTGCACTTAGGGACATGGTTTGGTGGTGTTGATAGGGCTAGGACTAAGGTTGGACTTGATCTTGAAGGTCTCTTCCAGCCAAAACTATTCTGTGATTCTATGACTGAGTCTTTGTGCAGTCTGTTGCCCCTAGTTCTCACCCTCAGTAACTTACATCATCAATAAGCTCTGTCATATTCTTGTTCACCCTCTTTTCCAGGTACACTGAACCAGGTAGCTCCATCGCACACCTGGGAAACTTGAATTTGACCCAGTGAAGACTGGACTTTTAACCCAGAGGAAGAATTTTTTTAGGGTCTGAGCTCAAAACTTCCCACACTTGAGCAGGAGCAGTTTCAGGGGATTGGATGCAAGGATTGTTTCCAGCAGTCCCTCTATCCTGACCTGTTAGCTACTTTGAGAGCTATGAGAGACCCTCTGGTAACTGTACCTGTTGCTATGTGAAAAATAATCCAGACAGGCATTTGGGAATCTGCAGAATACTGGAGAGGGGTGCAAAAAGTGCTTTTCCTTTGCCCTGGTGAAGTCTCTGTGGTCCCTTCTTCCTTTCACAAAGAGGATGGGGAAAGGCTTGAGGCAGAGGTGAAGAAAAACAGTTTTTCTCAGTAGTTGGGTCTTTAGCAAAGTACTAGGTGAAGCTCTTCGAAGGCGGCACAACTTCACTTGTGTGGTTTGCGTAGCTGAAATAGCTAATGTAAATGAACTCGGAGACAAGTCTCCTTAGCAAAATCAGCCATTCCTGAGCGCAGAATGTTATTAATAATTTGAGCGAAGTGTGTGGTCGTTGTTCTTTCATTAAACCTATCTACTTTAAAGTATCAACAAAAGGCTCCTTGTGGCTGCACAGCTTAACCTCAGTGTTTAAAAACCTGACAGTGCCAGCTCTGATGCAGCTGCTGGTAAAAGAGCATTTGCAGATTTACCCCTAAATTATCCAGTGGAAAAAAAAGCAAAATTATGAGAGGGGGGGAATCCTCAAACAAATCCAGCAACTTGGGAGTAAATTAGCCTCTTAGTGTTACGAAGCATCTGAATTACTGCTCACTGAGTAATGCAGTAACGGTTTCCAGAAGACTTGCAGCTATATTGTTATGTTTTGGTAAAACAAAGAGATGCACATATTAGCCTAGGCCTGTTAGGGCTGTGGATTGAGATATGTGCACTGAGCTTGTGTAAGGGCTGACACGGCTGAGGTACAGGGGCAACATACTTTGCAAAAGGCTGAATCCAAAGCGATGCTTTGCATCCTGTTCATCTGCTGTTTCCCAGTGAGTGTGTGTGCACTTTTCCCTGTGGCACCCAACAGTCAGCATGACATAATTAAAAAGTAATGTGCCCTGTATTTGCAGGGAGAAGGGAGTGGGGCAGGTAAGAGTTTGTACACAGATACTCCCCACAGAGCTGCTGGCCTGTGCATTCGTCCTTATGCAGCATTGCAGCAGTTAATTCCCGCCTTTTAAAAAAATGAATTGTTTAAATCCCTCTAAAATACTTTCCTAGCCATGTATAGGGGCCAGCCCTGAGCTCTGGCTGTTGCCGCATTCTGCTCTTGCGTGCAAGATAATCTTTCCAGATAAGCATGAATAGAGTTCAAGTGAATCTATCAATAATCAGTGGAAAGGATGTCATAATGCAAAGTCTGGTACTGTAAAAAAAATATAAAAGTCCTTGAAAACATGTGTTTGGAAAGGAACTGCTTTATTCTTAACATAGCTGCAGGTCTGGCAGCAACAGCTCATGAAGAGGTGTGGGAATTAGCTGAACAGACTCCATGCTGGCAAGGAGAGCTAGGAGGCTGTACATTACTGATAGGAGACTGACTCCTCATTTTTAAATCCCTTTGAGTAAAGGAAGGTAAATAATTTTTCTTTGGTGATGAAACATTGTGATGCAAAGCCACATTTGAGAATAAAAATGTAAGCATTTACTGGAAATAAAAATCTTTGAAGTCAAATGGAATATGGTGTCATGAGAGATTTGTGATTTCTTCTAGTTTGTCATAATCTTAGATTCATGACAGTAACTACAGCTAAGAGAATCACAGAATGGTACGACTTGGAAGGGACCTCTGAGGATCACCTAGTCCAGCCCCCCTACTAAAGGAGGTGTGCACCTAGATCAGATTCCACAGGAACATATCCAGGCTGGTTTTGAAAGTCTCCAGAGGAGACTCCACAACCTCTCTGGGCAGCCTGTTCCAGTGTTTTGTCACCCTCAAAGTAAACCATTGGCCTTCTTGACCACAAGAGCACACTGCTGGTCATGGTTGCTTGTTCACCAGGACCTGGGGGTGCAAAGCTGCTTTCCAGCTGGTCAACCCCTCACCTGTACTGGTGCGTTGGGTTATTCCTCCCCAGGTGCAGGACTCTACACTTGCCCATATTGAACATCATTAAGTTCCTCTCTGCCTAACTCTCCAGCCAGTCCAGGTCTTGGTGAGTGGCACCACAGCCTTCTGGCATGTCAGCCTCTCCTCACGGTATTGTTTCATTAGCAAATGGTCATTGATGATGTTGAACAAGGCTGGAGCTTCCTGAGCTTACCTATGAGGATGTGTTATAGGAGAAAAAGATACAAGACCTGGGAGGTAGGGAAAGGAAGAGATGGCTGAAGATGAAACGCATATTTTTAATTACTCAATTGCTAATTCTCTGATTTGGATCTGCTTATAATTAAGTTAAACTATTTGCAGGGGAATTTTTCTCTGTAGCATTTGCTGCAACACAGAGTGCGTGTGGCACCGCTGAGCCTAAGGAAGGGCAGGTGGAAACACTCCCTTGTCCTGTGACTGCCACAGTCCCCGTAAGGACTTCAGTGGCTGTTAGCAGGCATTTTTCCTCAAAATTGACTTTTTTTGCAGGTTCGGTTAAATGAAATTTGTAAAACTATCTATAATGGTGCCCTCTGGTGACTCCAAAAATTTTTACACTAGAATGAAATAAAAATGAGATGGAATTTGGCCTGCTACTGTGAAAGTACACTGGGGAGTTGGACTTTTTGTTCAAGATTCATGAACAAATTAAGTCTCCTAGAGCTCAAGCAGACAATATACACAAGCCGTACACATACAGAAGACCAAGACTAACTCCAAGCATTGCAGGAGCAGAGCTGTGATGAGTAAGGCAGTCTCTCATCCTACCATGTAAGTAATCTCTTGCACATTCGTAATAGAAAGGAACCTGACTTTTGATACTGCAAACTGATCTTTTATTTTCTAGTGCCTAGAGAAAATTAAAAGATTAAAGAACAGAACCTCTTACTGAGGTTGTCTTGGTGCAAGGAATGTGGAGGTTGTTCATTGGTTATATGAAATCTCAGAAACAAACCAGCAGTGCAAAAGAATGTCTATTGTACAGTTAGTGTGGCTGCCACACGGTCTCTGGAAAGCTGATCTCCTCCATGGACCCTTTCCTCTCTAATATCTCTATTTGCTGCCCATCATTTCCCATCATATTGACATATGTGACCTTTTTCACTGCACTGATTCTAGTGCTCATGTGGCTTTTATTCTGTTCTGGCTGAAAAAGAATCTTTTATTTGCAGAGTTGTGCTATTTTACAGCCAGATCCATGGTCATGCAACACCAGAGCTGACAGAAGGAAGCAAGTAAGTACTTGTGGTTGGGGATGGATGGAATAGGTGTGGACACCCCTTTCAGCATTGCTTCTGGTTTAAATCATGACTACAAAGCTATGTCGACCCAGAGGGATGCAGCACTGATGACGTAATGAGAGTATCACACTCCGAGGCAAGTAGCCCAACAGGAAACCAACCGCAAGCAGATACAGGCAAGATAATGGATAGGGGGTAAAAGGAAAAAAAAAACAAACCTGTGTTAATAGCTTTATATGAAGTGTGAACTATTATCTAATGATTTAATTGTTATTTACCGAATTTCCAAATTAGGCACATACTCCCAATTACTGTCTCAGGCTAAGTAACTCTGCTCTTAAGCACTACTCCCCTATGCCGTGCTTAGGAGAGGATGCATCTCCTCCCATCCCTCTCCTTTGCAAAACAGCCCCTTAGGCACAGCGTGGATCAACTGGCTTTTATGCATATATTCTCTGAGAAGAACTAAAGGAATAAACAAAATATTTGTTTTGACAAGATGCCTACTTTGATCATAAATGTTAAAATGAGGAGGTACGAGTATAATTTTATTCTTACTTCCTGAATAATACAGTCTGTAGAACCTTCTCCACTAACTTCTCCATTAAGTCAGTAACTTCCCTTTCGACTGTAGTCTGTGTTTTAGTAAAATATATGGTCTTGGGTTTACATGTAATTTAACATCTGTTGAAGAGTTTGTGCTATCACTTTTAAGGTCTAATAATATATCAGGAAGGATTTTTTTCTGCTCTAGCACTTGCATTGTTTCAGTGTACATGTCTTGTGCTCACAGTTCTTTCTCCTGCCCTGAACAGTTAGCTGGGTTCCTCTAGGAGGAGAACAAACCCAGTGATAAATTCATACATCTCTATTGCCGCAACATATCTCTGAACGGTGCAGGAACACACAAAAATGAGTACTTTTCTCAGTGCCCATGCCCAACCTTGCATTTCTAGCTAAGCCGATGTTTCAAAGAGCCCCTGCTTCCTTCTTGGTTGAAATTATTGCTACTGGCTTGCTGATCTTTTCTCAGAAGCCTTGTGTAGCTCAACCAGTTGTCTCCAAGCTCCTACTGCCATTGCAAATCCATGTCTTGCATTCTTGGGCAGTGACTTCTGCTGTGCCCCACCATCTTCCTCCATGTGAAAGAACTTAATTGCTCTTCTGTTTAGCCTGATTGAAGCATGGTGGTCAGGCTCACTGCCCTGTGCTTCATCAGATCAACAACATGTGACATCTTATGCTTCCCACAGTCTGACAGCCTTTGGGTTTATAAAAACTGTGAAAAGAGACATGGGGTTTGGTATGGCTGTAGAATACTGCCCATTCATACACGTCTTCTCAGCTGTACGGGAGATCTGTTACATAGTCTACTATCACAACACAAGGAGTGCGTAAAACAAAGCTGATATGATTATCATGTCCATTACATGGTATTTGCTTCCATTTTTCCAGTCTCCTCCATCCATCATAAACTTCTGGATTAGGACCTGGAGTATGACTTGGGAAAGTAATATGTATTTTGTAAGGATTTAGGCAATAGCTCTGAGGCTTATAAGCATTTGGATATACACACGCTACTTGCATATGTCTTCTTATCCTATGGAAAGAGAACTGGAATGCAGCCTTTTCAGGATTCAGCCTTTGGGAAAAGTAGCATAGAGATTGCTGGTATGTAGATCGCTCCCTGTGGGAGGCTGCTGAAGGGAGATTTCTGTCTCTGTGATGAATCTTGCAGTTGGCTCTCTTACCTGTTCTGAAAATTGTTCAAGTTTGCATTTATTGTGTCAGTCTCCTCTCTCTACTGTTGCTTGCTCTGCCTGTGGCTTGTATTTTCATATTCCCTCACAGCAGAGTTGGATCAGATTTTACAACAGCTTTCACCCTGCTGGAGGAGTTTCTTAGGCTGGTGAAAGAGCTGCTACTACAGATTGTCATCCTGGGCTACACCGGCAGTAACTTACCCTATGACAGGATATGAAAATACCTTAGTTAGCTGAAATTGCTGTGAAAATTGGATCAACACAATGCACTCTCTGTGCCTTGTTATGGTAGATCTAGGAACTTTGAACAGCAAGGTGTTGGCTACGATAGGTTTTAGAAATACAGAGAACCATACAGAGCTACAGAGAAATTTCACGCCCCAGGTAGGCGGAGAATTATCCTTATATCTCATCGATGAGAGTCTCCAGTCAGACAGCTTCTCCACTGACGTGCTAGGACAAATGACTCAGTGCTGAAGTGGGGAACATCCCCAGTGCTGCTTTCCTGGAAGCACCTTCACCTGGAGGTTCTCGTTCAGGAATTAATTTGCTTATGAAACTCATCAGTTGCGAGAGCCTGGGGTGGCACAGCTACAGGCAGATTGCACTCACCAGGGCTAGGATTCACAACTGTAAGCAAGCTTAATTAAGACCTCTGACAAATTTTCCAGTGTAACTACACTAGTAATTGTCAGGAGCTATGAAGTGAATAAAGATTAGTTGTCCTCTCAGTCCTGAGAGTTGCAGAAGTTTGTAATCATCCTATCTTACCAGGAATGAAGCGTATGAGGAGTATTAAAGGAGGCAATGGTTCCTATTAGCTGGCAATTTGTTACAAATAAAAGCTTTTAGAAGCAGCACAAGATGGGTCTGGCGGCTGACAACTGACCTAATTTTAAGATTGAGGGAACCATTAGGAAAAGGAAGTAGAGTGTTGCAGTATTTGCAGCCTGGTAACTCCCATGAGCTTAGCTGGAACTTGAGCTACTATCACGAGTGAGACCTTGAGTATCTGAGACTTCTGAACCATACAGGTTTGTACTGAAAGTTGCCCTTATGGAAAAAGAAAAGACATGCATATTTCTGACTTCAGAATAGTTTTGCGAACTGTTTTTTTCCTTTCAAGACATCAGTCTTGTCAATAGCGCTGATACTCAGGTCTACTTACTATCTATAGACATTATCAGTCATTTGGCTGGAGAAATCAGTCATTGCAGGGAGTGGCCTAGTTATGTAGATATTAGGACCAAATCCTTAACTCCTGTTAACAAGTTTTTCTTGATTCCAGCAGCACAAGCCAGTTTTAAGCCTGGTTTGAAATGGCTAGTGTTCCTAGAAGTCTTCTGATTGCATATGACAATGGACTGAAAAAAAAAAGGCCCTATCCCAACAGGTACCTGCTAGCCGGAGCCCAGCTGGCAAGCATTACGTAGGAGATGCAGTCTGGAGTCAGCACCTGGAAGCTGATTTCCTGTGTGGAATGGGAAATTGTTGAGCATCTGGAATATCTGCTTTATTTGCTGTCAGCTTTTCAATCTCCCAAACAAGGTAAAACAAATCTGGTGATGCATGGAGTTTGTGGGTCCCTGTGCTGGTGTTGTGAACACTTTCTGTATAGGGCAGGGTAGAGAAGTACAGTAATTAAAGCGTCTCACTGTGCAGCCAGATGTGCAACTTTATGTCTTAATTTGTTAGCCCCTCACCAACCCAAGTGAAAGAGGTCTTTTGGGATTAGTTAAACCCAAGGAATTAACCTCTTCCCTCCACAATGGGGTTAACTGCTAAAATGCAAGTGTTCTAGACAAGTTCACCTGATAGACTACTCTGATCTAGCAAAACTTTGAACTCTTCTGCCTGGATTCATTCAAACTCCCATGTAGATACAGAAAAATAGGTCTGATCCTATGTATCCTTAGGATGCTGATTTACTTCCCAGGACTGGCTCTCTTACAGTAGTAGTTTCAACATGTCAACAGCTTCAGAGCGAGTCACAAACCCAACGTGATTTGCTAGTTGTATGACAGCAAAGGCACATTCCTCCTTTCTGGCTCTGACACATATACCTTGAGAAGTATCTGATTTATGCATCTGGTAACATACCAGCATGTATTGATTAAGTATATTCAAAGACGGGTTTTCAATTGCTATTGCATGAGGAAAAAATTCAGCTTGTCCTTTTGAAATATACTGGCACTGTTTGGATGCAAGAATTATTTATTAAGGAGACTTCAAAGTAGGATGAAAGCAAGAAACCCTATGAGGAAAAAGTTCTGTTTGTTTCTTACATTTTCTCCACCCTTCTCTCATCCTGGACTCTTCCATATGGTTAGAAGGAAAATACTTTCTAAACCCTTTCAATCTAAAATATCATCAGATGGAGCGAAAAAGGAAAGCTGAACTTGTTCCAGAAGCATTCCCACACCAGAATGTTTTAGATGCTCCAGCCCCAGAGCTTTGGGTATGGGGAAAGTAGGAGTAGCACAATGTCCAGGCTGTTTGTGGAGGGGTGGATCAGAGTGTGTCTCATGCCTTGGGTACTGTAGGGAACGATCTGGCTCAGCAGAAGTCATCCTGCAGTGTGATGATGTGGGGTCTTTGGTGGCAACACCAGCTCACAGACTTTCTTGTTCTCTGTACCTCCTTGCCCATTTCCATGCCATGGGGCACCATACTTGTGGGTGGATGAATGCAATTCCCTACAAACAGTAATGAAGACCAGAACAGTCTGGAGGCAGGGTGGGGTTGTCCTTTAAAGCCAGAAAAGCCCAACCTTGATCTGCATCACAACCCTGATCAAGCAGCACAACTCCCCAGGCAGTTGCATGCAGGTGACTGACCTTACCCATCAATGCCCAATGTGCTAAGTAAGGTCCTCCACCTGAGTCTCCAAGTATGCCATGGAAGTCTCTGCTCTGGCTTCAGCACCATCAAATCATGACCCTTGAGACTAAATGAAGATGACCTCTGGCACTTCATTTGCTCTGATTACTGAAAACTGCAGGGCCTACAGTCAAGACTTGAAGAGGAGCACCTAGTTACGAAGTGTGTTGGGCCCTAGTTTCACTCAGTGCTGTCAAGACCAAGGGGCTTGTATTAGGATTCTTGGGAAATCTGCTATCAGAAAATGTAGTGTCTGTGCTTCAGAGCAATGAAGGAGGCTTATGGGAATTTTGGATGTAGGTAATAATTTATTGTCTGAGCTCTACCAAAGCTGCTCAGTGAAGGTACTATGTCACCTCTTCTATGGAATAACACTGTCACAACACTGTGCTCAGTAACAGGACTTTGAGGAGAGTTTAAATTCAACAAAGATGGATATACAGTCTACTAAACAGCTCTAACTTTCTCTTGTCATACTGGACAAGAGAGGAGACAAACCATTTCAGGTGAGATAAAACTAGCTTAAGTTTCGTAACACAAATCTGAATTTTTAACAGTTTGCTACAAAATTAAAAAAAAAAAAGTTAAGCCTTTTTTCTAACAAGTCAACTATGAGTAGAAGTAATTACCTGAAAGCTTATTTTTCTATGACATTTGTAATTAAAAAGAAAATGAGAGAAATTGCATGACAACATGTGTTAGAATTTCATTAGGCTCCAGGTAGATCTAATTTATATGAGGGTTCTGTTTCCAAGATGAGGAGCAAATGAATCTTGTCTGACAGACAATTGAGTTATAAAGGCTTTACATGAGAACTGCTCTCCAACAGAATGTAAACAAAACACGTTGTTTAATAAGGTCAGACTTACAATAATGGAGCTAAATTATGGCAGGACTCATCAGCCAGCAACACCTATAGCTAGACCTTCTCAAATGCTGCAAATTAGCATACAGTAAGCTAAAGGTTTAAATTAACCCTAGTGTTTTACCCTCTGGGCAGTGAAACCAGGAGTCAGAGAAAATAAGTTTATAAACCATAAAAGTAATATGACTCTGTGTGGCAAGTTGTAAAGAACTGAATTTCTCCCAAAGACTTACAGATGTTTACAGTGTTGAATACCACTGTAATTATGAATTCTTACATTAAAAGCCCAGGGAAACAAACTATAGCATAAATGTAGCATTTGAGACTTAAAATTTATGCTTTGGGAATGGACAGAAACTGCACAAGCAGAAGTTTCATGTAGCAAAATGGTGAAAGGGCATTCCTGATAAATGCCTTGTGGAAAGTGCTAAGCAAACTGGAATTGTTCCAAAATATGTAGGTGGGATTGCTCTTCACAATGCCGGGATTTACTCCATTGTTGTCCAAGTGACTCAGCTGAAATTGCCCACAATATACTAGACATATTTTATTGTCAATACATTTTGCCTTGGCCATTCTTCTCCATGGCTACATGACCTTAATTAACCTAAATTTCTAAAATGATGGGGTCAGGGGTTGTGATAACAGCACTGCACTTTCCATATCTGAATATGATGTAGACTCATCCGCATATTCAGGAGAGCAGTGTGTCATCACCTTGTATCAACATTTTTCTGGTTAATCTACTGCCAAGAGAGAGATACTGTCTTCCCTGCTATTGGGCTGAGCTCTTTATCTTCTGTATGTGACACTGCCAGTTGGTAAATGACCTTGAAACGGATTCCCAAACACAGAAAAGCACCTATTTGAAACCACAGCACTTAATTAAATCAGTGAATCCTGCTTGCCTCTGCTGTGGCAGAGCAAATGGACCTTTTCTCAGTCAGGGATAGATTAGGGTAAATGGGTTTTGTGTAGGTAAAAACACAAGGATTCTACATCTGTATCTGGCAGGATGATCTCCCCTGGTGCTGTAGTCCACCATTCTTTTTGAGAGGAAACAGGCTGTTCCTCCTGCCTTTTTATCTAGAATATTTTTTGTCTTAAATATTAGATCAGGATTTGTTAAATCAATTCACAAGAGTTCCTGTAATCTCGAATGGAGACTAAAATCCAACCCAACACATGGGATTGCAGTTTCTTGTTTTTAGAGCATCCAGTACCAGCTGTTTCAGAAGAAGGTTTAAGAAGCTTCTTAGAGGACAAATATGAAATAATCATGAATTCTGCCTCTGAGCATTTAGTGAGGGACTGGGATCTGAAGCATGGTGGTTTATACCTCTAGCAATTTATCAATCCTGTCTAAAAAATGTCAAACATCCTCATTACCCACTTACCTATCCAGTAATACTTTGGATCCTAAATCTCAAGAACTGACAAGGAGCTTTGTCGGTTAGCTAAAGGTGTCACCCTCCTCTGCTCATCCAAACCTGCCATTTGCAACTGGCTTGCCTTCAGTTTCACTGATTTTTCCCTTTTTCTCCTGTCATACCAAGACATGTGCTTCATCTCCTAGGCACTTTCCAGCTTCCAGTTCTAGCTTTTTGTTCCCCACAGTAAATGAGACACCTATGTGCTAAATGTCCCCCTCTCTCCTGGCTCTCGAGGGAAGGAAGCCTGGGCACCCTGGCCAAAAGGGTACCACTTTGGCTAGGTACCATGCTGGTCAGAGCATCCATTTCTCCTCAATCTAGGCACAGCTCTGGTGCCCTTTCTCTGTATTCTGTTTAGATAAAATTCTCTGTGTAATATTGTGCTTTAACATATAATTTCCTGTATTTATCTCTGTTTTAAACAACTAATTCTCATATAAATACCTTACTATGCTCTTTATGAAGTAAAACATTCCATTGCTCTTTATTGTCTCCTTATGCACACTGGATAGCCTATAATGCCAAAACAGCTGCTTTTTTATGTTGGATGAGGGCCATAGATCTTAAAAGCTATGTAAGCACCTCATTCTTAAAAAATTTAGGCACAAAAATAGCTCCTGCAGCACTTGACCACTTTTATAAACTAAGGCCAAAAGCTCTTCTTTCCAAACAAAGTGTCCTGAAACTTGGTTCTTAAGTTGTGGATTTGCAAGACAAAACAGGACGATCTCTGTGCTTGCAAGGGTTCCTGTCCCTGGCAAGGATAAGGAAGAGGTCCTCCCTGGGGCAAGTACCAGGAAGAGACAGGACTCAACAGCTAACAGGGAAAGAAGCCTGCAAATTCAACTGCACTAGTGCTAGCAAGCCAAATTATAGGGACTATGGGGATTACATGGGACTGCAGGAAGAAATGAGTGGCTGAATTTTGAGTTATGGGAGGAAATTTAAAGAAAAGAATATCTCTATTTTATAGGACATTGAATGACACAAAAGAACTATTGGACCCCAGGTTAACACATTTCAAACTACTTGTCTACTGACAGCATGTCATAACCAGACCAGAATACAACTATAAATAACAGTACCTACATCTCGCCAAGACAGTGAGTCAGCATTAGTCATTTGGTGGGTTTTTTTTAATAATTGGGTGTTTTGCCCCAATCCTACTGAAAATCACTCTTCTCCCCTTGCTGTAATACCAGGGGATATTTGGTTTATATGTATAATTTCTCAGATTTCATGCCATCAGTTTGCCTGCCCACAGCATTTAATAAACTTCTTAACATCCTAACTAAAAATTAAACTTGCTTATTAAAATAAATTCCCTCAGAAGTTTTTCAGCAAAATGTCTCAGGCCTATGCAAAGCACAATTAGCACATGGGGTAGAAAGCTGCCTGGAGACAAGGGAGAACTCGTGCTATTTCAGTGACCTTCATTCCCTTTATATCCTATATTCCCTTTTTTTTCTTCATACCTGTGTAATCACTAGTATACAGAAAGGATGTTTAATACTGGTATAGGAGCATCTTTTATTATTGAAAGAATGCAGTACATAAGACAGTGAAGACTTGGCCTTTCTTTGAATTATTTTTTTATTTATTTCGGCCTTTTAAAGTACTTTTAAAAAATTTATAGTAACTGATTAAATAACTGTCAATATATGTAATAATTCAACCCATTGTTAAGCTTAAGTATTTCAGTTTCTCAGCATTCAGTGCTTTGAACATATGTGCTGCTATTTAAAGTGAAATAGAAATGGCTTGCTTAGAGGATTTTGCTAGAAGACCCATCAACTAACATTTCTAACTTATTTCAAAGGATTAATCATGCCTCAATTAAAAACAGCCTTTCCTAATGGGTAACTGCTTTCTGTGGGGTTGATAGTCCCTCTTCTGAAAGCAAAATGACACTTATGGGTAGATACCCACTGGATGAAGCAGAGCTTGGAGGGAACACAGGGCATCACGGGCCACTCTCTGCTCTGCTGTGGCAGATCAACTTTCCCAGGGACTGGTTTCTGGAAAAAGAAAACACGTGTAAGTTAATAACATACTTTACAGGTCAGCTGCAAACCTCTTTTATCCCAAACATGGAGAAAGCCAAGAGGGCCCTTTTATATTTAAGAATACCTTATGGAAAGGCAAGTTTGGTCACACTGATTGATTAAATTCGATTTTTTAAAGCTGAGGTTGATCTGAGAAATCCACAAATAACATACCTTCATGGGAGTGTTTTCTCCGTGTTAAGGACAGTGAACTAACAGGGTCATCTCCCACTGAATTCAGGGTCAAACCTCATCTCTGTAGGCTTCACAGTCCAGTAGGGAGGTAAATTTGGGTGGACAAATATCTTCTGTCAAACTGAACAGCGTCAGGAAGCTTTCTTGTGAAGTGGAGGTAAGCCATCTATACCAGCACAGTGGTTCCTAGCCTGGTTTTGGCCTGAGGCAAAGATAATCTCCCAAATGATGCTGGGGTAAAACTTGGGAATTAGCATGTGCCAGGCCCCCTTCCCAGGAGGCAGCCTGGGTGAAGCCATGGTGCTTTGGAGGCTGAGACTTCAATAGTAAGGGTATGGGGTGTTCTCTGCCAGAGAATAGTCTCAGACAAGTTTAATTTGCTTTAATAAGTTAATTTTAATTTGTATACATGCAGCTGTAGAGTGTGGGTTAAACCTCAGAGGGACTGGCATTGCAGCTGCCCCAGCTTTCCTCCTGCCCCAAGGGATTCAGATCTCCTTGGGGTTCTTGGATGCTCTGCTGCTGCAGAGGAGCAGCGTGTCTCGGGTCCCAGGTGTTTCAGTGTAGTGTGGTAGCAAAGGAGGAAGTGTGAGGAAGCAGGGTCAGCAGTGCAGGAGTTGTATTCATACTCAAACACATCAACGTTGCCCTGTGGTGCTGGGTTGCTGCAGGAGGCCCCTGCTACAGATCAGCTTCTGGGAGGGAAGAGAAACCTTTCCGAAAGGAGCGGAACCTCATGTAGAAGCTTGCTGTCCTGTATCCATCTGCTGGTAAGGACAAGCTGTAAGCCAGGCATCAATGACTGATGAAAGCTACTCATTAGGCATATTTCTGTATTACTGGCTGGCAATGGGGTGCCTACATCTCAGCTTTCACTCTGTACTGATAAACCCATCACTGCTGACACGTACAGGCTGGCAGGATGGGAGAGATGATGGTACCTATGGCTGAACAGCCTACGTAAGCACATTAACGGCTTGCCAGGGGCAAAAGCCCATCAAACTCCTTCACTTGTACCTTTGCAGTGTCTGTTTTGAGGCAGGACCAAGAACTTTGCTGAGGACCAGCATCTCTTGAGTAAACAAACACACTTGCAGGCAGGCACTGGGGAGCTATCAGAAAGCAAGATGACTGGAAAGATAAGGTACTAGCATGGTCTTGAAAGAGCTGGGTTTGCTAAGAATTCGCACCTTCATTAAGGAGGTGTTGTGGGTTAAAGCATGTTTGAGCTGGTAAAAATAAACAAAGGGTGGGCCCTGATGCCCAAGCAAACACCTGAAATGCCTGCACTTCTAAGGCAAGATCTTGGAGCTGACAGAGCTCCTACAGTACAAAGCTGTCAAGCAGAAATTGCTAAAATGCTTTAATTAAACCACAGAGGGGAGTGGGAGAAGACAGATGTTTCTCAAGAAGGAGAGCATCTCATGGCAGTCCTTTGCAGGACTCAATACAGCACATCAGAGAGTGGTGGTTCTTTCAGATGGGAGCTCTTGCCCAAGTGCCAGACCTTGGCACCTTCCTGCAAGGAATAATAAATATGCAAAGGTGTTACAAAAATACCTACCCAAAAGAACATAGTTGGGGGG
This sequence comes from Brachypteracias leptosomus, assembly GCA_013401335.1. Lineage (NCBI taxonomy): Eukaryota > Metazoa > Chordata > Aves > Coraciiformes > Brachypteraciidae > Brachypteracias > Brachypteracias leptosomus. The sequence goes on from VYZX01034234.1 coordinate 55,356, forward strand.
CTGGTTGCTGTCCTCTTGCCGTGACAGACCCTGTTCCTACCATGGCAGAAGCCCAGCCTGGCTGGAGGTTGTCTCTGCTCCAGCCCGTGCTCTCTGTCAAACATTTTTTACCCACTTAATTTTTCTTCAGGCATTGAAGAGACACAGAGACCGTACAAGTTCTTGGCAGATGTCTCATGAGTTCATATTCCCTTGCTTTTATTTGGTAGTATTAATAACAGTGATGATCCTCAGGGCCAGGTGGGTAGTGGTATTAGTCCCTGCCTGGAAAGACTCCAGAAGGAGGACAAGAGTGCCTTGGTTTAATGCTGTGCTGGGTGGACAAGGAGACAGACCACAAGGCAGATTCATGCCTCAGCCCTAGCAGGCTGACAGGTGGGTAGAGGTGTCCACATTGATCAATATTGAAGAAGACAGTGGAAGAAGTAGCAAAGGTTGTGTTTCCCTCTGCTTGCAAGTAAGTTTCCTTTTTCAGTTTATATCGCTTCCTGCCAGGCATGAAATCAAACCCCTTTGCATGCAGGAATAATTCAGGCCACCTCAAACCAATTCCTGTCCACTCTGAAAATGAAACATGAGAACTACTAAAAATAATCAGTAACAGGGCAAGAAATAAATAATCCACTGCTTTGTCCAGGGAGAAATACTTCCTGACTTGATCATTAGCAAGTGATTATCCTTGCTGGAACTGCCTAAGAGGTTAACATATCTGGAGTGCACAGCTGTCCTTGTCTTGGGGAAAATGGTGGCCTGAGATACTTTTGAGGTCCTTTCCATATATGTTTTAAACAATAATGCTATAGAAATTATCTAGGAACTCTATTCTATTGGCTTTTTTCTGGAACTCCTGAACGTTTGGACACTTCAGAAGTTTTCAAGGCCAGTGTTGAATTGCTACAACTCTTGGAAGCTTTTTGAAAGACAAAGACCAATGATCTGAGGACGAATGGGAAATGTACTTTATAAAGTGCTTTAGTCTAAACAAATACTTAAAATCTGTGAGTACCTGTATAGCCAGCAAATGAAGGAGAAAGGAAGATTTTACACACAAAATACTGTTCAGCTTGACATTGGGAAGAACTGGTGTACTTGAAAATGAGCAAAACACATTATTCTTCTGAGAGAATGTCTAAGGTCTTTTGTGATGAAAAAAGGACACTTTAGGTTTCAGGGAAAATATTTAAGTTAATATGAACCACCAAAGACATCTCAAGAATGGGATGAAAGGAAAAAAAAACCCTAGGGCCTCTCAGGACACTCTTGAAATGATGCAAATCTGCACCAGTGAAACCAAGATTGCCACAGGCAGCACTGACCCTACAGTCAATTTCAACATTTATACTTAGGGCTTAATTCCAGAGTTTCTTGAAGCTGAATAGAAAAAAAAAAATCTTGTCTGCACTCCTCCCATGTATGACTCAACTTCAGCTGGGCTAATTCTTTGCAGCTGCCCAGGCAGAAAGCCAGACCCTTCAGGTGGCAAATTATGAGCAGAACAGAAGTTCTGGCACTCTCACAAACAGGACACCCTTGGGCAGGGGAAAGCCCAAAAAGTATCAGAGTGCCCAATACTGCTCTCCCACATGGTCTTTGTAACAGCCAAGATGAGGAGCATCCAGTGAGACGGTAGAACATAGCAATGGAACTCCAAGAGCCAGGCCATAGGGAAGAGGAAGGGATGTGGCTCAACTCCACAATCTTCACTCAGGTCACATGATTTTATATAACTTACATAGGAGTGGAAAGTAGGGACCCTTGATACATGTGCACAGTAAATTAGCATAGAGGTTAAAATTTGAGTTAGAAGGGACCTTTAAAGGTCATCTCATTCCAGCCTCCCTTTCCACTAGATCAGGTTGCTCAAAGCCCCATCCAACCTGACCTTGAACACTTATAGGGTTGGTACTTCCATAACTTCTCTTGGCAACCTGTTTTAGTGTCTCACCACCCTCATTGTAAAAATTTTTTTTTTCATGTCCAACCTAAACTTACTCTCTTTTAGTGTAACACTGTTGCCCCTTGTCCTATCACTATAGGCCCTGGTAAAAGTTCTCTTTCCATCTTTCTTGTAGGCCACCTTTAAGTATTGAAAGACTGCTATAAGGTCTCCCCAGAGCCTTCTCTTCTCAAGGATGAACAACCTCAACTTTCTCAGTCTTTCTTCACAGAAGAAGTGTTCCAGCCCTCTGACTGTTTTTGTGGCTCTCCTCTGGACCTGCTCCAACATGTCCGTATCTGTCTTGTGCTGAGGACTCCAGAACTGAACACATTATTCCAGGTGGGGTCTCAGCAGAGTGGAGTAGAGGGGCGGAATCCCCTACCTTGACCTACTGGCCATGCTTCTTTTGATGCAGCCCAGGACACAGTTGGCCTTCTGGGCTGCACTCGCACATTGTTAGCTCATGTCCAGCTCTTAATCCAGCAGTACCCCCAAGTCCTTCTCCACAGGGCTGCTCTCTACCACTTCATCCCAAAACTCAGGTGTAGGACCTTGCACTTGGTCTTGTTGAATTTAATGAGGTTGGCATGGGCCCACCTCTCAAGCCTGTCAAGGTCCCTCTGGATGGCATCCCATCCCTCAGGCATGTCAACCACACCACTCATCTTCATGTCATCTGCATACTTACTGAGGGTGCACTAGATCCTACTATGTCACTGATGAAGATATTAAACAGCACTGGTCCCAATACCTCTGAGGGACACCACTTGTCACAGATCTCCATCTGGACATTGAGCTGTTGACCACTACCCTCTGGATGTGACCATTCAACCACTTCCACCATCACCATCCACCAAACAGTCCACCCATCAAATCCGTAACTCTCCAATTTAGAGAGAAGGATGTTATGGGGGACCATGTGCAAGACCTTACAGAAGTCCAGATAGATGACATCCATAGCTCTTCCCCTGTCCACTGATGTAGTAACTCCAGCACAGAAGGCCCCTAGGTTGGTCAAGAAGGACTTGCCCTTGGTGAAGCCATGCTGGCTGTCTCAAATCACCTCCCTGTCCTCCATGTGTCTTAGCATAGCTTCTAGGAGGATCTGTTCTTTGACCTTCCCAGGCATAGGGGTGAGACTGGTGGATTTGTAGTTCCCAGGGTTCTCCTTTCTACCCTTTTTAAAAATGGGTGCAATGTTTGCCTTTTTCCAGTCTCTGGGGTCCACCTGACTGTCAGGACTTTTCAAATGTCATGGAGAGTGGCCTGGCAACTACACCAGCCAATTCCCTCAGGACTCGGATGAATCTGATCAGGTCCCATAGACTTATGTGTGTTTAGGTTCCTCAGGCAGTTATGAACCTGATCTTCTCTTATAGTGGGAGAAACTCTGCTCCCCTGGTCCTTGTCTTGCAGTCCATTGACTCGGGAGGTGTGGGAAGAGATGTTGCCAGTGGAGACTGAGGCAAAAAAGTTATTGGGTTCCTCCACCTTCTCCTCATCCGTTGTTACCGATTTGCCAGTCTTGTTCATCGGAGAGTATATTTTCTTTGACCTTCCTTTTCTGGTTGACATATCTGTAGAAGCCCTTATTATTATTATTATGCATCCCTTAGCAAGTTCAGCTCCAGCCATCCTTGACTTTCCTGACCCCATCCCTACACAACCAGGCAGTGTCCCTATACTTTTCCCAGGATTCTTGCCCCTGCTTCCACTGTCTGTGCATTTCCTTCTTGCCCTTTAGTTTGACCAGAAAGTCTCAACTCAGCCATGCTGGTCCCTTGCCTTCCTTGCCTGATTCCTTACACCTGGGGGTGTAAGCTCTTGCACTCTATGGGAAGTGTCCTTAAAGATCTGCCAGCTCTTCTCTGCTCCCTTGTCCCTGAGGGCAGTTTCCCAGGGGGTCTTATTGACTAATTCCTTGAACAGATGGAATTTTGCTTTCATAAAATTCAGGGTCCTGACTTTACTCTTTGCCTGATCCACATCCCTCAGGACTGCAAAATCCATCAGTGCATGATCACTGCAGCCCAGGCTGCCTTCAATCTCCAATCTTTACATTGCCAATTAGTTCACTTTGTTTGCGACTGTCCAGTCCAGTATCACATCTCCTCTGGTAGGGCTGTCTATTACCTGGCTTAAGAATTTATCCTCAATGCACTTCAGGAGTCTCCTGGATTGCTTACTGCTCACTGTGCTACTTTTCCAGCAGATGTTGGTGTGGTTGAAGTCCCCCAACAGGACAAGAGCCTGTGAGCACAAAGCCTCCTGTAGCTGGAATAAGAAGGTTTTGTCAATAGGTTCCCCTTGATCAGGTGACCTTCCCTTTGTTGCCTCGGTCTCTAATTCTTACCCATAACCTTTCAACCTTGCTCATGGCTATTCTACTCTCTATAGAATAGACCTTCTACTTCTGCACAGCTGCTTGTGTGCTGGAGCTCACATGAAACTTAACCCAGATGAAAAATTCTCATTCATCTCATTCATGCCTGCAAATCAAGAAATTATATTTGTTCATCACCACAATGCATATATCTAACCTCATTACTTAGCTTTTTTTCTAAATACCATCTTTGGTTTTGTTTCTCAAATATGTAGAGGGCACCATCAGTTAGGATGAATTCAGATTATTTGATGTCTGATGCTTTCAAAAAAATATAATAAGGTAATAGTAATGTCATCCTTAAAAGCTAGAGTTCTTCCCCAAAAGATTTTATCTAAAAATATTGCAATCTGTGATCATTATTTCTACTCTGTGCTGTTGTGTGTCACAGAAAATGGCCAGAAAATCTGAACACGTATGTGGAATGTAGAGGATTTAGAAACGATTGAGCAAAAAAGCTGCTGCTCTGCTGCTGCTTACTGGGATTCAGCCGGGATAATCTACCTCCCAGTCTTTTACTTAACTTTAATGGCAACAGGAGAGAGATGGTAGGCTGGACTAGATGACCTTTTAAAGGTCCCTTCCAACTCAAACTATTCTATGATTCTGTGGTTCTCATGGGGTCTGCACTGGCCGATACCCAAACCCAGCCCCGGAGCAGGCAAACTCCCTGCGCGGGTGGCCAGGGCTGTGCAGCAGGAAGGAGCTGTTGTTTCCTGCTCACTCTGCGAGCTGTTGTTCTGCTTAAAATGTGAGGCTCAAAAGAGAGAGATTGGGAAAGCAAAGGTCTGTTGGAAAATTTTAAGTGCCTTCATGTTCTCATTGCTTATAAAGGAATAGGCTTGCCGTTGTCAAGGAAGTGACCTGGAGATTTATGTTTGTGCCACCAGGACTGCCTGTCACCTGTCAAGGTCTAGCCTTATTTCTTGAAAGCAAAAACCTGTCCTCCTGCAGGAAGGGTTGGTGGTTCCTCCTGCCTTCCACAGCGGGACTAAATCCACCCATCAGTTGGGCAAGGCTGTGCTGTGTTTGGGGAGGTAAGGCCTGCAGGTTCTGCTGAGGGCTGCGGGGTGAAAAGGACCTCACAGAAAACTGTTCTGCCAAAATCTGGCTCTGATAAAACAGCCCAACCCATCCTGTAAAGACTTTTACTGAAAAATCTTGAAGTAATCACAGAGGAAATGACAGGCCTCCCTTCCCACCCAGGCCAGACACTCCCTGGCTCTTTTTCCCTCCAGCCCACTGGACACACTGATGTCCCAGAGGAAGGGCCATGACTTGAGCTGTGACGTGGCAAGGGCAGGCTGAAGGGGAGGGAGGAGGGATGGGAGCAACGCATTCCACACTGTACTCCATTCCTTGTAGGAGTATGGAAATGTAGGGTCAAGTTCAGAGATTGTGGCAGCAGGAGAGGGAGGAACAGAGCAATTCCTCTGGCCATAGTGACATTTCACTTATTTATACCAGCTGCAAATCTAATCTGGAGTCTTGAGAGACTTTAGTGTGGCTTCCCTCATTTGCATTTAAGAAAGCATTCAATTAACAGAAGTGCTGAGTACTGAAATGCCTGCTTTATGAGGGGGCAGGGCTGAACAGGTTAAAAATATATAGGGCTTTGGATTATATTACTTCCTATGAAACAGTTTCTAGCTCTGCTGTCCCAGACCATGTATCCTCCCTTATCGGTGGATTAGATATAAAGGAATCACTTTCACTGTTTTTATCAAGAAGGTGAGGCTGTTATGTTTGATTTTTTTTTTACCTTGTGGTTTGTAACATGTCAGTTCCTGGTGAGACATAGTCTGAACTCGGCGTTGGTTCAATACCTTTGTAAGTTGCTGAACATCACAAGAGGGTAATAAGGAATATGCTGTACAAGTTCCACCTGCCCTCCATCCTTTACATCTTCCTTGGATGACCACAAACATGATTTTGTGTGCCACATTCCTCTATTACATGTATTTTCTTCAATTCTGTTTTTTTTTTTTCTGATATGCCCTAATGTATTCCTGTCCTTTGGCAGCTGCAGAGGAGCAACATGTCATCAAGCTGTGCCTTCATGTGCACACAGAGTGCTTATCGGTCTGCAGGTATAGTCCCGGGCTGGGGAAGTGATGCTCTTGGGAGCTGTGTTCCTAAGTCCCTTAGATTTATCTGAAAAAAACCCCAATTTAATATGTGGAATTGTACAGACTTATGTCAGCAGGACATGAGAAGGAAACCTGGGAGAGATGTTGCAAGATTTGGTGGACAGTAGGTCCCCCTTCCTCCAGGCTTCCTTCTGGATGTTGCCACCACCACCTTCTGCTTGGTTGGCTTCACAGACAGTCATCCCTCATCCTGGGTGGTGGCAGCAGCCAGCAAGACATTTCCTGTACCTTTGCACAGCTGAGATTCATAAAGCTGCTCCAGACTACAGAGAAAGTGTGTGAAGCCTGTTCAGCCTGTATGGAGAAGCTGATGTTGCCCCAAGGCAGGGAAGGGATGTAGAAACCACCAAGTGATCTGGCCAGCCAGGGGAAGAGTCATGGAAAGGAAGAAGTGAGCCAGCTTCACCCTGGTCTTTGGGCATCTGCAGTTGCTCTGAGGCTGTAACCACTTGTGGCAGGAACTGCCATCTCCTGTGAGGCACAGTGGGTGGTGTAGGCCATGTAAAATGCGTATAAATCCCAGTCCAGTCCAGACTGTAAAACTGGTTTAAAGTGAAAACAGATTCGGGCAATTCTCAGGCTGCAGGCAGACACCAGCTCCAGGATGTCACAGCTCCCTCTAGGCCTCTGTTGGCAGGTCCTCCTTGCCACCTCGACAGAGTGTGCCACTTCCTTCCATCCCACGACGCAGCTCCCCGTTTTTGTTCATTTGGTGGCCAGCTGGGAAAGAGCGAGCAGCAGCAGCTGGGTCTGAATGCAGTGACCTCCAGCAGGGCAGTGACAGCTGGGGCAGGAATGGAGACCTCGGGCTGGTACCGCTCGCCTCAGAGTGCTGTCCCGTCTGCCGTGCTTTCAATTGGTGCCTGATGAAGACATGACCCCTTCTCAGCTGTTCGCTGCAGCTGTGATGCCAGGGATGCCCTCAGATCTGCTGTCAGATCGGGGCAGGCGCTGTGGGGACTGGCTAATCCTCTCCAGGAAAGTTCTTGCAGCTTATTTCAAATACCCAGTTTAAACTGGTTAATCCGAGTGGGCTGGTCTGTCTGGCGTGGGCAGCGGCAGTGACATGGGCGCTGCCACTGGTGAAGGTCGGCTGTCGCTCCAGGGCAGTGATGAAGAGCGACTGATTCTGCTGCTCCCCAGCCAGACCTCCGCCTGCAGCCCTGAAAGCCTTTCATCCAAATCCTGTGCAGTTCAGGGCTGTTTCCCATGCAGTTTTTAGTGCTTTTTGTCCTTCCATAGCTAAAAACAGGACTTCTGTTGTTTTCCTGGTGAGACTAGTAAAAACTAAGAGGATATTCATCTTAAACTTCCCCTTTATATCTAATTATACGACTGGGTAACAAAGTAATTTTTCCTAGAGAAGCAGATGGGGTGAAAATGTGACTGTTTCCACATTCCACAGCACAAGGAACAGATGCCATTTTAACCGTGACCTGTGTTTCGCTATAGCCCGGTTTATCTCGCTCAGGAGAAACGTCAGGAAGTCGTGCAGAGCACAAGGGCACAGCTTGGCTTTTCATTGTTTTCTTTGCTCCTGTGCTTATACGACACAGGAAAACAAGGGGAAAATATGCTTTTGCTGGAACTCGCTCCCATGTTTCTCATGAATCTGGAGTTCAATCAAGCATCCATAAAATGGAAACTGAAGGAGCACAGACTGCATTGAGGGAAAGACAGAGCTCAAGTGTAGTGCACGTTTCACACTCAAAGTTTGTTTGCTCCTCCTGACTCAACAGTGATCTTGCTAGCATCTATACATCAATAACTTCCCACAGCAAACAATATCAACCTCGAATATGCAACTCTTTCTTTGCTCGGGAAAATTCGGCTAAAACTAATTAAACTAATTAAACTTGGAAATACTTTTTTTTTTCAGCTATATGATATCAATTTTCCTACATTCACATAACAAATTTTATGTTGGCTGAAAGCCAGACCAGTTTGTGAGATGTTTGGAGGGCACTGGTAAATGAACTCTGATTAGTCCCTATCCTTCAGTTACTTTTCCCCAGCTGTGACTCCTCCCTCCTAACTCCTCTGTTGACATTAAGGCCCTCAGAGAAGTCATTAGCCTGATGTCCCTGGGCCAAGTCCTGGGTGTATACTCACCTTAATTGCCAGTTTCTGACAATCACCGGACTTTTCCTTTGAGCTCCAGGATGGGCTTGGCAACCCCTGGCAGAAAGGTGAAGGGGAGAGCTGTGGGCAAGCCTTCCTTCAACAAGAGCAGGAAGGTTTGCTAAAGCCTGTCAGGGCTGTCAGGGTTTTACATGCAGCAATACACAGTCTCTGTACACAGAAATGCCTCAATCAGGGCCAAAAGTTGCTCTGCTGAAGAAGACAGGTAGATCTTGATTCAAAACTTGAAATGGAGGCAGCTCACCATGTACGAACAATGAATGACCCTCCTTACCCATTTTTGTCATATTTCTCTCTCGGAATAGTGTCAACTTCCAAGTGTATGGAAGGCTTTGTTGTTGGATTAAAAACCTCTATAGTCAAAGTCATCTCTCTTCCCTTACAGTAGTAGCATTTACAACTGACTCATCTGTGTCTGACTCACCTCATGCAACAGTGGGTTGCTTTCAGGACAGCCCTGAATATAGAGTCAGGTAAAGGTAGGAAATTTGGGAAGCAGGCAGTAGCTGCAGGAAGAACTATAGATGCAGGTAGTGTTGTCCTAGGTGGAACTACCTTTCCCATAGATAAATGAATGATCCTGCTGGGTCTAGGAAACATTGGGCACATCCAGCATGTCCCATGTAGGTGGCCAGAGTTGTCCAGTGCAGTATATGCATACTAGGTAGACTTAGCAGTCATGCAGAGATGGACTTCATAACATGTGTCTGTCAAGTCTGATACACCAGAGATGCTTTGGACATACTTTGCAAGCACTGAGTAGCTTCAATCTATGCATAGTAAGTAAATGTCATCAGGGGATCAAGATGCACCAGATTTACCCTGCACATGCAATCATGGTGCATGTTTCTTGAACAAAATGTGTAAATCTACTGTGGGCTTCCCTTTCACTGTCCATGTTGGTGTTCCCCAATGCATGGGTAATCATGCAGCCACAGAGTGGTTTGAACCAACTCGTTGGTGCAGCTGACTGTGCAGATACACAAGCACTAGTACTGACACAGGAGAGATAATGGGAGCAGGCAGGGGAAGGCAGGGCTGCTCCTCTTGACAGTAACACATGCTTAGATTGACATAACCCAGCCATGACACCAACTCACAGTGATTTGTCTGGAATTTCGGCATGTTGGGCAGCCCAGGCAAAATTGTCTGGGGCTCATGTTTTGATGAAGACTTGAGATCAGCGGACAAATTCATCTGCTTCTTCCTGGTAAAGAGGACATAACTGGGATGCTGGAACAACTGGTAGTTCTGATGGAGCTGACCTATCCACAGGGTGAACTCGTGCCTGCATACCACAAGAAAGAACCGTAACCATCAAGACCACGTGGCTGGGCATATGTGGAGACAGAAATTGCACCTGGTTTGAGTAATGCATCTGCCTATCTTCTCCTAGTTAAAGTTACTGACTAGTCCCAAGAAAAGAATCATATTGATCTTTCACAGTTGTGGAGTACTAAATATTTTTTCTAGCAACATGTCTGCTCCTTAACTCAGGTGGTGAAGTCCTGGTCTTGGTGCTCAAGCTCTGTCCTCTCTTGCTGTGATGATCCCATAACCATTACAAAACTGTAGGAGGTAAGTGTCTTTGACTGGGCCTTCACTTGACATTGACAGGCTTTGGGGGCTTGGAGGTATCATTTGGCTTCTCATCTAGCTACCACAATCTGCAAACAATTAATCTTGGTCTGGACTGTACTGGGGCTCTGGTCTACTCAGTCTTCATAAATAGTTCTCCTCCCTTGACCTTTTGGAATGATCATTCAGTCTGTAAAGTTTCCCTTTGCTTCCTGTTGTGTCCAATAAATTCCTTTGCTTAAAAAGTCTCTTGTTGATACTAACCATCTGGCATTTGAGGGATAGGGGAAGACAAAGGAAAGACAAGTTAAGTGCTGGATTGTGGGTCAAAAGCCTCATCTGCAAAATCACAACATAGAAACATGCTGAAAAAGGGAGGAACAGGAGCAAGAACAGGGAAAACTTCTGCTTCAGGCTGTTGTTTCCTGGCGCAGAGCCCAGCAGGCACCACACCAGGCAGCTCCTACCAGGGGCTTGTTTTCACTGCTGTGTGCTGCTTCATTTTCTGGCCTGGGACGACATCTGGCTGGCATATTCTTTTCCACACCTCGGGAAGAGTGGCCTTTTTAGCTGGTTACTGCAGTCCTTGGCGAATCAGACTACAAAGTAGCATGAGATTGGCTTAAAAATAAGGAGGTTTAAGTACAATTGAGTTTTGAGTTATTTTGTTTGCCTTCTGGCTTACAAACCTTTAGAATACATGATGTGCATATTTTCCTGCTTTTCTTCATGACTGTGAGTGCTCAGAAGTCACTTTAAAAATGGAAAAAAAACCTCAACACAAACAGAAAACCAAACATAATACATCCTTACCTTTTTTTTTTAAGAAGTCCAGAATAAATTATTTGGGCTTTCAGAATAATACCAGTTGTCAGAAACTCTAAATAAAATAATAATTAAAAAAGATAATTGGAAATATTCTTGCTAAGAAAGCAGAAGAAAGATAATGGGACAAGAAAATTGGAGAAACAGGAAAGAAGAAATACTACCTTGATGAGATTGCACAGAGGCTGTGATGGTGTAACACCTGCACAGTTGTCTCCAAATTTTGTATACTTTCCCTGTGTCTAGAAAGATTTTCTCCACCACCAGAGAAGAGGTGCTAGGTGAACAGAATTCACGGTCTGGAAACAGACACCACTGACTGTTACACTGATATTCTACACTACCAAATCTATGTGTGCTCCTACATCCACCAAATCACATCGAAGTGATGTCTGGTAGCCACATGTTAGTTCAACCTGACTTTTCCTGGCTGGGGAATTCTGCAGAAAGCACAGCTACAAGTGTGAGGGCTACAGACCAATAATTTATCTTTTGGTCTATAAACATTTATTACTTCTCAACACAGTAATAAAGATTTCTGGTTTTAGTTCTTACAGGTAGGATGAACAAGCTTGGGTGAAATACATACCTTCCAACTACAGCAAGAATATAATGCAGTACCAATGACAAGTTAGCACTATAAATGTATTAAAATTTGATCTCTGTGCACATGCCTAAGAGTTAAAAACATACTATAAGAAGACTGGAATGGTTTCCCCTCAGACTGGAGCCACACACATAACAGCTGCTCTGGTGTCATGTATCAGTGTCTTCTGGTTGATATTTACTCAATTACTGACTCATTTATGAGGCTAATTAAGCACTGGAGCAGGTTGCCAAGAAATATCGTGTGCTCTTCACCACTGATGTTTATTAGACCAGGCTGGATAGAGCCCTGACCCCAAAGAACAGGAGACTAGAGGCCTCCCAAGACCTCTCCAACATGAGTGTTCCTGCAATGATGTGACTCCAGGCCTCTCAGGCATGGATCTCAGGTTTTGAGATTTTTGCCTGCATTTTTCAGTCTGTAAAAGTTTAGCCCAGTGTCAAGGTTTAGGGTCAGGGACGTCTGCTAGACCTTTAACAGATGCTTTCTGTTAACCTCTCTCCCCTCCCAAACAGGAAGAGAAAGGGAATAAGGGGGAGAGACTTACAGATTAGAAAAGAAAACAAAAACAGCTTTAATGAAAGTAATAATAATAAAATGGAATATATACAGATACATACAAAACCAGTGTCTAACCCAATGCCCCTGATGGCAATTACGTCACCTCACCACTGATGCTGTGGAGCAGGCACTGGGGAAGTCCCAGACTGGGCTCAGCAGCAGATGGGAACTGGATTCAGGAACATACAGATCAGGATCACAGGCAGAACAGATAGAGTCCTCCTTGGATGTAGGCCATTAAAGAAGAGAGCTTGACACTTGTGATCCCTCAGCTTTACACTAAGTATGACATATATGGGATGGAATACCTCGTTGGTCAGTTTAGAGTGACCTGTCCTGTCTGCTCCTCCTCACAGGTGTGGCCTTTCACTTTATGCACCCCTTGACGTGGTACACAAGACTTAGCAGTGACCTTGGTCTGCACACACCAATCCTTGGTAGTGACTCTAAACATCAAGTGTTATTACTGCGCAAAGCAGACACTGAGAAAATATGCCATTAACTTCAGAAAATGCAGCTAGTTAGAAGAGACTGAGTGAGAAGTAACATCACTGAACAGAATTATTTCTGTTCTAACTCAAACCAGGACACCCAGCCTCTTTATCCCTCCATAATTCTTGTAAAAAGGAAAAAAATCCATACCACTGAAAAGCAGTAAAATGTACTGTGTTTGTGAGCTTTTAATGGGTGTTGAATACAGATATTATTAGTAATTTGCTCTTCTACTTTGGAGAGGCCTGTAGGAGTAGAGAAACAATAACAAGGGGAAGAAATACAAACACGTATTTTATTTGGTAAGGTGACAGCTGGAGGTGTGGTCTCCCTGTGGGAACAGAAGCGTAGTCCAACAACTGATTGGCAAACCAGAGTATTGCCTGGCATGGTTGTTCCTCAGAGCCCAACACGAAGCAGTGACTACTGTCCTGCAAAACCAGCAGGCAGAATCACACAGCTGGCTTAAATACATGAAAAGTCATTTTATTTTACAAACACATTTTGGAGGCCCATTGTCTAAGGCCTCTGAGAAGACTATCACACACCTCGGTGTGAAATGCATAGGACATAGATATATGGTGAAACTCTCTTTATTGTTTTGGGAGCTTCTCTGCTAAAAATCCTGTCCAAACTCCAATTGCTGGCTTTGGACTTTTTCCAGCTCACTTCTCTGGGCTTTGCCACATCCCCAGCCTTTTCCTTCCTTAGGGGATGCCCAGGCAGGATGACTTTACCACTGGTTCCTGTTCTCCAGACACTCCCTTGGATTTACCAGGGAGTGGCAGGGGCCTGGGGACATCACAGGCACTGTGGGAGGCTGTCAGGGAGGAAAGGCTCATTGCTAGTGGTATGGTTGCCACAGCTTAGTGGTCTCACTGCACCCTCACAGCACACTTTTGTTCATGGTTCCTGTATTAATGCCTTCTAGAGGCCCTGCTTTCTTCCTCTGAGATTGGGGTCTCTAGCTGCTCCCAAATTTCAGCCTGGTAATCTATAATCTAATTAGATTTTAATATGCTCAGAACAAATGCTATCCAGGATGGCCTAAGTCTGATGTCCTGCTGCTTTAGGGACCATCAATTTTCAATGTTCTGTCACCTTTGAAAATGCTCATGAGTCTCCTATTGCATGACCATAGCTCATCAGTGATGTGTTTAGTATCATCTCAGAGTCATTATTTCAGTAGCCTCATTAACAAGAGGTCTTTCAACAAGAGCAATTTGAAGGAATGATGACTGGTTATGGTTATCTTTTGGTACAGAGGTTTGACTTAAGCTACTTAACTTTTCCATTCTTTCTGATGCTTGCTACTTCTGCTCTTCCATCTCTCCATTTCATGCTCCCAAACATCACTCAGAGCCTTGATAACAGGCCTCCTGCCTACCTTATGCTGAAGCTGAGAGTGAGTCTGAAAGGTTATGGGGTTTAGGAAGGACTCTAGCATGGCAATAGGGGAGTTTGTTCTTCAGGGCTCTCATTTGCCTCTACTGGTCCCGATTTCTCTCTTCTGCTATGTCTCTCTATAATTCACATTGCCTTGTGGGTGGGTCAGCCTCTGAGCTATTTCTGCAGCTTTTTTGCCTGTTTCTTGGAGGTGGTCTTCACCCTTCTAATTCATCAAGTTCCTCGAGGAGTGGGGCCCTGTAGCCAAATTATTCTGCTCTGCATGATTTAGATTTTTGGATAGGATCGACATTGTTTCTTTTGCACTAGCCGTCATAAAAGCATCCCTCAGCCTTTTCAGGTGATGGAGAGTCCTCCTACCTGGTTCTTCATGTTAAGCTGTATGATCCATGTAGACTATCTGTTTCCCCTGAACCAGCTTTAAGCATCACATTTTCTGGGTATGGGATTCAATGGATTGCACAGAACGTGAGCAGGGAAAAATTGAGAGAAAAGGAGGCATAGGAAAGAAAAGTGTGGGAATTAACAAGTCTTGGGAATGGGGGTATAGAATGTACTGAGTCCCAAAAAGCATGTTTCTGGAACAATTATTTTCAGTCTCAGGATGCACAGGTGGCTTTTAGGAGATATACAAAAGATCATTTGTTGAAAACAAGTCTTCATAATCTATAGGGTCATGTGTGTATATGAAATCTAAAAAGGGATCTGGACAATTTTTAGGGATCCACAAACTGGAAACAGTAGAAAGCTGTGAAATATTCTCTAATAAAGTGATTGTGATTACATCACATAAAGTGATGTGATTACAGTGAACTGAGAGAGAAGCCATGTAGAGAGAAGCCATCACAGGAAGCCTGAAGTGAATCATAGGCCAAGAGGAAAGACAATGTCATCATCTCCCACTTGTTCCTTGAGAGGGTAAATAGAGGATCAGTGTCTGTCCTGTCTGGGAAATGCAGAAACCTGTCCCTGGCAAGTGCTGTGCTGCATAGTTCTGGAAAATGCTCTTTAAATGTTAGGCAAAGTTCTCATCCACATTTATAGAGACATTCTCTTCAGAAATTAAGAAAAAAAATGTAGAAGTACTCAAACCTGATAGTTGTCCAGTGCAAGTTAATACGCTGAAGGTTTCACCTCTTGATTTTTACCCTGTTTCTGTGAAGCACAGAAGATTGTTGTGCACTGGTTTTGTTGCCTTGGTCTCTACAAATACCAGTGCAAAGCTGCCTTTGAGCAGCTCACAGGCGCCACCCCAGAGGAGGTTGGCCATTAGATGGCAGCACAGATACACTCAATATTCAGCAGTGCAAGGTGCTGCTCTAGGAAAGCCCCCCCCCCCATTGCTTTCGGCCTCCCCAAAGTATCTTGTGGCTAAAGAATTTTCACATTACTTAATGAAAAATTAATTAAAACCTGTGAATGCGGAATTTCACATCATATTACAGCAGATAAAACAAAACAGTGGTAGCATGTGTTAAACTGGAAGCTCAGAATTTTTGAATGAATTTATTCTTTATCCTTCTGAAGAATAAATGGAATTCAGCTATACTGACTAAATGGGCTCCTTTCTTGATGACACATATAGCAGCTTATAGCCTAAAAGTCTTCCAGAAAACTCCCTCATTTTGATGCCACCAACCATCTCAGCTCATTGCCTGAGGAGCATAATAGTTTACATTCCTTTCAATTGCCCTCTGAGAAACTCAACAAATGCAGCAGGCACTTAATTGAGCTTCATAATAATCCAGTGATGCTCCAACTAATTTCATTTTATTAATGGGAAAAAAAAAAAAAAAGGAAGCAAACAGAGAGGAGAGCTAGTTTTCTTTTTCAAACTTAAATGCCTCCCACCTGGCTCATTACCAGTTTTGCATTGTGTTGGCATAATGTCAGATAAAGGAGAGTCAAGGTGCTAATTGCATACCCGTAAGCCTGACATTTGTGCTGCCATCCTGGTGCTTCTTGAGAGAAGGCCGTGTTTAAGAATCGTCAGAGTAATGAGGTACCTGGTCTTCTCTATGGTATGGGAAAACTCCTGCCTTTCTGTGCTAAGAGCAGATGGGGAAATCCTGAGATTGCGTAACTGGTAGTGTAACTGATTTTCTAGAGCACCTTCTGTTGTTAAACCGTGGAAATATTTTTTTAAATATGTGGTAATCATATCAAAGAGACATCTGTCTAACATACAGGATTTCAGTTTTTTCAATCTTTATTTTAGTTCTTTTTCCCTATGAAATAGAATTTTAATAGATTAATAATTAACAATTATTAATATGTAAATGAACATTCTTATTAATAATCTTTACAGTTATATTATGCTAATATAACGCTAACTTGCAACGACAAAGTCAGGAGTGATAATCCATAGTTATGCTAATTTAAAACCAGTTTGCAGAGGTAAATTCAGCCCCGGCTCCCAGCTTTTTGAAGCATCTTTCCTTCCAGGCTGTTTTCCCAGGTGATTGAGCTGATGTTCAAATGTGGAGGCCAGTCTCATGCCAGTGGTCTTGGGAAGTGTTTTACAGCAACTTTTGGAACCGTTCCATAAGAAGAGGAGCCTTTTAGTGTCTCATAGGCAATTAGGTGCCACAGCTCCTCTTGGGATTTGATGAGCACAGTGTCCTGCTTATACTTTATCCCCCAGAAATTTGTCTTTTGCACAGGCAATACTTCCCTTGTTACCTTGTGAAGTGGAAAAGCAATGTATCTGCCCATAGCAGTGTTATGAGACTCTCTGGAAGGAGGGACAGATATATCAGTTTACTTTTTAAAATGCATAAGGCATTTAATGCTAAGCAAAAATTTAAGAGAGACAGATGGGTAATAGAAAGTGCCGTCGCGGTATCTGATCACGGCAAGCCTTGGCTTTTTGTATTCAGCAGCACAGGACTAACATTGTTTGATATAAAAGGAAGAGCATGAATTTTTAAACGACATGTTCTACTTTCTGCAGAATTTTGGGTCTTCTGTGAAAGTCTCTCCTCAAAATATTAATGTAAGCCAATGAGGATCACAGATGAAGGTGGAAGGGCTGCAAGTATGGCTAATGCATGCAGGTACTGCCAGCTACTCCAACAGCAGGCAAAGCTGCTTCCTTCTGCACAGAGCTCCCTTGGAAAGGAGAAACGTGTAAACCTCTAGACTTAGCACATGGGAAAAAACCCTATGTTGCTTTCTGGCAATGCCCCAGAAGCTACTCAGCATATGGTTGGCTTTTTGATCTATAAACTAGTCAAGACAAATTGGTGGGTTTTTTGTTTGTTTGGTTTGGTTGGTTTTTGTTGTTGTGGTGGTGTATTTTTTGTGTGTTTTCTGTTTGTTTGTTTGTTTTAAATTTTCTATCTCTTATTCCATTTCAAATTCTCAGAGAATCAGCTGAAAATGCTAAAACTTTTAAATGTTTGAAGTGTGAAAATGGGCAGAAAGGTGCTGGACCCAGCACTGCATTTTCCTATATTTTCCCCTCCTAGAACAGGGGAAGCTGGATGGTATGAGGGAAGTGGATCCATTACTCTGATCAAAATATGACAGGGCCTGGGACTTTGGGAATAATTAGGCCCCAGTTACAATCATTTCCAGATTGTCTTTAAATGCATATACCATTACATCAGCATCATGCAGGAAAATCCAGCATCTTTTTGACAAGAAAGTACTTACCTCTTGCTGGTGTAAGTTTTGGGATGATGTACATCTGTGACAGACCCTGATGGCTCCAGTGTAACTTCACATAGTGAAATTAGGGGACATCAATTTCTGAGATTTACAGTGTCCTCCAAATCACTTGTTTGAGATTTCCAATCTACTTTGGAATAACTGAAATGCATTGCCTATAAAAATGAACAAGACTTCAGCATCCTACAAACTATGAGGTCTTTATTTAACAATAACTCCTAAATAATTTATACTCTCCTTTCTCTTGCTGTAAGCCAAGTTTTATACCAAAGTATTCAAGAACTTTATATTGTTGCCCATAAACATATAGTCCAAATCCCTGCACTCATAAAGGGATCAAATTTTGCTTGGACTTTACATACCTTAGGGATCTGTGTAGGTACAGGTGTATAGGAGCTGGCCAGGCTTGTGTTTAGGAGGAGGGCAGTAATCCCAACAACAGCAGCCGTTACCACAGAGGAACCGGAGAAAAGCACTATCACACTTTATTTTAGTATGCTACAAAATTCATTGTTGAACTTTATTAGGTACTTTAATACCAAGCATACTTGAAAGTAACAAAAATTATTGTTGTTATTACTTTTTACAGAAAATCAGGTATTTCAACAGTTTTCTTTACAGTTTGTGGACTTAAAAAAAAAATTACAATTGACAAGTTACAATGGAGTGGGATGGGAAAGCAGTAACATTTAAAAAGATGAAACATACTATTCATACCGAGTCAACATTTAGTGATGTACGTCCTGGAACGTCTCTCCTTCTGTGTACAAATGATACATATTCACTGAGCTGCCCTGGCAGGATTGTGAGGTCTTGTGATGACACTTTTTTTGCAATATTTGTGTATATTTAGAAAGGGATTTTACATTACACAATCACCATGATGCAAAACTTAGTAGTCCATAACAAAAAAATATAATACAGATAAACCCTGTTTTGGTGATTTCTGTCACAGCAAAAGTGCCATGACTGCAATAATGTGGGATAGAGGTAAACCTAAGGAGCAAATGAAGATGGTGATATGATAGTGTACCTAGATAGCAAACCCTTTCACAGGCTTTTGAGGTGGGAGTGTGGCCGTGAGGCAATGAGAGCAGTGAATGAGAATGGGCTCCTGAATGCATCTGGCCCTTAAGGATGTGTGTTTTCCAGCAGACACTGGTCAGACTAATCACAGGTTTGAAAACCTGTCTGAAGTGGGACCTTAATGAGTTTGTGCAGCCTCGTGTAAACTACTCGATTTTTACCTTCCATCCCCTTCAGGTCAGTAACAGGTAACTGGGAATATGTTCATGGTGGTTAAATGATTTGAGTGTGATTTTTGACGAGCTCTATCGCTGGTTCTGTAGAAGTCAGGGGAGTCTCCTACATGCAGCTACAAGAGCAGGTTTGGATTAAAACATGTTTTCTTAAAAAAATACTGCCCAGATTCACACATAAATTTACTTGGCAGACATCCACATCAGCGTTCAGTCTCTAAGACAAGCAGTGCCACATTGGTACCTTGGCAGTTAGGTAGAAGAGTTACCTAATTTCCCTGTATATGTTTATTGACAGTTTGCTTAAAGATAACTTCTTTGTTCAAAAATAAAATACATTTTCTGAGATTCATGCACTAGATTCTGGAATAATTTGTGTTGTGTAGCCAATAGTTAAATAACAGTTTTTACTCATGTTTTCAATGTATTGTGTTATTTGGGATCACCATTAGCAATTTATTATTATTTCAGCCATTTTCCCCAAAAGCCAAACAATGAAGCAACAGACTTAAAAAAATCTGAAGAAATTAGTATCACAGTGTTCATTTTGGGCTGGATTCAGCTGTGATACAACGGAGAGGGCAGAAGAAATTTAGGGAGAAGTGTGGTCCTGCCCAGTCCTGAGCCAGGAGGAGCCGCGCGCTGTGCTGGGAGGTATCGGAGAGAAGCAGAGGAGAAGGGGGTCCCTGCTTCTCTCCGTTGCTCTGTGGCTCTTCTTTTGCTATGAGGTTTTTCTTGATACCCTGTGCCTCCCCTTGTTTTGCTGCTCAGTGGCTTTGGAAATGAGGATGCCCTTTGGGGAGCAACCCACCATGCCCCGGCAGAGGGAAGCACCAGCCCCCAGTACCATGGAGCTCTGTGCACCCAGCCCACAGATAGCTGTTTGCAAGGTATATTTGCTTACTAGTTATTTAATTTATGTACTGAGTTTAAGGCCAGAAGGGTTTGTTAGATCACCTCGCCTGATTGACACTAGCATGGGCCAGAGAGTGTCACTCAGTGGTTATATGGCAGAATATGGAAAGGAACAGAAATGCCCTTGCAGTGAGCAGCCATATGTTATATTTAAGGGGTAAATTGCTTTCTCCTATTAAAAAAGAAATCGAGTGCTTTTATTTTGTCACTTCAAATACAAACAATTCTATGTGTCTTGGGAAATTATAAGTATTATGATATTCAGTCAGACATACCTTATAATATATATGCTTCATAGAACTAGAATATAGGTCAGAAATAATGTTTCAGTCTTAAGTTTGTTACAGACATAGATTAATCGGAACACATACGCAGTAAAAATTGAGAAGCTTTACAGTTTTAGTCAACTTATTATACAGTGAAGTAAATGAAGTGCAGCAATGTAGCAGTAAAAGTTATGCTTTTTCCACTAGGTGATGGAAACATTCAGAGTCTATTTATAAATGCTAGTTTAAGAGAGATGTCCTATCAGGTTCTTGGCTACTGGGATAGGAATAGTCTGGCGTTTAACTGCCTCTCTATTGTGAAAGGTTTTAAAGCGTTTTGCTTTCTGTCCGAATAAAAAAAATGACATTTACAAACCTCTTCAATGCATATATATTACATATGTTTATCTAGCAACAACTACACCCCTTTTAATTTATTCCCCAAATGTGACTTTTCATGCATGTCTTCTGGATGCTGTATTCATCAACAGTTTCTAATGAGCTGGTGTGTAATCCATGATTGCATTTCTCTTCTGAAAATCACTTCCACATCAGGCTGATCTATGTTTGGAAGGTGGTGCTTACCCATCAGGCATTTTTGCACTCGTCAGCATTCTTCTCTGTCAGAGGCCTTTTCCCAAGCTTCTTCCCATTTTAATGTTGATGTACAAAAGCTGTTGTTCATTTTGTTTTGTGCTCATTCTAGTGAGGATTGGCTTAGTAGGACTGTGCAAAACAGAGAGAAGAGAGAAGCTGGTTTACTGCTAGCAAACATAAAGATGTACACGCTGTGCTTGGCTCAGGGCAAGCCTCTGATCAATATTCTAATACATTTCATTATTTGCATTTCCATTTATCATTAAAAATGACAAGGTTAATCTTCAGATATGACAAGGAGTCGTAATATGGTATTCTTAAAAATCAGTTTCCATCAGCTAATCAACATAGGTAGTCAATATAATGAGATTGTTTCATCTGAAGTTTGAACAATATGAAAATAAAGATAAAATGTGTATGGGGCAAGAATGACATTTGCTAGATTAATATCATGACTTGAGTTAAAATCCTGACATTTCTGTTCTGCACCAATTTCTTTCACTCCCCTGAGCACACAATCCACATCCATAAACAAGATAAATTTCGAAGGAGCAGACCCCAATGAGGACAGAAGGCTTTGCAACCCAAACTCTCTTTTAAAAACTAGTTCTCACCCATCTAGTTTCCATATACTGTAAACAGACACGGGCTGTGGTGGCACTGTGAGCAGGGTGATGAAGGTCTCCTCCTCCTGCTGATGGAGTGGGGAGCGCATGGGAACAGGGGCTTAATGAGAAAGTCACTTTACAAGTACCCTCTCAAATATAAATATGAAATATAAAAACTTGTCTGCCCCGGTGGCTGGCATTGAATGGAAGGTTCTTGCACCAAATGAGCTCTGCAAATTCACCACTAGCCAAACTCTCCTGGATCACTCAGATCAAACCATGAAGTCATTTGGCACGCAGCCTTCCCATTGCCTCCTGTGATAGAGTCACTGGTCAGAAGTCCTACAAGTCTGCAGCCTGAGGGAGAGGACAGCCACTTTCATTGCAACCCCACCCCCTCGTTGTAATGCAGGGGCCTCTGCAGGAGATGACTGGAATGCAGAAATCTGGGGAAATGATGATTTTTTGTGAAAATAAAAGCAAAAGAATGAATTTCATTGTGAAACTACAGTGAACTAAGAATTTCAAAACTAGAAACTGTAAAGATGTTACTCTAAGAAGACTGAAATATTTAATTTCCCCCCACATTACATGGAGCAGCCACCTTCTTCCATTCCCACCAATTCCTCGCACACCTTGACTCTCATGGTCACCTTAGCGTGCTGCTAATTCACCCACAGATGCCACAGAGAGTGACAGTCTGGAGCAGGATGCCCAGGCCTGGGATGGTGGTACTGCAAACTGGGTGGCCCAGTGGTGACTAACCCTTCTGCCACGGACCCTGGGTGTCTATTCTCTCCATCAACTTCCAACAAAGTGACATTTTTCAAGCAAAGTTTGTTTTGGAGGAGAATTTCTGACTTGTTATAGCCCACGTGTTCAGCATGTATCTGTAGTTCAGATACATTTTACAAAGAAGACAATTTTAATTGATGTTGCCAAAGACTAGAAAGTAGCAAATAAACTATACAAGAAACAGAAGGTGAGCTAAGGAGGGCCTGGCAGAAGAGAAATGGATCAATTTTGCTTTTGTCGGAAAATAAATGCAAAATACAGTGTTCACTGTGGTAAAAACATTTTTATGATGCAAGTATGTAATAGGGATGGTAGTTTCCAATTGTAAAAGAAACCTTGTCATTGGTAGCTCCATGAGCTTTCTCTAAAACATGTAGCAAAAATGAAGGATAAAGAATGAATGAGAAATGGACGTATTTGTGATCAATAAAATCTATTAAAAATGGCCTGAGTTGGGAATTTTGGTGTATCTCATTAACATGATTACTAATAATTATGAAAGAATATGTAATTAATATGGTAATTATTAATTAAAATAAGTAGTAAAATAAGTAGCACTAATAAATAAAATACAAGAAAGAAAAAGTGCTTGAGCCTCCAATCTGTTTATTTGCTATGTGAGATGCAGGGTTTTGTGAGCCTTTTAAACAATCTATAGTTGGTGAAACTGAAATCCAGGGAAAGCCAAAGTTGCATGGTGAGGAGCATGCGGTCTGATACTCCTAGGAACAATCTAAACATAATAGAACCAAATGAGTCATTTCTTTCAATTATTTTAAGTCATAATTTCATGTACCTGTGTTAATAGAATTGGATTTCTAGCAGTACTCAGTGTTTCAGTTGTAACATACTAAAACCTTTATTAGTTCTTTTGACAAATTTTGCACACAGGTGTTATACACATGGAAATAAAATTTAATAATGCCAGAGGTGTCTAGCTGATAAGGCACAAACAAGTCATTCACATCCCACAGCCTTCAGCCCACTTTGTTTCATATCATAGGCTTTGGACACCTTGAAGATTCTTTTCTTAGAGCCACTTGCAACCCTTTTCTAGTGCTGTTGCCTAGAAATCAGTTAATGAAAGCAGATTTTTGTGAAAGCTGTATTACCCAAACCACCTAGGTGCTCTGCTGTTAAATTCTCTATTTAAAGTCCTGAAAGGCTGCCGGTTAGGCTGGCATCCTGACAACACAGTTATTATTCATATTTGACCCATTCAATTAGGGCAGTCACTTCTGTTGACTGCAGAACTGGGGTGCAGTCAACCTGGAAGGATTTACAGCATTTTAGTGTTTATGTACACTTTCAGAGAGAAGCCACTGGTATTCCTTTGTTTTGAAGATGAATCATGGGGAGATTTCCAAGTTGCTCCCTGCCAAAGTATAAAGCACGTATTGAATTTCACTGTAAAGGCAGTCAGATAGACAGTAAATATACAGAGAAAGGTAGAACTTCTGAATATATATTCTCTCCAACAATCTTAACATTGTGCACCATTAATTGTTACCAGCCATATTTATACGATTTTCTTTGCCATTTATTTGACTAGCAAGTAGAAAATAACAGCTTTCCGAGAGATACATCTTTTAATGCTTTGGCCAAGCACACACATAATGACTAAGCTAAAGAGCAAATGACATTCATGGTTACGCCAAAACTGACGCTATTCCAAAACCACATCAGCTGGCAGAAGCCCATGGGCTAATAAAGCACCAGAGATTTCTTCCCAGTGCATCCACAGTTTTCCTCTAGCCTAGATAGCAACATTATCTCTCTTGAATGCTGATGATGTGTTTGGTGTACAGGAGGAGATGAAGGAGAGGACATTACTGCTGAAAGTCTGCAATTGAAAACAGACATGCTGAGGCACCTTGGATAACACTGCTGCTCAGGCAGTAGGCCAAAAAGATTTGGACATGTTCAGTTTTAATGAGATGCTTGAAGTTCTTGCCTTTCTGCTTATGATCTGGGTCAGCTCCTTGTAACCACAGGTAGATGGTTTTCTTGTTTACATCAGGGTTGGTGTAATGCTAAGTGTGTTAAAACTCCACCTGTAGCTACTGCACCCCAAAATTCAAATAACAACATGCATTCAGGGCTGGGGAAATATCCAGATGTGTGTAATTAAAAGGCATGAAAGGCAGGTAGATCCCTAGCTGCACAGGGCAGCCAATGTCTCATCTTCTCTTATTTCTTTGAAGATGTTCCCTTTAAAACACATAACAAAACTTATCTGAGTGACCTGAGAGAATGATTCAGTTTTTCACATGATGAGAGAGGAACAATGTGTATTTCCACTTGCCTTTAAATGTGTATTCTCATTTGCCTATCTGCCATGGGTGCCTTTTCCCTTTTGGTGCACTGAGCATCCTTTGCCCTGGCCTCATTGGGTGGTGCTTGTGCACTGCCCAGAGACCCACCCCGGGGCAAATACTGTGCTCTCAATAAACAGCTGGACACCAACTCAGGTCCTCTCCAGGCTCATAAGAGTCCTGGTGATCCAAGCTGAAACTCTAGCATGTGTTTTGGAGATGTCCACAGGTCATCCTGGAAATAGCTGTGTGGCCAGGAGGTGAATGAGTTGTGCTCTCTGGTGCCTACCCCTGCACTGCAGTTTGGACACAGTAAGGAGGGAACAAGGCTGCCCTATGGAGATGGAACAAAAAATGGACAGAAATTCTCCAAATGTTTTGCTAGCAGCCCTCTTTCAGTGTTTCACCATTCAGGATCTTCTTAACAAAACATAAATGACCTGTCCACACCAGGGCTGTCTAAACATGTTTCCTCCTCCTCCTGGCAAACCAGCAGGCAGGATCTGGCAGCTGCCTGCTCTGCTGTAACTCACAGCTACCAAAGACCACCTGAGAGGGCAGGGTTTAAAGAGAGTAACCAAGCAAACCTTAAAGAGTTACTAAAACTTTTACAATTGAAATTGTGTGATAACATTAGAGAAGTTCCTTTCGGCATATGCGTGTGTGATCTGGCTCTTTTGCTGCAGCACTTCCTTGCAATAAAATAGAATTGAATCCCATTAAAAATGAAAAGGTTTTTACTGATGTGGTATGCAAGCCCTGTGAAATCAGAGCTGAGTGGAATGGTAGGATTTATTCAATCTGCTGAGTGGTATTTCATGCACCCTCTTAGTGGCAGCATCTGAACTCCTGGGCAGGGGCTGTAGGAAGTGTTTCCAGGGCTGCAGGAAATGGTTTCAGGAGCATTCAAGAACTTTCTAAATGTGTGCTGAAAGGTGGCCCAGACTGTTTTGCAGGTAGGAGGCTCAGTTCATGGCTGCACAAGGGCAGCTTGAGAGGATGGTTTCAGGGACACAGGTGCGATGATGGTCAGAGTTCACCACTGAACAGATATAATGCCATTTTATTAGACATCCTTTTCCAAGAAGAAACAGAAAAATGACTGAAGGATCCAGTCAGATCAATTTTGCCAAGTTGCTGATACCTGTATGACACACAGCTGGACAGACCTTTGCCATCAACAGCTCATATACTGTCATTCATAAGAAAAACCCCAGTGCATTAGCAGACCTAAAGCTACACTCTTTGTACACTTAATGCTCCCAGTGACTGCCCCGCCGGTCAGGTCCTGCCCTTCCCTTCCTGATGCTGGCCAATTCTTGTAGTTTTAAAACCCAATTTATTCTTACATTGTTTTTTTTCTCCTTTTTCTGTTTCTGTATGTGGAGACTGACACATGGCAGGAGGAAAAGACTGTCAGTTCAGAGGCTGTTTGGTTGTAGGCAGTGTGCTATGGGGAGAGAAGAGTGATATGGCAGGGAAACATTTTTTTCTAGGTTGTTTTATTTCTCCAGACAGAATGTTTTTTGAAGCTATTATGACAGTGAGCAAAAGACTCCAGAGAAAATTGTGGATGTCAAGACAAATTAATTAAAAAAAAAAAAGGTCTGAGCAATTAAGTCTGACCAACTCGTGCTGAGGTATGAAAGGAGAGAGATGTATTTGGAAATTCAGTCTGGAGCCAGGGTGTGCCAGGGCAGTCTACCCATTTGTGGTCTTGACTTCTTCAAGTTCCTATTCTTTCTAAGACAGAAATTTTGAGAAAGGTGAGGAGATTTTTTGGGAGAAGAGAGAAGATGAAGGTTGGGCTTGAAGATTCATCTCACATAACAGCTCTCTCTGGATCAGACAAGGGATGTGGTGAGGGACAGGACCCTCCTAGGGTGACTCACTTAATCTCAGAATGGTTCCCAGGGTGGATAAGTGCTGTTGGCTTCTGTGGGACCATAGACCTGGATGAGACTGGAGGCCAAAGTCTGAGATGGACAAAGTGAGGTGTGTGAATCCTGGAGTTACAATTATCCTGCACAGAGTGATTAACACCATGCATGGAGACACAAAGAGAGAAGCTACTGACAACGCATAGAAGATAATCTTCAGGCTGAAATATCAAATTATTAGGCAGGTTTGGATTAGTTGTTTGGAACAGGCTGTCAAAGATCTCATCTGAGCACAGCTTCAGGATGGGTATTTTTAGTCCTGTTGAGGTGTGCAGTTGTGTACCAGGATTGCCTTCATGGGGGAGCAAATGACTTTGCAGAAGGTGGGTCTAAGGTTTCACCTCCAGCGCAGTAGGGCTCAGTAAGATAAACTCAACAGCTAAAAGGCTGACTGGCCTGGGTGTAGGGGTGCAAGGAGCAAGCCAGACAGATGGGAAGGTGAGAGCCAAGCTATGTATGAAGTCAGCTTAGCTGCTCTTGTCAGTGAGACTGTGCCTGGGGGAGCATGTGAATTTTGACTGCAAATCCTGAGAACTGGGGTTAGAGCAGCTTAAAGAAGGCATCTCATCAGAGCCTGACAATTTTCTTATTTCCAAAAGATCCTCCTTCAGTTACACCTAAATATAACCCAGTGGCAATGACAAGCTCCCAAACCCTGAATATGGGCAGGCTTCAAACTTCCCTGCCACCCTTCCTATTCCCTGGCTTGGGTGACTTTCCTCTGGTTCGAATGTGGCCCCAAGAATACAACATATGGGTATGCGTCAGTGAGAAAGAGAGGAGGAGAGCGACAGGCAGAGGGAAGAGAGGCCTATCCAAGGATGAAGCAAGTCATAGCTGTCATCCCTGTCATTTGCCAGCACCAGTCTGGGCTGATGGCACCCAGGACTCCCTGGGGTGATGGCTCTGCTAGGCATATCTTGCTACCAACAGCTTTTGGTTCCCTCAGCTGGGCAGCTTGGTGCTGCACTGCCATAGCTCCCAAGCAGGCACGACTGCCCCTCTGCTACCATCGCACAGAGCGCAGCGTGTCCTGAACAAGGGAGGAGGTTGTGTGTCTGTTCGAGGTGGGTACCAAGACACTGAGATGTAGTGATCAGATCCTGCTGAACAGTGGACAGTGTTTTCCTCTATTTCAATATTTGCTCTGTGCCTGTCAAGAAAAGGAAGATTTTAATCATAATGAACAAACACAGCAAAAAGCCTCTTATTCTTCCTCATAAAGCGTTTTCTTTTACTGTGGAGCACCACTGAGACACTTCTTCCTCCTGTGGTCCCTTTCCAGAAGGCTCATCAATTTGTCTTTTGTACTTTGTGATGTTTTGGGCAAGTTTGGGATGGGAGTCACGTCTCAAGACAGGTTTGCTGGCATGGGAGATGTAGTATGTTGTTCGAAGGACTGGAGAGAGGCTGAAATGCCTCATCAATAACGTCTTTCACATGAAGTAGCTTCCTGCTCCAGAGTTGTAGGTTCGAGTCAAGCAAAATCACTTACTTGTTGTTCATCTATTTTTATTTCCTCTGTGTGGTTTACTGCAGTCTTTCTTTACACAGATGGTCAAATAAATTGCTGTCACTAAACAGGAATCCCTGAACAGTGATTCCTAAATTCTTCCTGTTCTTTAACTGTTTAATGAGAAAATATTTTGCTTTCTTTATATTCTGCACATTTGCTGGAGTTGTTTTTCAGTTTCTCCTCTGGGTTCCACAAGATCCGTAGATATTTTTGTTCATTTTGCCAGCCTTCAAGCTGCGTGATCAGACTGCTCAGAAAGCTCTACATTGCTTTTATTTAAGAACTGTTATGAACTTTGATCTGTACTTGTTTACTGAGAGACCCTCTGAGAATTCAACCATGCCAGTGGAGGTACCTTGACAAGGTCCTGGGCAGATTGGCCAGAAAATGTTTGGATCATCTTTGTATATTATTACAGATTTTTTTTCAGTTTGTTAATAGCAGTTTATATCTAGCATTATTAGCTTTATATCTTCCAGGAGTTTTCTTGTGCTGGGCAATGTTAAAAGTTGATGTTGGCACATCTTTGGTCTAGGAAAACAGGTCTTGTTGACATTGATACAAAGCTCTACTTGTCCAGGCTTGGCCATCAGGGAGGAAGAAGGCAGTGCCCGGGGTCAGCGCGGGAAGAGCCCATCGCTGATTGAAGTGTGGTGCTCAGGCCTCACGTTGGTTTGAGCCTGCATTTCTGTGCAGCAGAGAGAGAGTAGAGTTTGGCCCTGGGAGAAAGCTAAGATACTGAAGCAGATTCTTGAAGGTGCCAGCCAGGATCTCTGCATAAGGAAATTGCTACGATGGGGCTTATTTTAGTGGTGTGACAGAAATGGAGCTCTGCTCTTTTTTTCAACAGACTGAATTTCCCCAAATGAATTCTAAATTTATATAATGAATTTTTCCTCCTACCAGAAAGGAGGAAGTCCATGACAGCTCTCTAGCCATTCTAGAATGTTAAAATGACATTTCTGTCATTTTGAATGAAAACAAAAATTCCTGAAATGTTTTGCGGATTTTTAATTATAACATAGTCATTAAAACATCTACAAGAAGTTCAGTTTAAACATCTCAGAACAATGTTGGTGAACCTTAAATGTCACATAATAATAAAAACTTCTAAACTTTCTTTTCTTTCTTTTCCCTGTTCTTTGACCAGTGCCAAAGCTGTGTGACCTGGGAGCATGGCACAAATCCCACCTGCTTCCCTGCTGTGCAAAGGCACGTCCAGGGATTTCCAAAAGTTTTCCAAACTTTCTCTTTGTAGAGACTGTTGCTGGTGGGAAGAGAAAATTTGATGAGTGGATTCGGCTGGGGCTGGGAGCAAGACTCTGACTGCTGGGGCTTGCTGTGGAGGCAAAGCGTCCCACAGCTGGAGGGCTTCATCCAGAACACCTCTGGGGCAGGGGCTCACCAAGGCAAGGCTGTGGGTCCTTCACCCTGAGCACAAACTCCTCTCGGAACGGTTGGCCACTGTAACGTTGGGTCTTAATCAAAACCCGCTAATGAGCTGTTGTGAACATTTCTGCCTCTGAGAAATATAGAGGTGCCAAGTTACATGTTTATGGGAAACAGAAAGATAACGATCTGCAGAAGCTTTAGTCTGAGGTTTTAAAACTGTGGCTTAATGATTAGCTCACCCGAGCACAGGAATATTAATTAACTGGCTATATACTCTGAAGGTAAATAGGACAGATTTGGGGCTGTATCTAAGGCCCATGATCATTCCCAAAGAGTTGTGGTCAACAGCTCGATGTCCAAGTGGAGACCAGTGATGAGTGGTGTTCCTCAGGGGTCAGTACTGGGACTGGTGTTGTTTAACATCTTCATCGGCGACATGGACAGTGGCATTGAGTGCACCCTCAGCAAGTTTGCAGATGACACCAAGCTGCCTGGTGTGGTCAACATGCTGGAGGGAAGGGATGCCATTCAGAGGGACCTTGACAGGCTTGAGAGGTGGGCCCAATGCAACCTCATGAAGTTCAACAAGGCTAAGTGCAAGGTCCTTCACCTGGGCTGGGGCAATCCCAAACACAAATACAGTCTGGGTGGAGTATGGATTGAGAGCAACCTTGAGGAGAAAGACTTGGGGGCAGTGCTTGATGAAAAGCTCAACATGAGTCAATGATGTGGTAGTGCAGCCCAGAAAGCCAACTCTGTCCTGGGCTGCATCAAAAGAAGTGTGGCCAGCAGGTCGAGGGAGGTGATTCTGCCCCTCTACTCTGGTCTTGTGAGACCCAACCTGGAGTACTGCCTCCAGCTCTGGAGTCTCCAGCACAAGAAGGACATGGACCTGTTGGAGTGGGCCCAGAGGAGGGCCACAAAGATGGTCAGAGGGCTGGAGCACCCCTCCTACAAGGACAGGCTCAGAGAGTTGGGGTTGTTCAGCCTGGAGAAGTCTCTGGGGAGACCTTATTGCAGCCTTCCAGTATCTGAAGGGGACCTACAAGAAAGATGGGGAGGGACTTTTTACAAAGGCTTGTAGTAATAGGATGAGGGGTAATGGCTTTAAACTGGAAGAGGGTAGATTTAGAGAAGATGTAAGGAAAACATTCTTCACTGTGAGGGTGGTGAGACACTGGAACAGGATGTACAGGGAAGCTGTGAATGCTCCATAAATGGATGTGCTCAAGACCAGGCTGGATGGGGCTTTGAGCAACCTGTTCTAGTGGAAGATGTCCCTAGCCATGGTAGAGGGGTTGAACTAGATGGTTTTTAAGGTCTCTTCCAACCCAAACCATTCTATGGTTCTATGATTCTATGTCAAACTGCTGAAAAAATCTCTATGGGGTTAAGTGATATTCATCTAGAATTAAGGCTGGATTTGGGAGATAGCAAAGCCAAGGTCTAAGCAGAGGGTGAGGCTTTTGGTAACCACTACCTGTCATGGAAACCTGTCTGATGTGCAGCAAGGAGCATGTTGGATGCTTATGGTCCTGCAGGCATAGTTTCAGTTTACCTTTCCAATCTGTCCTGCAGGATTGCTGCAAAACCGATTTGTGCAGGCTTTGGACAATATATAAGGATTTATTATTGCTATTAATTTATATTATTCCCGTAAACATTTTTTGAGTTGCTGTGGGAGTGTTAAGTGCAGTCTTGCAAAAGAAAGAGAGGAGATTCCTTCCCAGAAGAGCTTTCAGCACAGAAGACAGATGGTGATTAGCAGTGCAGAGAAAAAGCCCTTCACAAAGGAAGAAGGGGAGGGCTGTGTGAGGAAAACTGCCAGCTGAAGAGCATGCAGAAAGGCAGGCTGGTTTGCAACAGCCCTGAATGACGGGTGTGGAACAGTGTCCTCTGCTCCTTCTTCTCCAGGTCAGAATAGGAAGGTGAAACGCCAGTGTATCCAGCAAGCCCTGCTGGTTTAGGCATATGAGGCTTAGCAACTGCTGCGCATACAAAATAGCAATGGCAATGGAAAGAGCATCGCTCCTCGTGTTGCCTTTTTCCTGTCTGTGGGAGCTGATCATTGGAGGGAAGCTGTTGGCTCACACGTCTTGCTGCTTCCCAGAGGGGCTTTTCAGATGCAGGTGTTCCCCGAACGCCAGTTTCTGCACCCAGCATCACTTCCTCTCCCTGGGGCCACTTCGTATCTCTTCTCTGCGCTTCCCACTGTTCTGTTTCTGCACGCTGCTACGCTCCCCATACAGAGTCCCTCCTGGCCATGGCTGCAGTATGCGATGCCCTCAGGACAGAGACTAAATAAATAACTCTTCTTCTATAAGCATCTCAGTATATCCAGTGTTTCCCAGCCCTATCCTTGAGGCCTGTCTGTATGAAGGCATGAATACAGAAGCCTTAACCATATGAACTCCACTTGTAACCTGTGGTGTCTCTTTCAGGAGTGAGTCCATCAGTGGTCTGAAGGGCAGCTCTTTCTACAAGCTCCCACTCTCCAGCAGAGCCTTCTCTAACATATAGAAATAGCATCCATGTGGTGCTGTAAATAGCCCACCTTATTGTCTCCTCTGGAAGGATCACACCTCATACAGTGTTAGATGAGCTCCAGGGCTTAGGAGCCTTGCTGGCTTCTTTCTTCTTTCCTCCCTACACCTGATTCACACATATGGGCAATTTTCCATTAGTTTGGTTATTCCCACCAATGACCATAAGGCAATTCTCGTGTAAATCATAAAATCATAGAATGTTTTAGGCTGGAAGGGACCTCTAGAGGTCATCTTGTCCAACCTCCCTACACAAGCAGGGACATCTCTACCTAGGTCAGGCCACTCAGAGCCCCATCAAGCCTGACCTTGAATGACTCCTGGGATGGGGCCTCCACCACCTCCCTGGGCAGCCCGTTCCAGTGATCTATCACCTTCAAATGCCACCTTTCTATGTAAGATGCCATTCTAACAGCAAGAGAGAGCAGAACAGCCTCAAGAAGCAACCAGCCTGGTGGAAAACACTTAACAGGGAGGGAAAACCCCCACCCTACCATCTCAAACCAAAATCCAGTTTCACCAGGATTCCTCAAAGCTCACTCAATCCTCATCAGAGACACCAATAGTACAGAACAACCCATTAGACAAAGAAGACACTGATACAGATTTACTCTGGAATGAAGCTCATCTGCAAAAAAGGGGGAGCATAGACAAAAGGAAAACAAGTCTGGTCTGCACAGTTACATCTGCAGTAGCACTCCCCGAGGAGCTGTGCAACTTTCATTCCACCTACAGCCTTTAGTACAGGGGGATAATGTGCTATCCTGCTGGGTAGCTTTAGCAAAGCTCTAATAAAGGCTTCCACCCTCCCACCTCCTGAACAAGTGATTTTTTTCCGTGCTTCCCTCTCATTTTCCTTCATCAGGATATGGTTAGGTCAGCAGTGGGAGCGCAGGAGACCCCGTGTGTACCCTTGGTGCTGGTCTGCTCAGGGAGCAGTGCCACTGCTGCTGACCATGCTGGTGCCACCAGGGCTCAGGGTCATGCTGAGAGCCCCTCACCTCTGACAGATCCTGGTAGCATTGACTTTTCAGTGCAGGTGCTGCCTGTGTTTGGTATTCGGCACCAACAGAGACACCTCCTCGGTGCTTAAATAATAATGATGGATTTCTGCTCTGGAGTGATAGCTTGTGTTGTGCGGCTGGGTTAATGTATGTCAGCTGTCATCATCCTTGTCAGCTGCTGCTGTCAGTGAGCGGCAGATAAGTAAATCTGTGATGATGCATATCCCAGAGAGAGCAGGGATTAAATATTTCATTGCTTCAGACACTGAAACGTCTCCTCATTTGGAGTCCTTTTATAGCGGTCACATCCTCTCAGCCCTGGGGAAGAGCAAAGGCTGCCTGGGTTTCTGAGACTGCAGGGCAGGGGATTGCCGGCAGCAAAGTCCCTGCAGCTGGGGCAAGCTGAGCTACTGCTTCAGCCCTGGCAAATTTAAAAATAAGCAGAAACTCAAGGAAAAAATAAAACCCACCTTTTTTTCTGACATGCCTGACAAGGTAGTTGAGCCTCTGCTGTGCAGACCAGGGACAGATGGTCTAGCACCCATGTTGGGCTGTCTCTGGGACACACTGCTGAGCACCTGGTGCCATGGACCAAGGCATCTACGACAGTGTGATGGCTCACTCCATGTTGGCAACACCAAGCTGTGGTTGTAATTTGGTAAATGTGGGTGTTTCCTGGTGTTCCCAAAGTGATGGGTCACTGAACTCTGGAGATGAGCTTGGTGGTCCTTCCTACACACCTGCAACACTGTGTGCACCTCCTCTTTCTTCTCTAAGGTTTTTCTCAAGACCCATTGCTTGCAAAGTCTCAGATTATCAATTGCTCGGAGACAGATAAAAATGGTGTCATTCAGATTTCTTCAGTCTCCTGGGCTTTCCTGGTATTGCCTGTAGGAACTTTTTATTGAAGGGGTTTCCAGTGCAAAATACTAATTTATTGAGTCTGAAGTTTTCTCGGATGCTTTTTGTTTTTATTACATCAAATGAGTTATTCTAGGGGGATGTGGAAAATGAAAGAAAATGCTCTGATAAACAAGGTCTTGGATACTTTGGAAATTAGGTGGTTTTGACTACCTACAGAATCAAATAAAATTGAAAACCTCTCCTCTTTCATTCCACAACAGAAGAAAGAGAAGACCCATCCTGTCAACACTGCTCATGAAATGAAGTAATTGTTTTCCAGAAGGCCTTAATGAGCCACAAACCAGGGAGATGTACAAACATGAGCTTCTGAAAAGTCTGATTTCTTTCTTACTTACCTCACATTTCCTGAGAGCTAGGGGTTTTCTTTGCAATTACAAGGAACACAAGGACTTTTTCTTTTGAGCTGAGATTCAAGTGCAACATGTGATTCAGAGTTGGAACTTGGAAAAAAAATAGCATGAGCAGTTGTGCTAGTTCTAAAGCTGTAGGTAATGGCACAGACATTTAATCTTCATCCTTTCCTCCTCTTTATATAATCTAAACTCCTTCCTTTGTTGTGCTTTTTTTCTGGACAATAGATATACAGTATTTCTATGTGAGTAAGTTCCTATATAGGTCTGTGGTTCCACTGACACTGATATCTGAGGACTCAGTAGCTGGACCCCAGCAGAAGACAAGTGTTGAGGCTTTGCAGGTGAATCTTACTGCTTCTGTATTATGTAAGGTGCCAAAATCAGTATTCATCTGTGCATTGCTAAGTAGAAGCATTTCTGCTTGGGTTTGGGGTTTTTTTTTCATGCAGGGAAAGTATAGTTTCTGCTGTCTTCTAATATAAAAATAGCAAATTTTACAGGATGCATTTCCGTCATGTCCCATGGAATAGAGTTTGTTCTGTAATAAGAGACAAAAGTGTTTTAATTGCTTGTTGTAGACTATTACCTGTTAAATTTGTCTGAAAGTGTGACACCAGCAAAAAACTTCTTTTCTGTTTTGCTTCCTTCTACTTTAGAGCTGTCAAATAACTTCAACATCTATGGATAAAACATGACAGAAGACTCAAATATGTGACAGGTCATAAAATATTGATTCTTCATGTTACCTGCTAATGAAACATGCCACTGTGCATAAATATTGTTTAATTTGGATTCCTGACTTCTGATTGTTATAACCCCTGTTTAGGTTGCAGTCTAGAATTATGAAATAAAGAGTTTGGTCCCAGGAAATGCTAAAGCCTGTAAATAAGGAATCAGTTTTCTTTTCCTAAACTAGTGCTTTTTATCTAGACTCCTCGTCATGTTTTCTGTTACAATCTACATCTGCTGGAAACACATTTGCTCCTTTCTGGTTCCTTTTTGACTCAGTAGAGCCAATTCAACTCCTAAGATCATATGGTAATAAGAAGCACTGTGGATCTATCAAGAACTTCCCATTAGGACCTTTTTTTTCCAAGATAAGAACCTTCTCTTGATTATGTATGGAATAAATCATATTTACTAGATTATTTTTCAGGATTTTGGAATTTCACTGGTTAAGCTTACAATTTTCAGCCTTTTTTCATAATTTTTGACTAGAAAAGACTCGGACTGGGCTTTCTTCTTTGGTTCTCCATGAAAACTGGGTCCTTTTTGGCAAATGAAGGCAGCATTTGTTGGTTAGAACTGAGTGTGTAAGATCTTTTGGCAGCAAGAAGGAGATGCTGTCCTACTTGAACCTATCTTTGAGGCAAAATGCTGGAAAATAATGTTCAAAATTAGATTTGTAATCTCTGTTCAGCAGGGGTTGTGTCTTGTACAAGTTTAAGGGCCAGAAAAAGCCACAGTGCTTCTGCAGTGAAACAGTGGCAGCTGCCAGTCTCCCGACTTGAGCCTGTATGAGCAGATGTGTCACATCTTCACTTCTAAAGCACTTCCCTGTCTATGACTGAAAACTT
Organism: Brachypteracias leptosomus; assembly: GCA_013401335.1. Classification (NCBI taxonomy): domain Eukaryota; kingdom Metazoa; phylum Chordata; class Aves; order Coraciiformes; family Brachypteraciidae; genus Brachypteracias; species Brachypteracias leptosomus. Next base: position 91,116 of record VYZX01034234.1, read on the forward strand.
CTCACAGGGAAGATAACATCATTCCTCCTAAAAGGAGCCCCTTTTTAGAGTAGTGAGCACCCTTTTTAACCATGTAACTGTTTTCAACTCAAAATTACCCAGGGACAGAAAAGCCCTAGCACAAGGACTTGTTGGAGACTGGCAGACATTCAGTCCTGAGAGTAGGAGATCTTGGAGTCTGCCATGGTCTCTGATGCTGCTGTGGGGGAGATCCAAGCTCTCCATAACTCCCATGCCCGGGAAACTCACTGGCCTATTGGTGCCAAATGGGTCCCTGCTCCAGGTGGGATGAATGGTGCAGAGGAACAGACATGGTTTAGGCTATTTTATTGGAAGCTGAAGGACATATCCTCTGTGTGGCTTGGAAGGGATGGGCAAGCTCTTCCATGATGCACCATGAAACTATTTCCAGGGCAGATCCAGCTACAGGAGTGCTGAGAATCATAGGACAACATCTGCAAGCAAAAATACTGCCCCTTGTCCAAGGGACCGTATTGCCAACATGGCCAGGGCTGGCAGCAGGAGTCCAGCACAGCCCTTGTGAGTATGTCTCTCTGGTTTACACATCCTTGTGTAACTAAATTACCACAGGAACTGACACTTTCACAATACTTCATCCAGGAATTAAAACAAGGTGAGAAGATGAGTCTTTGTGTTACAGCAGCCTCATCAGTGCTGGATGAAACGAAAAAAGTCTATTGAAAGCACAGAACAATTATTTGATGAACACTGTTTGATGTAGCACCTGTGTGCTTGGAAGGTTAGCCAAGGATGCTTGGTTTCCACTTATATAAGCCAGTCTACTAAAAGGCTCGAACCATCCCTGCAAATCTTGTCTCTGGTATTCACCATTGAGGCTGCAATCTGAAAAGCATGGTCACAGCATTTAAGAAACTCTATCTAGATAAGCTGCTATGAAAATAAACGCAAAACTTGTTGGAAAAATCTGTTAGAGTTGTGGTTAGTGGTTCACTGTCCAGCTGAAGGACTGTGTTTATTAGTTTAATGGGAATCTCTCTTAGGACTGGTTGTAGTGGGTCTGTCTGAGCTGATTTTCCCCATACAGCCCTCATGCTGCAGTACTGGGACCCAGAGAGTGTTGATAACACACACCCTTGTTACGACTNTGTTAAATTATTTTCACTAACCACTTGGATAGTAAAATAGAGGATCTCCAATGGAATAGAGGATGTCCTCTTCCATTTGCAGGCCACAGTTATCCAGGAAGGGCTGGCTGCAAATATCTTGTAGGACAGAAACAGTATTCAACATTTATAAACAACTAGAGAAATGGCCTGAAAAAGATAGGACACAATTCAATAGCATTATGCGTATGGGCAGAAGAAGGAGTTGTACAAAATATGTTAGGGACCAACTGACCACATGAGTCCATGGGGTCCTTCTGTTGTGAAAAAAGACAAACACCCTACCAGGGTGTGCAAGGAGGAAAATTTATCTGCAAGATGTGCAAAGTGACTCTACCAAGCTGCTCAGCAAGGCCTCAGCTGCATGGTTGGCTTTTTGGCACTAGACTGTAAGAGTGCAGTGGACCTTCTGGGTAAAGACCAGAGCAGAGCAACAAGAGCGATGAGAAGCCTTGAAAATCTTAGTGTAAGAGAAAACATGGGTAATTGAGCTGTTCAGTCTAGAGGAAAGGAGACTTACTGGACATAACACTCTTAACTATGAAAAAAGCTGCTGCAAAAGGGATGGGAATAAATCATTCTCTCTGGGGATGTGACAAGTAATGGGCTTAAAGTGCAGCAAAGGAAATTTCACTTAGACATGAGGAAAAGACTTTTTAGGGTAAAGCCCATTGGCCAGCGGAGCAGCTGCTGAGAGAGGAGTGGGAGCTGGTGATGTCAGGGGCCCCAGGGTGCACCCTCTCCCCCCAAAATGCCCCCACTCCCTGCAGCCAGGCATAGCTGGGGGCACATAAAAGCCCCGTATTGCACCCGCTGACATCTGACAGGGAGAGAGGAAAAGAAGAAGGTGCTGCCTCCATCTCATACCCCTTCCCCCTGGGCACCTTGGACCACAGAGGCTGTTTGTAAACAAGGGCTCGGGTGACAAGTAGTGACGTACCATTCAGTTTCCCTCCTTGGAGGGACTAACTTCCACAGGGACTTCAAGCTTTCTCCCCAGATGACTTACAGAGAGGACATCTCCACTGATCATGGAAAGAAATATTCCCCAGCCTTTATTTCTGTGCCAACTGTACTGCCTATTTTTAACAGCAAGCTGCCATTAGCATTTGTTTGCTAAAAATAAACATATTTCAAATGCAATTCATTACCTAGCGCATTAGGGTAAAGGCAATTTGTGCTTCAGTCAAGAAGAAATATTTTTAAGAGATAAATTGGTTCATGCAAATGTCTGTGGCTTGCACTCAGTGCATGCGGTACCAGTGGAGATATTGCTCTGATTTCAGTCGATTGATGGGATAGATCACAAAATTCAGGAAGCTGCCGAGGAGCTCAGTGCAACGTTCTATTTTAACTTAATTAAAAACATGACCACAATTATGTAACAGAAAAGTGAAAAAGAGATGGGGAGTGTTAGAAACAGTTCTCCCTTATAACTGCAGCATAGAAGGGTTGCAACAAATGGGCAGACGTGGCTTTTAGGGAGGGGGTATGCTTTATTATATAGAGCTTAATAGCTTCCTAAAACCTAGGTATCTCTGCTTCTTGCTCACAGAACACAGGAATATTATAAGGTCATATTTTTGAATCAGAAGATGCCATTGCATAAGGATTTTGAAGTTGGTTTAGATGAGCTGCTGAGTCAGGAGATGGACGGTGATCTCTGGTGAATCTGTCCTTCATGAATTGCCAAGTCTCCTTTTTATTTTTTAAAAAATAATTTTAGCTTCCAAAATATTTTGTGGAAATAAAGTATTTCAAGCAAAACATTCTAATTTTAATGGCACTTTTAGCAGGAGGATTTCTAGGGCATGTAGGCTCTGAATCAAAGTTCACAAATAGGAATTGAACCTGAGCTTCACGAAGTCCCCTGTGAGTGCCCCTCTCTTCTTCCATAAATAAATAACAAACCATAAAAAGATAAAATCAACTCAGAGTCTTGAGAATATATGGGGGAAAAGCAAAGCTTTTCTTTCCAGGCAGTGCTAATGAGCAGAATGCAGCAGGTCCTGCAAAATGGGGACAGTCTGGTTTTACCCACTAGAGGGGAGTGCTGCACCTACAGTTACCAGCTCACTCACAGCAATACTGGTAATTTCAAGATAAGTGGCATTATTAAGAAAACGAATTAATACTACTTGTAATATAATTCAAAACAATGTAAAATTGGGATATGCCAGAAACCACTATTAAATGTTCAAAATGAAAAAATAATAACTTCTTGGGTTTAGGATCCTTCATTAAACTATGTTTTGAAGCTACTGGACTTTATTTTAAAAAAAAAGATTAAAATCTACCAGTTCATCTGAAAAATGTGCAGCTTTTTCTATATTGTTTTGAAAGGCACAGTTGAAATACTTTACATTAAAATACAGTCTCTTTAACCTCAGAAACTTTATCGATAAAACACTCCCCTGTGATTCACAGTAATTTGTGTTACATCTGCAAAAGCCAACACCTTGCTGTCCCAAAATAATTTGGTAGCAGGATCCTTAGCTAATTGCAAACACTAGAAACAAAACACAGACAGGGAGATAAGAGGCCAGGTGTGTTTCCCACCCTGGCCCTGCTGCTGGGGAAAGCCACTGCTGGTGGGACAAAGGTGGCTCTGAACATGGGAGGAAAGAAATCTCTGATTTCTTCTCATGGCCTCTTACCTATATAGTTTTGGCACTTTAGCAGTTCCTTGCTGCCCATTTCACCAGAAATATCCACTAAAGTAGCACAAGTTAAAGCACATCTGCAGTTATTGAAGTTTTACATTCCAGGGACGGGGATTGTGTTAGCGCTGGTGTTCACTGGAAAGGAGCTGGTTTTGAGATGAGTGGTCCCAAGATTTGGGTTTGAAGCTAGCTGTTCCTGCCACTAGGCTTTATTTTACAGAGCTTTATTTTCATCAGCTCTTAGGGATTGACTGAGACAGCATTAGTGGGAGATGCCCCCTCCTGCTGCGATGCAGCTATATGTGGGGTGTGCCGCAATGCTTCCCCTGCCACAGCCATGATCTTGTGGAGGGGCCTGTTTGCCCCTCTGCTCACCATTGCATCTCCCTGGCAACTCCAACCTGTTGTTTCTTGCTGGCATTTTACTGCAAACCCTTAAACTAAAATTAATATTTTCCATCTACCAGTTCCCTGCTCTTCTCTTGTCTCAGTGTCACAGACTCAGAAAACTGGAGAGGTTTGCAGGAATCTCTGAGGTACCTAGTCCTACCACACTGCTCAGAGGAGGGTCAGCTACAGCAGGCTGCTGTGTCCAGTCAGGTTTACAGCATCTCCAAGGATGGAGACTTCACCTCTCTGGACAGCCTACTCCAGTGCTTGACCATGCTCACCACAAAAAAAGTTTTTTCTTCTGTTTAAATGGAATTCCTGCATGTAATTTTGTGCCTGATGTGTCTTATGCCGTCCCTGGTCACCACCAAAAAGAGTTTGGTTCTGTTTTCTTTACTGACCCCTCCATAAGGTATTTATACACACTGCTAAGGTCCCACTTGAGCCTTCTCTGTTCCAGGCTGAGAAACCCCATCTCTCTTATCCTTTCCTCATAGGAGAGATGCCCCAGTCCCTTCATCATCTTAGTGGCCTTTCACTCGATTCTTTCCAGTACCTTCACATCTTTTTTGCAGTGAGGAGCCCAACACAGGCTATAGCACTCCAGGTGTGGCCTCACCAGTACTGAGCAGAAGATCCTGTGAACCTGTCACAAGGACCCATTGCTGGCTCATGGTCAGCTTGGTGTCCACTAGGACCCCACATCCTTTCCTAGCTAGCTGCTTTCCAGCTGGGTGGCCCCCAGCATTTACTGGTGCATGGGATTGTTCCTCCCTAGGTGCAGGACTTGTTGCTTCCCTGTGTTGAACTTCATGAGTCTGCTGTTCACCTATTTCTCCAGCCTGTCAAGACCCCTGCAGATAACAGCACAACCCTGTGGTCCATCAACCACTTCTCCCATTTTTTTAATCTGCCACATCATCCAGCTCAACCTCACACCAATGATCACAGAACTTAAAGCCTGGCAATTCAGCCAGGTTTCAATCCATGTCACTGTCTACTTATCTAGCCCACACCTCACCAGCTTGTCTGTGGAGTTGTCATGGCAGACATTGTCAAAAGCCTGCTAAAGTCAAGATAAAAAATGTCCACTGCTTTCCTCTTGTCCACTGAGGCAGTCGTGTTGCCATACAAGGTTTTCAGGTTTGTCAGGCATGATTTCCCCTTTGTAAATCATGCTGACTACTTCCAGTCACCCTTGTGTCTGGAAATGTTTTCCAGGATTATTTGCTCCATCCAGTGTTACCTCCAGTGAGGTAACACTGCCAAATCTACTGCTCCCCATATCCTCCCTCTTGGAGACAGGAGTGACACTGAATGCCCTGTCTATGGTATGTCCAAACTGACTGAGAATTTCTAATGACCTTTTTGATTCAGTCACTGAGTAGAAATATAATTTCCATGGTCATCTTCTTATTATGGGAATGGAAGTTTTTTTCTGGTGCTCTCCTGAGCAAGGGTTTTCCTTCACCTCTCCCTCCATCCCCAACTCTTCTTTCCTGCTGTCCTCTTTCCAGGGAGTGTGACCAGGACACATGGCAAGTGAATCACTGGGGTGTTTCCTCACATGCTGGGCTGACTCCAGAGGACAGAACCTCTGCCACAAGCGTGTTCAGCTGCTACAAGGAGGGAATGCAATGGAAGCCGTAAGCAGCTCAGAGGATGGAGTGGGAAGTATAAAGATCTTTTAAAGCTGCCTTTTCTTCTCTCCCCTCTCTCCTAATTGATTCTCAATCCCGAAGAAAACCCTGTGGGCCCAACTGAATGGCAGGGTGCTGCTGTCAGAAATCTCTTCTTCCTCCCTTTCCCCCCTTATTTTCTTTGCTCCCTCCACTGGTGACAGACACTTGTCTCCCATTATTAAGGTTTTCTCTTCCTATACCCATCACAAGTTTCAATCATCTTCTTTGTCCTTTTCTGCTTTCCATTATCTTCTTTTTTATTCCAATAAGAGAGAAGGAGGGAGCACTGGCATCCCAATTATTTATATGTAAATATTTTCTCTACTTTTGTCCTGATTTAGCAAAATTTGGAGTCCTGCAGCAGCAGCCAACAGAGTCCCTTCTATTCCCATCAGGCATCCTCTCAGCTTCATTATTGGCTAGCAAAGCAGTTTACAAGACTGATGGAAAACCAACATTCTTTTATCCCTGCTGCAAAACTTGTTTCATAATTATGTGCCCTATTCTAAAATGTATATGCAGCCTTAACCCCCCTAATATGTAGGGTTTAATATGTATAAAAAGCCTACTATGTACATCATCTCAGCACAGAATTTCAATTGCTAGAAAGGCTGAGACTGAATTAAAAAGGAAACACTGTGCATGGCAATGAGCTCATTTTGACAGACTGAATTAATTTTAAATAATAAGGAAGTAATTTCCATCTCACTAAATGCCTGCATTTTTCTGCAAAAATAAAACACTATAGCCAGAAATATGCTCTTGAGAAATGTCTCTCATAGAGATAAGTAAACCAGATAGCAATTAAAAAGGTAAATAAGTCATAATTACAATAGTAAAAGACAGTATTAAGTATTAATGCACTTCAAGCCCAGCTGCTTTGATTGAATTCTGCTTTATCTCATTAGCTCTATAATCAGAAAAATATAATAATCTGAAGATACATACATTTAAGCACAAATACCTCCAGCAGTTAGATAGGGCTGTTGTAAGGATGTAGTTACAACTATCTGATGCCAAAGAAAATATCATGAGAAAAAAAGGCACGGGAAGATGTAGGGAAAGAGATACCTACACTGCTATCACCACTGTCCCCCACTGTCCCCAAACTTAAGAGGCTTGAAAATGAAATGTTCTCTGTATGGTCATGTGGGGGTACATGGCTTTCTTTTGTTGAAGCATGACTAGAAGAAGAGATGGTGCTTCCTGTGAGAATCAGGAGATTATAATACTCATCAGGAACTGAAAGGGTGATGTTCAACTCTCTCCTCTAGAAGGGAGGGTTCACTTCTGTACCCCGGACCAGTTCGGAGGGTTATCCCATCACCAGGCTGGGGACAAAACTTGGCAAATAGCACTGCAGTGAAGGTTTGCACCAGAGCCTCTGGGTCCACCCTTGGCACTAGACTGTAATTTATTTAATGAACTATGCACAGATAGACCCTGGTAGATCCATGACCAGCACTTCCATGCCTGGGAGAGGGCTGAAACCACCAGACACCCTCCACATTTCTCCTTCAATACTGAATTATCTCCTGCACAGCATCAGTGTGGGGACCTAGGTCACGGGTGTCTGTGTTTGTGTGCATTTCTTTCTTCCTTAGTGTAGCCTCTGGGCTGAGGTGTTGGGCCCTCTCCTGGGATCTGGACAAAAAAAAATCCCTTTTTATCCAACAGTGTGGTGGTTTCAATGTCCACCCGGGAGCTGGGAGATCCTGGCTTGGCAATAATCCTTGCAATAGCTGCTTGACTGCAAAGTCTTCTCTAAAATGCAACTTTCTTTGTCCTACAAGTGTAGCTGTGAGAAAAGGAATAAAACAGTAAGATCAAAGATGACATTGTAGCAGGCAGAGGCACTAAGCTGTTGGAAAGGTGCTCTGACTTCCACTCTCTGCTCCCATTAATATTTAATAGTCATTAAATTAAAAGTCAGGGATGTGTAGGATTAACTACAGGTCAGCAGCCTCATACTTATATCTGAATGAATGAGATAGTGTTAGTATGGAGAGAAATAAGCTGCTGGCAATGAGTATGACCAATGTGTTACTTACAGGCATGAATTTAAACACTGTCCCTGAGAAACCAAAACAATGAAATGGCTGCTCCAGTACAGAGACCTGCACAAAACCTGCACCAGGGCTGAAACCTTCTCCAGCACAGATTCTTACTGAGATTTGAAACTGCTTGGCAAAAATCAGCCCTTTCTCTCTGTGGATTTGCTCAAGGGACTTACGAGATACTGACACTGCTGATCACTGAGAAAACAGCTGTAAACAGCTTTTCATGCACTCAAAAGCAGTGATCACAAAACAGCAACCTTTGAAGGATGCTGTAACTGAGCCACCTGCACTGCCAGGAGAGGAGGTGAGTGCCTAGTGCAGGAGGACACCGTGTTCCTGCAGCACCAAGCTGTCAGGCTCATTTTTAGTTTGCAGAGTTTGAGTCTCCTCCTGCTCCTCTCCAGACCTGCCCTGCCACCAAGGCACTGAAGAGCCACAGCCTGGCTGCTCCTCCGCTGCAGTTCCTATTTTGGGTGCAACTTGGGAACGTCACTGATTGCAGCTGTTAGCGCAAGATTTCCTTGTCCTTTCTGTGCTCATTAAAATGAAAAGCAGTCTAAACCCAAGCAACCTTTGCACATCTGGAGGAACCACATGTGAAGACTCTGATGGACAGCTTGTCCCCTTGTCACTCAGTAGAGAGATGGGGGCTTGTCCCGTCCTTCCTTACACAGAGAAGGCTTCCCACCAGCTGTGCAGTTTGCCTGTGCTGATAAGCACAGAGAAGGAGGGCAGTCCACCACGGAGGAATGCCTGCTGGATTTGACCAGACAGCTCAGATCTCAAGCAGCTTCTTTTCCCACAGTTGCTAAGAAACCAAAACAGTCATCTGTTTAGTACATTTTTTTCTCCATTTGTCTCATTCTGGGTAACAACAGCTTTAAGCCTCTCAGGGCTTTCCCCGTGCTCCTTGTGGCAAAGAGCTAGGCACACACAATGCTGGGGAGGAGAGTTTGTCCTCAGTAGCTTTTGCAGGAGGACTCCAATTGCACAAGTTGTTTCCATATGTGACCATCAGGAAGTTCCCTACCTGAAACTGCCTGCAGGAGCCTCACAAACCTTATTCACAGGTGTCATTCAAGAGCTGTACAGCCACTGCTGGCATGTCCACCTGAGTTGCCAGTAGGTCCAGATATGACTCTGATAAAACCTGTTGTCCAACTCCTACCTTACATGAGTGTTTCAAGTGATGCCTCTGCTTGTCCCTTTTCAGGCCTGTCTCTGGCTAGCATCTCACCAATGGCCATCTGCATAGTGCCTGGGAGTAGGGACAGTGCCGATTGCCCTGCAGGATTTTGGTTCTTTTTGGAAAAAGACCATATAGGCAGCCCTATGGCTGAGATCTGGGCAGCCAGGGAGCCACGGAGAACAAAAATCCCACATGAGGTTATATCTGCTGGGAACATCACCCATGAGAAAACTCCTACCCACATTTAGCTGCAGTAACAGAAACAAATAAGAAACTAGATTTCAGCAAAGGGCAGGGACCTGATCCCTGGTCAAGGCAGATGTAGGTTTCCAGAACCACTTTGTGTAGCAGTAGTACAAGGCATTTGCCTCTGGTTGAATGGAACTGGAAGGCTGATAAAAAACCTTGGGGAATAACCTTCCCTGCATAAAAGACTCTAGGAACTTTGCTGCTTTATTTCTCTATCATATAAGGATTTTTCAAAGTTCAGCTGCATGTTCATGATTAATAAAAGGTCCAACTCAGCAGACACTTGCAGTGTCTTGGAAATGTCACCTATCAAGATACACAAATAAAGCTAAAACAACCTCAAAATATTAACTACTCTGTGTGTTTGCTAATGGTGCTGTGCTGACCATGAGGGCTGGATTGCCGTTCCCAGCACAACGTCTTTAAATTCTGCTGGTTCCCCCATGGGCTCGGGTTGTTTTTATTAAGTGGTTAGGGGTTGTGCTTCCCTCATGTGAAACCTTCTATTTTCTGATGGAGCTGTGGCTCTGATAGAAAGTTACCTTTTATTCCTTCAGCCTTGGTGGAAACTGGTTGTTGTATCAGCTCATACATTTCGAAACTCTGGCAAATAAATCTGGGTGTTGTGTTTGTTTAGTAAAACTGAGATCTCCACTGCATGACAAAGCAGCAGCACAGTGCTGGGAGCGGGAGTGACCTAGGCTGAGTTTTTGAACTAAGGATGTCCTCCTGAACATCTGCTCCTGGGAGCTCCTGCCCTGCCATGGGGTGGCCTGATGCTACTGTAATGAGATAAATACAGGGTTGGTGGGAGCATGAGGGCACATGAAGGGTCAGGTCCATGGCTGTAGTGTTCCCTGGGAACAAGCATTCCCCAGGTAGGAAAATACAGTTCTCCCCTTTTATGTGTAAGGTCAGTCTAGAGGTCTGCTCAGTCCATACTTTTTTTCTGGCAATGGCCAGAAGTGGATACCTAGGACAGAGCAGAAGAACAGGGAAAGCCATAGGATGTTCTCCCTGAATATTGTACCATCCTCCAACAATTTGCAATGCAGGGACTTTGGGAGCCCAAAAGGCATTCCTGCATGTAAGGACCTTGCAAATCTTTCTTCCATGAATATATCCAGCTGTTTTGTGACCTCTTTTAGTATGTACAGTCTTAGAGGGGGAACCATGGACAAGTGAAGTCCAGGTCACACAGGATGTTGCTGCCTCTGGCCTGAACCTGCAGCCCAAGGCACTGAGTTCACTGAACCATCTTCCTCTCCCGAGGGTGGATCAACATTGACCTTACTTCTAACTCGCCAGCAGGCAGCATTCACCCAGTCAGTCATTAATTTTTCAAGTGGTGTGTGTGGCTTCAGATTTAAAATGAAGAAAAGGCTGGTGCCTTAACCACAACTGCGTGTCTTGCAGATATCTAATGTGTGCCCCATGGTAAAGCAGAGAGGGAGACTTTCTGCGGATCATGGAAACAGTTTGCTGCACCTTCTGGTAGTATCATTGATGGTGAGGGAAAATAGGAACATGAGGATTTCTGATTAAGTGGGTAAACGGCCAAGTTACCTAACAGAGTTCCTCCAGACAGCTGCTATCCTTAGGAAGAGAAATGACTGTATTATTCCACAATGGCACAGTGTTTAGCAAATCCTGCCAAAGGAATATAAGGTCCCTGTTTTTTTATTCCTCTGAGCAAAATATTCACTTTTTTCCCAAATATTTCAATCAGACAATATTTAAAAACATATTTGACTGACTGACTGGGTTTACTGTTCCTGAAAAGAGGCTGGAGTAAGTCTCCAGGATGCTCTAATGAGAAAAGCAGCTCCTGTCCCAACAGGTAATAAAAGAAAACAGTCATAATCTGCACATCTCTAGGATCAAGTGTATTCAGCAAACTTGGATGATCTTTTGTGTTAAATTTTCTACCAGGGAAGTGGTAGAAAGTGGAAGCTGGCTATTTGCTCCACTAATATGAATTCCCAGGCCAGAACTCGCAAATTACTACCTGGTTCATAGGCTTTTCAAGGGAGTTTGAGTGCAACCTGTCCTTTCTTCACACAGTAGTCTATAAATACTGCCTGTTGCCTTTCATACAACGTGGTCATCAAAGGTTATGTGAAGAAGGCAGTTTTTGTAGGACTCAGTAAACTTTACCACTGTCATTGATAAGAGTTGCCTTTAAAGCTGATGAAAAGCTGTGTACTTTATAAGTCTCTGGACCAAGATCATGGAGAGACATTTATTATCAGGGGCATGTAAAATACAAATTAATTAAATTCTAAGCCTGTGAATGGAGACTCATAATATTTTATACAGGCTATAATTAATTAGACATAGAATGTACAAGCAATGCAGTTAAGTTACGAATTACACATTTTGCAATTATTGAAAACCTATTACAAATAACTTGACAATCTTTGCTGTAGGGTATGATGTCCATCATGGCTGACATTTGCAAAATGGAAATAGCCCTTTCAAATCCTCTAATTTTGGATTTAATTTTTGTAGCATCTTCATCTCCAAAAAAAAAAAAAAAAAAAGCCCAAATATCCAGGCTCTAAAAACTTAACCCTTTAAGTCTTGTGCAGGGCACCCAAAACCATCATCCACCTACAAGTACTCTGGGTCACAGGCTTGAATGAATTACTCTTGTGCATGCTTTCTTAAGTGATCAGTAACAAATAGCCATACTCTTTTTTGTTTATTAACTTTGATATGTAATTGAGAAGTCTATTTGCCACTCTACAGTGATCTATTTAATTACAACTAATTCTCGTTATTTAGAAATCCTTGTGGCATCTCTGATCTTTCTAATCTGTTATTAATGTTGTCTTTAAGGAATCTGAAAATGCATGTATTAATTACAAGCTACTTCTGAGGCTACTGCCGTCAGGCAAATAATTTTTCACAATTCAGAGATCTGAAATAAGCTGCTCAGGGAAATTTTGTGGGTTGTGGTAAATATTTTTAAGCCTCAAGCATCATATATGGATTAGAGGTGAATGAATGTCCCCTGCATGGTGGGCAGTATGCTAAATGCTGCTCTGTAGAGCCTACTCACACAATATCTTGTGGTCATACTTCACTTTTTTTTAGTTTTTCCCCTGGTGGAGAAAAAAAATCTGAACATAGACATCCTGAGACACTTTCTCTATCCAAACCTCATTCATAAATCCCTTTCCATTTTTCAGAGGGATCTTCTCCTCAATATAATTTTAATGCAATGCCAGGTCTCTTGCAGTCACTTAAAATACTCTCCATTCCTAATCATTTAGAATGGAGGCAGGAAACACGCCGCAGTTGTGTCTTCTTCACAAAAAGGAGTTTTTCACCTCAGGATGAGCTGTAGGTCCCCTGCTACAAAAACAAATGGCAGAAGAAGACTGACTTCTGTTTACTTTGAGGTAAATTCAAGCAAGGCTAACTTGGGCAGGAGCATGGCATTGATTTCTTCTCCAGATGCTCCCCACATACTTTGTCTCCACAGAAGACTACAGAGCAAGAGAGTTATTGCATGTGTCTCATCAAAGGCAATACCTCAACACCAGAGACAGGAGGAGGGGAAGACCAAGGGATCACTTGAAAATAGCACAGACAAGCCTGATTTCCTGAAATAGCTCAAACCTATGGAAAACTTGAAAATTGGTATGGTTTGAAACTCTCTTTGTTGGTACTATGGGAGGAGGTTTTGTGCTGCAGGAGACCTGAGGTGGAGATACCATGAAGACAAAAGGGAAACGGGTAGTCTGAAGGAAAGGAGAAAATAAGCAGGAAAAGCCATAGGAGCAGTTCTATGGAAATTTTTGAAAGGTTGGATCACGAACTTGACAAAGAACACGAAGGTGAAGCAGTGAAAGGATTTAGTGTGGTTTGCTGAGGAGCTGAAGCAAGGAATTGATTTTAGCTGTGACATTTTGAGGGAGGACAAGGTGAGCATTAAGAGGGGTGGAACAGAGAAAGTCACAGAGACTGAGGATGAAGCTATCAGGGCCTTACTGTGGAAACAAACAGTAATAGATATTTTTGCAGGACACTCTTGATGGAATGTCAGCAGGATTAAATGACAGCATCAGTCTAGAGAGATGAGGGAAGATGGTGATAATGTTGAAAATAACACTGAGGGTGTCTGGTGCCTGGATGCAGAAGCTACTAGGTTTCCCAACTACAATCAAACAGGGTAGGCATGTGAGGTAAGATAAGGGGGTTAGTTTTAGCTATAGCTGTAGAGTTAAATGAAACCATTTGGCATTACTGTCTTGGAGACTAGAGATCTGCCTACAGAAAAATTTTGTTTTAAAAACCAAAACAGACAAAGATAGAAACTCTGGGAGAATGAAGCAAGTTTCCAGAAGTTGACATTGCTAAGGAGGAGGATTTAGGAAGAGTGTGGACAACAGCTGCATCAAAACAAGTAAGAGAAGAGCACAAAATGGACTTTGGAAGTATGAAGGACAGAGATGAGGGATGCAGAGAGAAGGCAAGGCTGTCTGAAAAGCTATCCAATATCTGACTTTTAACCTGATGTAGCCCCCCATGTACACGTAGTCTTGCTCTGTTCAGAAATCTTGCCTCGAAAGCATTTGAGGATTTTGGATATTTGCCTCCAAAGTTATTGCAGGTTGGAGGTGCACAGGCACAGATTCACCCACTGTGCGACGCACGCTCACTTGATTCAGTCTGTATCACACACCAGTCCCATGAGTATGTGCCTGGGATGCATCAGACTTGGAGGTTGCAGGGCCCATGAACATGCCTGTATCCAGGAGAAACACCTACTGTCTCTGCTGTCTTAACAAGCGTTGCTTTCCCACAAATCTGGGCAGAAGCAAATTTTACAGATCAAAGGAACTATGTGCTGGGTATTGCACGTACTATTGATTGTACATATCTATGCATATCTGATCTCAACCACGGACCATCTGACCCACTGGTTTGGGGTGGTTGGGTTTGTCATGTCCTTGAGTCAGGCATCCAAAGTCTGTCCTACAGGGATTTCAAGATATTTAGCCAGAGGTAAATATGATCCCCACAGAGATACGCTATTGATAGAGAGATGTAATGACTTAGATGAAATCATTACTTATCCTTCCAGTAAGTTGTGTCCTGATTTAGTAACATATTCCATTTGTGGATCATATTGTCTCTGGTGAGTCTGCTTTACAACAGCAGTGCAAACAAATTAAACAAAGTTTTGATATGCTTTTATCAAAGATTTGTCCCTAGTGTCATTTGATTTACTTCTTGAGAGCTCCTCTGGCAAGAACTGGATGGAAGCAATATTTTCTCCCCCTCAAAGTTGATCTGAGCCGAAGCACCTCTGAGAATATATAAGCTCTGCCTTCAGAGCTGGCTTCAGGCATTCTGGAGAATGACTACTCTCCCCTTAATATATAACAGACTGAAGATAGCTGTATGTCTTCTTTTCAGTGAAATTGCTTTTTTCCCTGCATTTCCTTGGCATCCAGATGGTGGTGCTCTGCGTGTCCTGAGCCAATACCAAAATGAAAAAACTTGCTGCCTTTTCTGTCTGGTTGACAAAGGGAGCTATAGACACACATGCTCTCCTTGCCTTTAACTACCCTTCCCTCTCTAGTGAGGACCAAAATTAATGATAGATCTCATCTGTGACCAGGGAAAGATTCTTGCATTTTGCAATTTTTGTAATTATGTCACAGAGGTTAGAGATGGGAGTAACCTGTTAATTAAACTTGACACCACCTCAAGTCTGTTGAAGAGGGTTCTCTAGAGCAGGGTGCTCTTGAAGATGAGTGTATCGAAAGACCGGAAAAAACAAAATAGCCATTCATCAGGAAGACAGGGAAAGCTGTCTGTGCAACAGCATCAGCCAGTTCTAGCTCAACTCATGTAAAATAACTTGTCAGGTTAATACATTGCCAGGTGGTAAGATGCTTCTGGTTCGCCTAGGTTTCTGCCTGTTAAATTCTCTGGGTAGTCTTAAAGCAGAGAAGTATCACTTACTGCCATCATAAAGGAAGCCAATGATGTACAGCAAATGTAGCCCTTAAGACAACGAGTAACTTCTGATCCTTTGGTCATGTTTGATGAGAGGTTCAGCCCCAGTTCCCTAGCACTGTGGTTCCCACGGGACTGACAGCACCCACCTGAAACAGGAGTCACTGTGGTAGGGCAGGTTTTGGGGTTGCAGACACCAGCACTGACAGAACACGTGGGGTTCAGACACAAGCCCATCCAAGCTATTTTCTGCAGCGAGTGTGGGAGACGGACCCTGCTCTGGTCTGTGAACAATGCCAAGATCTTTGCAGATCTTCATGGTCTGCCTGGTGGCTGTTTGCCATAGGAATTGGCATTTTGGGGACTCATAATGTATAAAGGTTGGCCAGCCCTAATAAAGGATTCTAACTGTGCTCTGCTGAAGGAAGTAAAGCTTGAAGTCAGCTGAGCTTTAAAATATCTTTGATAAAGACCCTACAATTTTCATATGTCAGGAAGCTGGATACTGTCTTTGGGCAAGGGAGGCACTGGTATTCCACTGGGCAGATTTAGCTCTTCCAGCTGTCCCATGGGCTTTTAGGAGCAAGTCGGTCTGTGGCCCTCAGCCAGCAAAGCACTTAGATGGGAGTACACCTCTCAGTCCATGGATCATCCTGCTGAATTTGTTAGGGCTCCCTGTGCACTTCCAGGAAACAATGTGCTTTGCTGGACTGGGTCCAACATCTCTCTCATGTCCCCATTTATGTAAAGGTCTTTCGCATCCCTTGAAGCCCTATTAACATGCTGGATGGGCTATGGACACTGCCTGGGACTGTGCTGCTTCTTGAGTTGTAACAACGCTTTCAAAAATGAATGAGTAGAATGTGCTTTTGCTTAAAGTTAAAAAGCACTGTTCTTTTGGGTTGTGAGCAATATGAGAATCAGGAAAAGGAGAGCTGTGTCTACGCACTGCTCTTGTGATAAACACATACTCTTGTTAATTCCCTGAATATAGGACTTTTTGCTCAAAGTTGACAATGCTGGAGGGGATCAGCACATGGCTGAAAACAGCAGGTAGGAGCAGAGGATGGTAAGGTGTGTCATGCTTTTCATTATGGATGGATCCTAGATACCCAAAGGCGGCACTGTAACAGAAGCTTGAATGAGCATGACAGGATGGATCAAGCGGAAATGTTGGCATAGAATACCTTGTGGAGATGACAGAGACCAGCATAATAATCTAACAGCAAAGGACTGCCAGGGGTTAGGGCATGAGACAAGAAATGTCCTGATCAGGGCATGCCTAGCTCCATGGGGCAGAGGATATCTAAACACAGGGAACAGAGGAAACCAAAGAGAAGGGGAGCTGGACACTGACCATTTCAGAGAGCACTGTTTTTTTGCTTAATGCTGCTGTTGGGCAGATGAAGTGTCAGGCAGTAGCAGTGTTGAAAGACTCACAGCCAGCCAGCATCATTGTGAGGAGCTTTGCCCCTGCCTGGGAAGCACAGAGGGTGTCCTGGTAAATCCCAGGGCACATGTTCCTATTACTGAGACCGGAGAGACAAGCCACCTGAGAGAGAGGTTGTAAACCAGTCTCCTAATCTGACATGGTCAGAGATGCATGTAGCTGAAGTTTGAATGAAATTGTAGAAGACTGTTTTGATCAATGATGGCAGTGTGTGAATAATTTTCTGAGGGTTTAACCTTCATTTGAAGGATAAAACTGTGCTGTAGGTCACTAGAAAACCTATTCTCATCATTTGCTCAGAATGACATAACTGGAGAAGGTAACTGTGTCGCAGGATTTGGTGAAGGATGGATACTCTGAGGCTCAAAGAGGAAGCCAGCCAAGACAACGGGGTTTGCAGAGGAACACATGAGAGCATGACCCAGTGGGCCATAATGGCTGGCTCTGTGGACACTGCTGGAGTTGGCTGAGTATGTAAAATTGGCCTGTTCTTATGCTAACAGGCAGAAGCAGTGTGTGGTGGACTTGTAACCTTCTGTGTATGTGTGCAAGAGGGAGATGGTAACATTCAACAGTCTGCAGTGGTTCTTCAAGTCTGCCCTCTCTTACTGGCAAATTTGTGTCCTTTTGTCAGCTACTTAAATGTATGCAAAATTTAGAACAGTGATTAAATCTTGTGGCTGAGGTAGTTAACATAATTTAAAACAACATAATCATAGAAAAACAGGGCAGGAGAGAACTTCAGGAGGTCATGTAGACAACTCTTTGTCCCAAGGTAGGCTAATTGCACCAGTGTCACCTATGATGTGTTTGAATAATAATTTGTCCCTAAGGCTCTCCAACACTGGAAGCTCAAAGTACCCTTAGGGAAGTGTTTCCTTTGCTTCACTCTCCACACTGCTGAAAAAGCTGTGGGATTTTTTTTCATCATATCTTACTTGAATATTTCTTTCTGGAATTTAAAACGTGGTTGTAGGTGCTATTATCCACATACAGGCACTGAAACCCAAAAATATTCCTTCTCATTTATGGGCTGCTCCCTCACATTTGTAAAATATGAGTACTGAGTTGGAGACATCCCTGCCATGCAAGGGAGATCACTGGGGAAACTGGGCTTCTTCCAGCAGTGCTGGGCTGACACAGAAACCAGAGATGCCTGAGTGAGAAGATCAGTGTGAAGCACCCAGATTATACAAATGAACAGGCTGAAATGTCGCATGGTTCTCTGACAGATATGGATATCTGAGAGGTGACAGGTTGCAGCAATCCTGTTGAAGGGGTCAGAGATTTGAGAGGAGGGAAGCTGCAACCATGGAAATTAGTCCAATCCAGGGCATCTGAACTTTGAACTAAGAGTAGTTGAGAGGAAGAAAATGGGAGCAAAAATGCTTAATTGGGTGCTTTGGGAGGATGGGCTATTTCTTGCACAATGACACACTGCAGCAAGGCTCAAAGGCAAATTCAGGATCCTTAAGTGGTGCTAGAGACAAATCTGTGAGTTGGTTCCTACAAAAAATGATCTGTGGGGCATACATTTACTATACACAACTGCGGGTAGATGTTGACCATCTTTTGTTATGCAGGATGGGGGAAGTTGATTCTCCTGTCATTGATGGAAGGAGGTGGGAAGTTGTGGGGTGGCCTTGCTCTTCATATGTGTCATGGCTCCAGCTTCCCCAAGGAGGCACATGTCCTGGGGAGTGAAGGGGATGAGCTGAAGGAGGAGCACGGTGACTTTTTGGCAGGTGGGAACAGAGATCTACGAAGCTCCTGCCTCACTTGATTAAGTCTCAGAGGCTTTGACTGCTGGTGGGAACTCAGCAAGGAGAAGGAGGCAGAGAAATCACACACCTTTTATAAACTCCCTTTCTTTTCTGCAACCCATCCCCAGCACTAACCATATTTGAAAATACTGCTTCCAGGCTTTTTTTGCAATGGTTTCAAAAACCAATCTTAACCTCTGTAGAGACTTGGTTTGCCAGCACTAGTTTTCCCTAGCTTTGAGTTCGTCATCAACGTTAATTAGGACTTCCTTAGCCTCGTTAGCCTGGTGTTTTCCTTTGTTACTGAGAACAGTGAAGGTGACCTTGCTCGCCAGGTGGATTTTCTCATCTCTGACAGTCTAATCATTAATGTCTTAGGAATAGAGGCAGGGATCCTAAATGGGAAACTTGAGAAGAGCTATAAAAACACCATGCAGACAGCTGTCAGTGTTAGCTGGCGTAGCTCCAATAATTCAAAAGTAGATATGTGTCTGATAAGTCATCCTGTTCTCACACAACACATGCCGTAACTTCACATGTATTACACATACTGGGTGCAATGGAGTGAAGTGATGTTTTTTGTTGCACGATAAGAAAATACAACAAACACCTACATGTGTAGCTCAGTTACAAGTGGCTGAACTGGGCGTACTGAGAGTAATATCCAGCATTTGATAATCTCCATTTTATTACCCAGAAAAGTGGAACAGTAACCAGCACACTGATCTCTGGTGATGTGGTTTCAAATGATAGCTTACAGCACAGCAAAAGTTATTTTGGTGGCTTCACTCTACTCCCCACCCATACAGTTATGATGTTTTAGAATCACTGACAACTGTAAGTAGGAAGGGACTTCTCAGGGTCATGTATTCCAATTCTTTGCTCAAAGCAGGTTGCTCAGGGTCATGTCCAGTCAAGTTCTGAGTATCTCCAAGGACAAAGATGACACTACCTTGTTGGGCAACCTGATCAATATTTGACCATCCTCATGACAAAAACCCACGTTGTGCTTAAAATATGAGCGGCAATCCCAGGCAGACAGAAACCTAGTCAGGGAATAACTGGGTTCCGCCTCTCAATACCAGGCAGCACCAGAGGACCTGTGTGGGTAAGTATGTTTCAAGATGCTGTAGTTGATCTCACCTTCAGAAGCATTACACACACTAAGATTAAAAGCAGTATATAAACACAGGAGAACATCATATTTGCTCATAGTAGTCTTTTTTAAAAAGAGTACTGTGAAAACAGAACATTTTTAAATCCAATGTGTCATCTGTCACACAAAGTAAGAGTTTGACAACAGACGAGTCGTCATGAAGCATTCGCAATGCAAAGGCAGAGCTGTACACTGCAGCCAGCTGCACCAGTACTAGGCTTGACTTCTAGAGCTGCTGCTTTCCACCGGCAAGCACAGAAGTGTTGATACTCTTTCTGACCCATTTGAATTGCACACTTCAACATTTCTACAGTGGATTTCTAAACAGCCACATCCAATGGGGCACTGATCCTTGTAGGTACTCCTGAAATTTCCTTAAGAATAACATACACAGCTTGCAGATTTGCCACTAGCAGCTGCCACAAGCTACTGAAAAAGGCACATTATTAAGACTATACAAAACCAAAGCTGGGAATATAAATATCAAACGAATTGCTTACATGTTGCTGAACATGCTGCCTAACATCAGAAACACAAGACAACAGCAGAAAGCCATGCAATGTATTTTGGCAGAAGCGCGCAAACATTTCACAGCTTGTCCCCTGAATGCCATGCTCACACTTACATTATTCTGTGTTATACTACCTTAACTTGTTTTAAGCATTTCCATCATCTGTGAGGTAGGGAGGGAAAAACAGAAGAGTTAAGGTATAATCAAATGAGATCTCGCACAATCTTGTGTAATTCGTAAACAATCTCTTTATTGCCTGTAGCATGGAGGGTGTGAATGGTTCAGGCTTCAGCCTCAATTTACCCAGACAGGGAACTTTCTGAGAGGCAGGTGAGTGATTCAATGGGTTGCTAAGGAGGCAGATGAAAAAACTAGGATTAACAGAGGAGAAATAGTGACAGAACATAAACAAACACATAAAAAAACCAAAGAATTTTTGTGTCTTACCGTGTCTTTTTTTTCTGTCATCAAAAACTTTGTAACATCTTTTGACCAGTGGGCAATTTTAAACATTATGTTAATCTGGCTACTTCAAAAATCTTTGAATAAAGATGCAAAATTAAAAAACAACAAACCACAAATAAGAATAATGAATTAGAACAAAGATAAAACTGCATCAGTTATCATCTCAGTATCTACAGATCTACAGAAGTTTTTCTTCTAGATGAAAAATTACGGTAATAAAAATAATACATCTAGATTTTGTTGATACATTGCTCATCAATTCCAAAATCATAGGCGCCATTTGAAAGACCCAGCCTACCAAATCCTTATAGGCACAAACTCTCCTAAAGGCTTAGATTTTAAGGGCAGCCAGGCATTGCACTGTTAATTATGCACCCGCAGAAGCCTGCCCAGTGAGATCTTGCATCCACGATGCCCTGAGAAAGCCCAGGGGAACCAAAAGATACTTTGGATCTCAAAGGACTGTATCTTCAGTTGCTCCTTTAATTTATTGTGAATTTACAGTCATTTGCGTAAGTGTAAAAACCTTTTGTGTCTGATGAGGACACCTACAAGCTGAAGGATTTGTATCAAGAAAAAAAGTGTACTTGCAAATCTATATATTATACTGCTGAACAGCTAAAAATCTGTAACAAGCATGGAAGAAACAAGAGTCTCTCCTGAGGGACTGGCATAGAAATCAATTGGCCTAAACTTCTGCTATTGGAGAGGAGCCTCAAAGGAGATGCTAAAATAGATTGAATTTGAGACCCTATCTTAAAGCAGTAATTTATTAACTAAGAACATAGACCAATGGTCCCAATATTGCCTGAAAACTGTTTTGAAAAGAATTTAAGAACTTTAAAGTGGATTCGACATATAAATCACAAACACCCAAACTAACATCAGAGCTGTATTTTCTATCTGGGTCTAATGCAGAAGGACTGTAAAATACAGCAGAGAAATTAGACACAGCAACTGGAAATATCTAAATGTATTGATTAAATGATTGGCATGTCCATGGTGAAAATAATCTATATATTAACTTTTCTATAGATTCACAGTAGGCAGTAAGGAAACAAAAAGCCCGTGTATGTGTGTATATACTTTTTTTTTTTTTTAAAAAAAAAGCATTTGCTGAATTTCTGTCTTTCTCGGAAGCTATGACTGTACACTGGTACTGGTGTGCCTGCATTGGCTTCTCTCCTACCATTATTTCAAGCAACAACACATAGAAGAGGCAGAGGTGCTGAAGGATACGCACACTGGTTGAGTACCGAGATAGATACAAAGCAAAGCAGCTGTTTCATTTATAGTGCTGGAAAAAAATGAGGTAAAATAGCTTATTAAACAAGTGATACTGACATCATTTTGCTTTTCTCCCTATTTTATTTTGATCCTCCTGCATTGTGAGAGCCAATGATCAGGAATTTGTAGCGAAGTCACTGCGCTTGGCTCCTTGCCTCCCTCCGGCACATCCTGGGTAAGTGGAATTGATGCCTTTTTGTGCAGATTAGGCAGCAGTCGTTATAATTCAGAAGCATTACACCAATTGGATACACTTGGGAAACATCCTAGGAAAACTGAGACCCTATTCAAGCACTGACAAAGGCTCCCATGCTCCCCATGCTTTGCCTCTCCCCAGACACATGGGCTTTCCCCAGGATTGCCCAAGGATGTCCCCTGCATATCCTGCTCCCCGCAGACACATCAACTGTGCAGCTGCTGAGGGATGCGATATGCAGTCCCATCCCTGGGGTGCTGTGGAGAAGACCCAGGGGAGCTCGGGTGCTTGTTGCCTGTCCCATGGGCATTAGTTTAGGCTTGCCATACCCATGGAGATGAAGACTGGAGGATGCACAAGAAGCTGGGAAAGGACATAGCTGGGACAGCTGACTGCAACTGGACAAAGGGATATTCCATACCCTATGATGTCATGGTGAACAATAAAATTGAGCAGAGTTGGCTGGGGGGTGGTGACCTGCTGCTTGGGAACTGGCTGGGCACTGGTCAGCAGGTGGTGAGCAACTGCATTGTGCATCATTTGTTTGGTATATTCTTTCATCAGTATTATTATTTTTCCTTCCTTTCCTGTGTTACTAAACTGTTTTTATCTCAACCCATGAGTTTTACCTATTTTCCGATTCTCTCCCCTCCCACTGGGGCAGAGTGAGGGAAGGACTGTGTGGTTGTTCAGCTGCTGCCTGCTGGGCTAAACCACAACAGGATCAAGTGGGATTTCAGCTGGAATAACATCCTCTCTCCACCACGCCACTGGCATGGACACTGGGCCCCCAGCACAACCCATTTCACCCCACAGCGCTGGCCCTGCCACTAACAGATATTGCCTGAGTGAATCCTGCTGACTCGATTGATCCTGGTTAAATCCATGCAATTGTTTGTACGAGCAAAGTTGATAGTTCTGGCCCTAAGTGGCATTTACTCCACCGTTATTATTTGGCATATAAATCAGCTGTTTGGGGCAGTGGTAACTGTTTAGTTACCACTGTGAATTTAGGAAAAAATCTATTAAAGTCATTGAAAAAAATCCATATTAACAGTGGAATAAATGATGTTCACACTTGACTGGTTTTATGTAGATGTGTAGAGCAGAGAAGAAGTAATCAAGTTGGTTATAAGACCTTTCTTCCCAAATATCATATATAGGTGGATTATGCACTTGGTTCCGTAGCTGTAAATATGCATATCACTGTTTGTACCCAATGACAAAATATTCTTCTAGTTTTTATAACGGCTACAGTAAAATTCTCCATGATGTATATTGCAAGTAGTAATTTTCATCTAGAAATATTGATGACATTTTGCCTATGGCAATGAACAGGTTTTAATACAACAATAAAGCATGCTTTGTCTTCCTAATTAGTCTCCATTGATTAAACATGCAGATTATTTACAAAAGCCTAACGCAAAGGAAAGGAAGAATAACTAATGCAATGGCTGTATTCCCAGGGTCACATGCAATTCGTCTTTACTAAGCTGGCTGAGCCTCTATAATCTCAAGGCATTTATGAAATAATAGGGAAAAAGCTTTAGGTTAAGCATATTTAGTATAAAAAGTATTTGTTTAATTTGTTTCTTAAGATGAAATTCTCCTGTTCTTGAGGGAAAAAGAAAGCACTTGCTGAGTTAAAGCCACAGATATTTTGCTGTAAGATACAAGAAGCCTTGTCAGATCACTAATGGAAACAATCTTTATGGTGCTGAGACTTTGTAATTTTGTAGTTCTTGTAATTTATGTTAATTTTATAATTTAACATCACAATCCAGCCTCTATAGCCTGTATCATTCTCACACGCCCTACTTTGCACATCACAACAATTAGTGAAGCATATAGCATATAGTTAGATGAAGGCTTTCTGTCAGGAGCTGGTGATGTAGTGACTCAGCAAGGCATCATCAGAAGGCATTTGCCAGTGCTAAGGCTTTGTACACCTCTGTGGGGGCTAGACCTGTCAGATTAATTCAAAGGGCTATTTTTATAACATCCAGAAAGTTTCTGCTGTATATCGAACTGCACTAGCTGCTTATTTTAGATGACAGCAATTCATGCATTTTTCTTGAACAATATACTCTTTAGCACTTTTTGAGTATGTACATCTCCTCAAATGAAACTTTATTGTGAAGCATTTTGTAGAAGAAGGGCTTCCAAATTGAGATCATCAGAGACATTTTCGTCAGGCACTTCAGATGTACCAGTGAATTAACAGCCCACGTACCAAAGGTAAGTAGCAATCACAACAACAGGCTGCCTGGGTATTGGGGAGTACTCTGAGTGCACAATTTGGGACAACAGGAACATCTGGACTTCTGCCCTGCTCTCTTCTGCTGAGCTGGGGTTCAGCCTGGGCTGTGGTGAGTGCATCTTGAAAGAGGCCGTGCTCTTCAGCTAATCTGGTGTTATTTATCATGTTCATTTTTTCTCCCAGCAATGGGAGTCCCACTCACCTTCCTATCCACTCAACTGCTTTCGTTCTTGAAAATAACTTGCCTGAAAGTGGCCGTTTTCCCAGCAGGAATTGATGCTGGGTCACATGGATGTGACATGCACAGCCTGCCGCTAGTGGAGAGGCTGTGCTTTGCTTTCTCTTGGCTGCCCTTAAATCCACCTGTGGTGTTTGCAGGGTTAGTCTGAGTCCATGAGCTGAGCAATTCACCCTAACTTGTGTTTCCTTCCATGTCCCTGAGCTGATGGGGCAGATCCGGACTGTGAATGTGTGAAGCAGTGGAAGACACTCACGAGATCCTAGCTGTGTTTCCAAGGTCAGAATCAAGGACTTCAAGCAACTTCTAGAGAGATAATGGAAACTACCACCAAAGACAGATAATTTCACCAAAGATGTCATCATTAGCACTTGGCTTTCAAAATATGCTCTTTGTGTGTGTAAATCTCAGATGGATGTTGTCAAGGAGGCCGCTGTTATTAGCTCTAACAGCACAGTGAAGTAACATGGAAAAGCTGACACCAGAGCCAACAAAGGCACTGAAGTAGAAGTGGGCTTTTCTGAGTCATGGTCTGACTCTCAATCCTCCTTGCACCTGCTGCCCCAAAGCCACTGGAGCTGCCCTCCCCTTCTCCTCTTTCCTGTCACCCTTCTGTGGTCCCATATCCTTGCTGTCTATCCTTGCTCACCAAAGCACTTACCAAAGTGCTTTAGTTGCTGCCAGGTCTCGGTTGGCAAAATGTAGCTGTGTCTGCACTTTTCTAAATGGGGATGGATTAATTGCATGCTTAAAAGCTTTGCTGGATGGAGACCTGCGCTCTAGAGCCAGATCTACCTTCGTTGCTGGAACCTGGAGTGAAGAGGAGAAGCATTTTTCTCCTTCTCCCGTGCTGTCTGGGGAAGAGACGGGCAAGAGAAGCAGAGAGAGCACTGACTTGGTTTGCATCAGAGCAGGCAGTGTGTCTGTCAGGAAATCAGGAACTGGAACAGGAGGTTCTGAGCACTTGCCTGGATCCTGGAGCAATTTAATAGCAAGGCTGAGCTGAGAACTGCACCAAATCTTAGTAGTCCTGCCATATTTTTAATAAAAACACTTGGAGAAAACTATTGACTTTGAAAAAAAGAAATACCTGAACATTTTAATGCAGGCTATTAATAGTAGTGGTAATATTAGTTGTATCTAGGATAACTAATAGCAATAATAATAATAATTGCCTGCATAAAAAGTATTGTTGGGTTTTTTTTAGAAATTTGGTATTAGTAATAATAATACTTTCATTTAAGTAGCTCTTTTGTGTGCAAACATGTTAGGGATGGTATATAAACTGTGCAACACAGGGGTGCTGGAATCTCTGTTACCTAAGCAATTAAACGTCCTTTAAACTGTAGAATAAAAGTACCACATTGTGCCTGTCACTATAAAACAGCATTTAACACCCTACTGAAATGAAAAACTGTACTACTTACATCTTTTCCCGACTGAAGTTTATTTCCATTGTCTTCTTAGAGAAGTAACAAAGTTTGGACTAAATCTGTTTAATCACACCTTCAGCTTACATCCCTCTATGCTATTATTGTCAATGCATGATTTTTAAAATATCTGTTCCTGAAGTTATTTGCCACACCAAAAGGTTTTGCTTCTGAGGTGTATGTCTTATATAGTAAACTCACCTGTGGTATTAAGGACAAAGATCTCTTTGTTGAATCACTACAGTCAACAGGAATTTCAATACTTGCCCCTATGGCAGTTGAGTGAGGTCCCTTTTAGTTTCTTTTCCTTTTAAGTTGCTCCTTTTGTTTTGTGTTTCCTTAGACTCTCAGCATCACTCACAGCAATGTGAGCGAAGGGTTCTCACCATGGCAGCTGAAACAATCGATTGTTTTGGTTCAGCAGCAGAACCAGGGAAAAAAAAAAAACCCCAGGAAGATTTCTACCAACCTTCCAAAATGTAATCCTGAAAAATTTAATTTCAGAGCAGCAAAATACACAGCTTGAGGGATGTGGCATAAAAGTAGAGGGGAAAAAAGCCTGACATCACAAAGTAGAAGAGTCAGGTATGGCAGCTATTCTTCCCCAACCCAGTACTCAAAGGAAAAGACACTCGCTGAGGTCAAAACCACACTCTACTGCCTGCAGGGATTTGAGACAAAGCCCTTCTTTTACTAGAGATGTTTCCTAGCTTCAGCCAGAGGTCACCTGAAATAACATGTTCTCCAGCTCTCCTGGTGTGGCTATTTTACTTTGCATTGTGACTGTACAAATGCTCAGCAGCTGAGAAGGGAGGAGTGTGTGTTTGAGTGACTCTGCAGCCTGGTGCAGGCTTTGGATGAAACAGCACCGTTTGGTTTAGCTTGGTGGCAATGGCTATTGAAGCCATTTACACCAAATTAAATCATATTGAAAGAAAAGATTTCAGATACTTTCTCCAAAAATTCCTGGCACTGTGATGGATGAGCAGTGGCTGCCGTGAAGGAAGGCAGCAGTGGTTCCTTTCTCTCAGGGAAGGGAAGGCTGGAGACACACAATAGCACACCTGTGAGGCAAAAGGGAAACTAACACCAAGGTCCAAACTATTTATCAGATAAAACTATTGCTGAATTTGACCCAAATTCATCAAGAGTTGTTATGTCCCCAAGTTGCATTTTTTTTTAATCAATGAAAAAACTAAAACTGTGGCTGCTAAATGCTGCTCACCACCTCTGAACATCACCATTTTCCATGACAGCCCATGCCTGTGAGCTCTACCTGCACACGTAGAAGGGCTGCTGGTGATCTTTCAGCTCCACCAACATGGTGGTCAAGACAGTATCACAATCTCAACTGCCTCCCTGCAACCTCCTCACCACTTGGTGAGTCAGCCTCAACCTGAAGGATCTGCTCATTGGTGCTACTTTACTAATCTCACTGTTTTAGGTTAGAAAGCCCCAAGGCTGTATGTCACCTCTCTCGGACACATTATTATTTTTGTATCTCAATCTTCTTTAAATATTGGGTGGACTCTGTTCATAGCTGAGTAGTCATTTCAGCAAGTGTGGTGGTTGATTTACAGTTTGTACTTTGTACACCTTCTGTAGTGAAGCATAAAATTGAAAGGCTTACATCAAATTCATTCATACATGGACATGTTCAAGAACAAATTAATTTTAAAGCACTTACAGCGTATATAATGTATCTATGTCATGCTTTACAAATCTATAAAGTAATTTATAACATAAAGTCTACTTTAGAAGAGAGCTACAGTAGAGCAGATAGCAGAGCAGCTTCAATCTAAAATATTCCAGTGCCACACTCCCCCAAATATCTGCAATTCATATCTGATAGGAATCATGAGTAATCAGTTTCTAGAGCAAAATTATTATAACAAGGAAAGGCCCCCAGTGGAATGTCTCCTTGCAAAACCAGGCTGTTCTAGGACAAATGAAGTTTTCTAACTATCAGTTAGACACACTAGACAAGGGGTCAGATTTGGGTCTCAAACTAGTATAAATCAGGAATCACAGTTATGCAGAACCAAAACAAACTCATTTAGATGAATACTGGATAAATGCCATGTGTAACTGTAATACTAAGGGCATTGTAATTAACTTCAAGAGAGTTTCCACCCCATGAAAACAGATGTCTTCCAGCTGACATTACTGTTGTGGTCCTTCTCCTCTGGATGGCGCAGACAACAGAGGGCACCTCTGCACAGGGCAATTGCCTTCCCTGCATCACCTGCACAAGTTCTTTGAACATCCTTCCAGTGCTTTGCATTTTGGAGGGCCACCAGCTTTCTGCTTTCTTCAGTAGGAGCTGGGAACTCCCAGTGCTGTTCAGCACCGAGCTCTTACTGCTTGGAGCCAGATGACATAGAAATCATGTGGACCAACTCTCTTTGGTCACAGCCAAGCCCCTTCTCCACTTGCAGTGACATCAAGCCTATAAATCCACCCCCGTTGGTCACTTATCATTAGAAAATGTGATAGGCAATAACTAAAAATATTCCAAGATAAGTAATGATCCAAATTCAACCCTGGAATGAGCAGCTACAGCTCCGCTGAAGTTGCAGGCTGGCAGGGATGGGGAGGAGAGCTGAGTCTAACAAGGTGACAGCCAGCTGGTGTGTCACAGCTACTCCTGCTCCCTCCTGACATTCTGGTGTCTGCAGCTTTTCAGGGGCATTCCCAGTCTCTCTGCAAGCAGCAATTTAATATACTAACAGTACAAGGAGTAAAATATACAGCAATGACTGTGAACTGCTGCCGTGCTCCTCTTCCCACTGTTCATCCTGCTCAGCTTGTGCATGGCATCTGGGTAGCTAGCTCTGTAATTTGAACACAAATAGTGCATTCCCTCATCTCCTTGGGAGAAACAGAGACATAATCAGAACTTAGAGTGACTTCTAAAAGGTGCATATTTCAAAGGCAAAATCACAACATAAATCATTCAGAGAAACTATAAGCCAAATACCACCTGTGTGCAGAAGGGGGAAGGAAAATATCATTCTTCGTAACAGCCAGTAGCCATGGACCAAAGGGTCTAGCTCAAAGCAGCCATTTCTACTCCTCATGTCAGAAGGAGGAAGCCCTAGTTTCAGTTCCCCCATGCAGTGAACTTTGAGATATTTATAAAAGTGGAACAACTTCCACAGCATAGGGTGATAAAGGTCACCCCAGCACAGCTGGGCAGGCAACTAGTCAGGATGACATAGCCACAGTGACTCGAGGAGGAACTCTGGCTGTGGAGCGACAGGATCATCCTTCAATACAGACACAAAGGCCAGGGTGTCACCTCGAGGCTGGGTGGATGCTCATACAGGATGGAAAAGCTGTGTCTTGTCCTTCTCTTCTGCTGAATGCTGGGACTAGGTTTCTCAAAGGTAGCTAATGATAGTGGGTGCATTAAACTTCTCAGCATAGGAATTGATTTTGTTGGATGTTCTCTTTCTGAATATCAATTCAAACAGGGTCCCCAAAAGCCCTTTTGAAAAGGTTATCCACTGCCAGCCTCCTGCACTGCTTTCTTCCTCACAGTCCCACAGCAGCTGTGTCACTGACATGTGAAGGGAAAAAACTCCTTATTCCAGCAGGAAAGAGTGAAAAAGAAAGAACAATTAGCTTGAAATTCTGCAATGAAAGAGGAGGGAGTTTTCAAAGGAACCCAAAGAAAACTTGCATCCAGCTCAGAGGGTATGCCTTAGGTCTAGACTTTGCCTATTTCTTTGCAGAAAGCAAGTTAATGCTTTAAAAAAAGGGACTCCTAAAATTTGCTTTATCATCAGACAGCAACAACCAGCAGTCAGGAAGCACAGGAAGCAGTGGGGTGCTGGAGGAGCACCCCCCCACCCAGCATAGTCCCATTGCAGCCCCTGCCCCTTTGCAGCTGTACCAGTGCCCTGCTGTCTGATGGGCCCTGTGCCAAGTGTTTTGCACACTCCAGTTTGCAGTTACTAATAAATACCCCTGATGTTAATAACTTGGGCTGGAATCTTCTGTGACTTCTTTCTGCCTCAGGTTGCAATTTTTTTTCTTTAAAGTTTCAGCACAGCAGTTCAGCAGTTTTTGTGAACCTGTATTGTTGCCTAAGGAGCTTCTGACTCTGAGAAGAGACAAAATTCATCAGCTTTCCTCTGGCTGTCACAGTAGTACTCAAGTATTAAATAAACAGTATTTGGATGGAGTTTTTCTGAATTTTGATCATGAAAACCAGTCATAAATTTCCTGACAACTAAATATCAGTGTAGACCTATCCCTGGTGCACAGCACTCTGAGGCTGTTTGTGCCCTATGGGTTAGATTCACAAAGTGGTCACAGTGTCCTGCTGTAGCACCCACCTTTCAGGGATCTAACCCTCCTCAAGCATTCACAAAGTAGGATTTAATAGGTAGGCAGGTTGCAGCATGAGGTGAGAGATGGGAAAGCCAACACAATGCAGAAGGACCGACCATCTATGCTAGGTGATAGAAAACGTAAAGGCCAGGATGCATTTGAAATGCAAGCCTGCTGAGCTCTGCACAGAATGCAGAGGAAATGCTCAGCTTTTCCTAGCTGCTGGAGAGCTTCTTCTACTCAAGAGCATTTCTATGGACTCCTGCTGCTTCCAACCCCTGTATTCCAGGAAGGCAGTTATTGTTCACACTCCTTTCTACTGTATTAAATCTTCCCAGGTGGCTATCATAATGAAAAGTCTGACGGGACATCTCTCAGCTCCCCTGGGGACCTCTGCAGGGCCAGGAGGGGATGAAGCCTTGGTCCCTGGCTGTGGTACACATTCCTAGCCAAAGCTGCTCCTTTGGTCATGTGATATTTATGAGATTTCAGGTAGGAAGGAATGCTCCCTAGAGATTGCCATGTCTCCCTTCCATGCCTAAATAAAAATGTCCTACAGGTAGGTCCCCCTTCCAAGTGGGTAAGGGAATCATCATTGTGTAAATGTCTGTGTTTGCCCAGAAAAATGCTTATTAATAAATTGCATTTGTTTCTCTCTAACACTGTCATAACTTTTTCAGTGAATTGATGTGGAGGAGCTTCTCTCTTGAATGGGCTCTTTAATTGCACTGCTAACGAGGTAGGTAGGGTGCCAGGGTAAATACACACACGTAGCACTCTCTGCTATAATGCCTGGATATTGCCTCCAGCTGCTGAACTAACACAGTGACAGTGAAGCCTGCAGCATAGACAAACATTTTGCTACTGCCCTAGATCTCAAGTTAGCTTATAAAAAAATGTGGACTTATGCAATATAAAAAACTTCCTAAGGTGCTTGACTTGATGTTGCAGGGTATAACATTAGCACTATGTAGGTTTAATAAAGCACATAGGAAAAGAAGATGAAGAACTGCATTCCCTAAGCAACATTTGACAATGAGCCACCAAGCAGTGGTGTTCCTAGTAGGGATGTAAAGAGATTGTTCCTAGACCTAAAACTGTTCATCAGTGGTGCAGATGCTACATTAGATCACGGCTGATAAAATCTGTAGCTTGCAAAGAATCAATGTTATGTTTAAATGATGAAGAGAAGGCAGCCATATGAAACCTGTTCCTTGGTCAGATGGATCTGCTGTTTTTAGGTGCGGCCAAATACAGAGTTAAACTCCACAGAAGAAGAAATAATGGCTGCTCTAGTTAAGTGCTATTCTTCCTCTAAAGGATTGAGAGGCCAAACAAGATGAAGATGAAACTTCAAGTTCTCTAATAGCTGAGAAAGCTAATGAGACCTTGGATGGCTAAACTGGGGATGCCAAGCCAGAAGTAGGAGCCAAGGCTGACATGCGTGTGCTATCTGCAGTCTTACTATCCACGTACCATGAGGATGCTGAAAAACTGGGAAAGATGCAGAGAACTGCAGAAGTGGGCCAAGGTCTAGAAGAGGCACCTAATAGGGAGAGAGAGATTTTAAGAGCACTATTTTCTAGGTTGCCAAAAAGAAGACTGAAAGATCTTGGTTACAGTGAATAACTATCTTCACAAGGAGAAAAGAGCTCTTTAATCTGATGGATAAGGATGAATGAGTGAAAGCTGAAGCCAGATATATCTGAAGAGGAAATCAGGCAAAACACGTTAATAGTGAGGGTTGGAAACAAGCTGTTGGGGGAAGAAAAGGGTCCTGCAGTGTTTGATGAAGATGTCATGATTCTTTTTTGAGAGAAATTTTCTTTTACATGTGCTGTGTTTCAGTCCATCCCTATACAGGCACAACTGGGTGAGAATTTAAGAGCTGTGATAAAATTGAGTTATCTCTTCTAGCTTCAAGCTCTGGGGCCCTGTACAAGCCATCTGGAGGTGCACAGGGGTATGCATGCCAGATGGGGTCTGTGCAGGAAAGAGAGGCCCCTGTTTTCTCCCTCTCCCCTTCCAACAGGATAGTCATGCCAGGAACCCCCGCCGGGATTTACTCCTAAAATCCTGGCTGGCTGTGTCTCCAAAATGCCTTGCAGCACAACAAACCTCTTGCTTGTCCGACCTCACTGACACTCTTCCTAATCAGCAGAGGGGACCGTGAGGCATTGCAGGGGCGACCATGCGGGCTCACACTGGTCTCTGGCACAGCAGGCAGCACAGGGCACTGAGCCAGGATGACACGACCCCAGGGGATGATGCCTTCCTCAGGGGGATTCTTTTGGAGAACAACCTGCCTCCTCATTCTGGGAGAGTTGTTATCTGAAACTCAATACTTTTTCTTAGCTGAAATATGTATCTTTCCCCCCTGCTCCCTCCATATCCCCATCTTCCATGGAGATAAACCATTATTTTTTATCCACTGTCCTATGTCTGGGACACTTGAGGATGCAACAATTGGAGACAGTAACTTTCCTCCAGCTGGTGAATGGTTTCCAAACAGTAATCTCCACTGACAAGCTGCAGATCACCCCATGGATGCCCATCAGTCTATTGTTTGATCTCATGATGACATAGTAAGATCCTGTTCTCTTCACAGCCCACACTCCTTCTCCCAAGACCCCTCACATATTTTCTTCCCATGACTTTCCAGGGAAAGCAGCTGCTGTAGCTGCTCCTGGGATGGAAGAGTTAAAAGGGAAAGAGCCCTTCCCTGACCAGTATCACTCACTACCGTGTGGTTAAGCACAGAAATATTTCCTGAATTTTTTTTTTTTTCAAAGGAGGTAGAGATGGGTAATGAACAGTAAAACTAATGAGTCAGTTATGTGCTTTTAAAAGGAAGGAGAATGAGTTATTTGATGGAAAAATGAAAGGCTTGATTGCAATCTCTGTCGTGAGCTTCTACCAGTTTGGCTGTGGTATACTCCATTGACTTCTCTATAATTGTCCTAATTAAACAATCAGAAGTGAGGGGCAAATTAGACTCAAAGTCCATATTTGCAGGCAATTAAAAGCATAGCATTCTGGCTGGTAGAGATGAACATTTAAATCAGCTGATTTAACAGCAATTAAACAAAACCTTGCTAACTTGTACAATAAAGAAATCAATAGAGAGATCAGGGTAAAATACCTGGAAATGCCAAAGAGAAATGGAGAAGTGGAAATTAATGACAATTACAAAAAAACCCAAACCCCAATGGTTTTCACAGAAAAGAGCCTTCTAGGGCATCCACTCCACAATAAAGTAGAGGAAAGCAAAACTTATGAAGACATTAATCAAGAAACAAGCGAAAAGAAAATGAGATGCTTCGGGGCACAGAGATGACAGGAAGCATATCTGTGGCAATAAGGGATGATAGAAATCATACAGAGGGAAATAAAACAAAGGATACATGAGGAAAGGATGCAAGAGCTGCAGAACACCTACTCTGACAACACAGTCTTTTACTCTCACTAAAAGAGAAAATCAATAAACTTTGTGTAGAAAGAAAAGCTTATTAAATCATTGACTGTCCAACTGGATATTCCTGTTGGCAAGCACATTGCTCTGTGTGATAGATGGACACCAGGGTCAGAAGGCCATTCACTGAAGTGATCAGGCTTCATAAAATCTAGATCTGCAAACACCCAGGGCGGCAGAGCCCCAACGAAGTTACTGCTGTTGGGTGGTTTCTGTTCGCTACAACACTGCGAGTTCATTTAGGGAGCAGTGAGAGGACTTCAACCAAGAGAGAAGTAGTAGAGACTCTTGCAGCTCCGACCCAAGGTATGCCAGATTCTGCGTATGCCTGTGACTGGCTATGCTACAGTGTCTGCCCCTGGAGCAGTGATGGCTGGCAACCACAGAGGTCTGCACTGGGTCACCAGCAATGGTGGCTTGCTCCCTCACTCTGTTCTCCCGACATGGAGCCTGGAGGTACAAGTGAGATGAAACCATAACACCATAATTCTTTGTGTGAAGGCATGCCCTAGCTCACCATCAGCAAAGGACTCATGAACCCTAGAGGCATAAGGGTTTAGGTTGAAAAGGACCTTCAAAGATCATCTAGTCCAACCCCACTGCCGTGGGCAGGGATATCTTTCACTAGGTCAGGTTGCTGAAGGTCACCCTTCATTTGGCACATATTAAAGCAATAGTAAAATGCCTTCTCCAAAGACACACTGTGTTTCTCCTACTGCCAGGCAGCAAATTGTAGCTTGCTTCAGCATTTGCTCCCCCTGTTATGTTGCTGGAAGATCCCACATCCCATTAACATCAGCCCATTGCTTCACTATGCCCCCTGCCTCATCACCTTCCCAGGGCTTCCTTGTGGATCAGTGGCTCCTCCTGTCCCCCGAAGTGCTACTGCATGATGAAACACAGAGCTCCCTTGCTTACCTGGTGAGAGCAAGAGAGAGAAAGGAAAGGGGCTTTCCAGGAGAGCAGTAGAGAGGAAGAATTGAGGAATATACGTTTCATCTGTAACTGCGCAGCAGAGCAGACAAACCAGGGGCACAAAGAAACCAAGATCCTACAGGACCAGGTCACAAACCCAGTGCCCCAGCCTCCCCTTCTTCTGGCACCTTCTTCTGAACCGTGGTGACAGGACTTTACCCCAAGTGATCTTAAACACCTTTCAATGTACCTGCAGCCCACTCACTGTGTGGTCCTGTGCACAGCAGGGTGGAGTTTGATGAAGATGTGAGATGTGATTTTGTGATTCTGCGATCTGGAGATGGCAGCCATGGAAACTTCCCACAGCCAGGCCTCTTGTAGCTTCCCTCCTCCCTGTGTTTCTTTGCCAGTATAACTTACACTGTCAGTAGGACTTCTGTGTCTAACCAATACAAAACTTTTGCATTTTATTAAGTACTTATCACATTAAATAATGCCTCATTATGATTTTCTTTCTGGGGTAAATATTTCTTTATTTTTTTAAGCATACTAATTATTTTTTTTTCTTTGGAAGGGAGGTGGGCATGCTCTGCCTCTCAGTGGCAAGGTTGAAATCCTGGATGCTCATTTTAGACTGACGGGGAAGAAGCCTTTGAGGACAAGCAGTCAGTGTCTGTAACTCCTCAGCTCCCAAAAGCTGTAAGTTTACTGTTGTGGATTGGGATCTACCCAATTTGAACTTGATGAGCAAAATGTTTTTCTGCTTTTTTTTTTAGAGTTTGGGGTTGGAGAATGCACAGTGTCTTTTTTTTTTTTCTTTTCCTGGAACATGAAATGCTGAATCAGGCTTATGAATACTTGTGGCTACTTGTGCTTCATTTCAGGCTGAGGAATGGCAGGGGATCAAACTAAGCACTGGCCCTTTGGTTATTAAAAATTTATATAGAGATATTTCCTCCTTCCCAAATTAATGTCAAGAAAATCTTGGTGTTTGTTGGCTTGAAATTGTGAAGAATTTTTACGTTCCAGCACATTTTCTCCTGAATGTTGACAGATTAGAAGAAAATCAAAATGCTTATGTACATTAATAATAGAATACACACAAAAAGGTAAAATTCAGGTATCTAAATTTGATACATATTCCTCTAGATGTCTGTTAACTTTTATATGTGAACGGATTAAGCCCAAGAAAAATACTGTGAACTAAATTTAAATTTAAATTTTTTTGTCTAAAAAAGAAAAATCATTTTTATCAGTAAGTCAGTCATGATTTGTAAGCAGTCTTTGTTTTCCACCATCAAAAACACCCTTTCTTTCTGCAAGAAATGCATTTCTGACATTAAATAGGTTGATACTATTCGAATTAGTTAGAGCTTAGCAAAACTCTCTTTCTTCCTCAAGTCATAAATTATTTGTTTTTCTAATAGAAAGTAAAGCTTCATTTTATTTTGCTGTGCCCACACAGCATCATCCCCTTGATATTATGTTTATTTTAAAAGAGAAATGAAAGTATTTGTGGAAAAAAAAAGTATTTGGGGAAAAGAGAAAATCAACAATGCTTATATCAAGGTTGGCAGGAGTCCCAACAGGGAAAAAAGGTCTCCACTTATCATCTTATCATCTTTTCATTTCTTCTGCATTTTGAGTCGTGTTTAGAAGCAATACTACCTATGATTTGTGCATATGACACACTTGTTGAACCAAGAATGCCAGTGAAAAGCAGAAAGGTCAGTG
Source organism: Brachypteracias leptosomus (assembly GCA_013401335.1). Lineage (NCBI taxonomy): Eukaryota > Metazoa > Chordata > Aves > Coraciiformes > Brachypteraciidae > Brachypteracias > Brachypteracias leptosomus. The sequence goes on from VYZX01034234.1 coordinate 127,685, forward strand.
GTGGGCTGTCTTCTGTCAGTCAGCTTCACTGATCTCTTCTGCTGTGCGATTTAATGATCTGCTTGCTCAAGTACCAAATTTCCCCAGGAGCATTCAACCATTTGTAGCTTTCTCCAAAGAGCTGCATACTGATAAAACACATCCCATGCAGTGAAGTGACTGGGAACCTTGCTCGAGGCAACCTGTTGACACCAAAGTCAGGAAAACAAGAGCCAGATGTGTGGTTTGAGGAACTTATTTTCCAAATTTCATTACATAACCGAGATGTACAAAATTTATCCACAAATTGTTCAGGTGCCAGAACTTTTCAAACTATTTGCCTACTGACACAGGTTGAGTCAACTAGGGCTGTATTAAATTGCCTTAGTGGGTCAGATATTTCAGGGGAGCAATTTCTCTGGAATTTGATTGACGTGATGTCAGGGAGGAAGTTTGCCTTTTGATGTTAGGGGAGGCTTAGCTCTTCACCTTGCTATCTGGTCTAGTTATAGATGGGGAATATTTAGTAAATGGCTCATTCTAACCCTTGAAGAAATTGTACTGGGGTGCTCAGGAACTAAAAAGGGCAAGAGTCTGGTTTTAATGAAATCAGTTCAACCATACAGACGGATCTGGTTTGGTCTCAGACTGGTGTAGTTGCTGCCCTCTACGCAGAGCAAAGGAGTACAATAAGTCAGTGGAGCAAGAAGTTCATCAGACATTTTCTTTGCAGCAATACTGTATAGAAATAGTTTGAGCTATCACTTCCAGAATGACAGATTAATCTAATTTTGGGGGAAAGGCAGAACTGACACTGATGGATGAACAGGCGGCAGAAGGGGCTGAGAGAAGCCACAGAGTGGGTGTTAATCCTATTGCTGCATCTGAGCTGCGAGGACTTCATCTTCCAGTACTGATGACTCAGCAAAGGGCAGGTATTTAAGGAAAGGTCCTGCACTATTTCTTAAAAAATTGGCTCTGTGAATTTAGTTTGCATGAGGGATGCAGGATCAAGCCCTTGGTTATGTCTGCAAGGTGTTACAAACTCGCCTGCTCCCTCTCCTGCCCCCAAGAAGAACCCCATATCAAATGGGAATCCCCAAATGAATTGCTGCATTTCTCATTTGAAGAACTGGCATTGGAAATCTTTCATTTTTCCATTTTCTTTTCAACAATATATTAACAGACGTATTTGATGCCTAATTTAACTTGGTTTCCACATGTCATTATGTTTATGAAATGTCTTTGTCTAAGGCAGATGCAACCACAAAATCTTGCTCTTTGGCTTCATTTCCAACTACTTGTCACAACTGTTTTTCTAAATCCAGGCCAGCCTGTTAAACTTACTTAATAATTTACAGTTTTCAGTGCCTATTGCCCTTGCCCAAAAGGCCAACTATTTACTTCGGCTCATTGGAAGCCCTGCTGAGGAAAAGACTCTGAAAACTGCCAAGGTCAAGAGGAATTTCAGATTAAGGTTTGCGTTGTGCTGTTATTTAAGTAAACAAAGGTAAATTCCAGCAGGGGGGATGAATTTAGACCACATGCCATGTGTATTTACTGTGATGAGTTACAGCTGGAGTGGAAATCTTCTCTTCCCATTGACAGGAGGGTCTGAGCAGGAGCAATGCAAGAGGATGTGAAGGAAGATTTACCAGAGGGTGCTGGGATGGGAAATGAAACAGCAGAGAGCAGGAAAAGCCATGGTAGCAGAGGCTACTGCAGCGTACAGAACATTCACACAAGCTGCCAGAGCAGATCTTCATGCTGGGCCCCAGGGTCACATCTACACCAGTAAATGAAAACAGGCCCCATCCTCCCCTCTAGTCCTGTGGGCAAGTGGCACAGCATGGTGTCCTCGCCTGCCCAGCGCTGCTTCCCTCCAGTCCCTCCACCCAAAATGACCTCCTCCCTAACATGTAGCAGCCCTGGGCCATGTTATTTTCCAAACCTTGTCCCAGGCATTACTACCCAAGGTGAGTCCAAACTGGGCCAGAGAATGCACCAAAGCACGCTAACGGCCTGGCCAGCTGGGACAGTGCCTCAGCCCTTGTTTGGGTACAGTTTACTAATACAGTTGTAGCTGGGGAGCTACAAAACTAGATGTGGATGATGTGTTTGCCCTTCTCTGATGGACAAGTTGGATGATTTGCTTTTGTATTTCAGTTTCATGTACAATGAGAAGAATGTTGTAATGTTTATTAACTCTTTAAAACACAGGAATCTAATAAAAATGAACTCTCCAGGTCCCTTTAAAAGCCAGTGGATGAAAACAGATATATCCAGATGGTAGTTTATCCCCAGACCACTGTGGATATTTTGTATCCACTCAGGAATCTCAAATGGCAGCGGGTGCCCGATGTGCCCATGAAGGGCACCTTCATGCACCCCATGAAGGATAAGTTGACTTTGCACTCTGTTCTCTATTGACAAGTACTGACTACATCTCCCTTGATACAAGAGCTTTGGTACCTCACATGGGTAAACGTCTAGTACAGGTGTCTTCTGGCTCCGAATTCCACCTGAAGCTTGCTAGGGACTGTGTTGTCTTTGGCCGTGCTATTGCAGAAGAGACATAAGAGGATGCAAGGCAAAACTAAATGAAGATATATCTCTGCTGCAGCTATCTGGTAGTGTGATTGCAGCTTGTAATCAAGGATAAATGAGGATAGCTGTGGCCTATCTGCTACCTCCTGAGACTCACAACAGTAGCAGGTGCAATAATGTAGGCATCATTCACCAGTATTATCCAGCATCCAGATACATGGATACATTTAGCCTGTACTACTACTTTTCCTTTACTGTGCCTGCACAAGTTAGCCTCAAGGTAGCTCTGGTCCTGTTGCGTGGAATTTGCTTGCATCTCTGCCGAGGTCAAACTGGGAGAAGAAGCAGAGCTGACCCCACTGGATGTGTGAAGCCTTGGCCAAGAGAGGTATAGCTGTAATCAGCCTACTGGTATGATGTGCTTGAAACCAGCACATGGCCTCCAGACCTATACCATGTTGGATACTGTTGTTTGAGCCTTGCCTGAACTTCTGGAGGATATACCTTAGTCACTGTGAGAAATAAAGAGGAAAAAGGATCAGCTTCTTGAACAGAGCAGCCCTGCTGTTCAGGAAAGTAAAAGCAAAGCCCAGAATGGAGTGGGAGATACATACAGGGAGGCACTCATACAGATATTTTCAAATAACCATATGGAATGAATGGAGAATGAAACTGCAAAATAAACTGCAAACAGGACAAATTTACATGAAGATGAACAAAACCAGGGAAGTTAGACTGACTATCTTTATCTTGTGTGAAGGTTTTATTGTGCCTTCAGGATAAAAAGGAGCTTGAAAGGGTTATATAGCTCATGAAACACATCTGCTGAGCTTCTAATGGTTATGCTGCAGGTAGAAGATGTTGTTTATCAAAGCCTAAATAATGTTCTCATTTCACATATAAAGAGGAATTGTAAAGTCTGGGAGTGGGATTCCCTAAAGCAGACTCATGCCAGAAAAATATCTACTCATTCACTGCTGGCAGGGCTGGGAGCCCATGGATATTCTGCATCAATTAGGCTACAGATCTGCTGTTAATGTATACACAAATTCTGTCAGTGCATTAACATCCCTTAGTGCTTAGATAGAAATAAAGCAAGGTATAAACAAAACAAATAAATTGCTGTTTTCTGTGCATTGTCTATGTAAGTGATCAGAATGAGACTTCCTTGGCAAGGTTTGGGATAAATGAGCCAGTCACATTCCCTTTTACTCTGGAAATATCCCAGGGCTTAGAATGTTCTCAGGTGAGTTTAGTGCTTACAGAAAAATTACATTGACAGCCTTGAGAAATTAAATCTTTGTTTCCAAAGAGCAGAAGCTTGCCTAGTAGAAATAGATTTCTCTACTTCCCACCAATAGGCTGCAGATGCTCTCTGGAAAATGGGATTTTCCATGCAAGACTTGGCTTCTGTGCCTCTTGTTAACAGCAAAAGGGACATTCTTGTGTCTTCTGCAAACCCTCCTCAATAGAGCAAGGTGGCAGCCATGCTTCTCACTGTAGGGAACCTGTGCTCATACTCTGTTGCCTGGGTGATGGCCTCCAGCATCTTCCTCTGGTAAACCCAGCTGCAGTGGGGCTGCCACCGGCACCCCAGCCCAGCCTTGTCTCTATCCTCCTCATCTTCCCTGGTGGCACTGAATACCACAGACCATCTGTCCTCTGTTCATATCTCTCAATATAGCCCTGTTCTGTAATTTCTCTGCTCTCTGCACATGTTCACAACCATCCTATTTGATTCCAGCCTGTGGCAGATAGGGCTGGATTCAATCCAGTGAATCAGCAGCTTGACTCACCATTAACAACACAGCTTTTCCAGGTTCTTGAGACACTGACACCAGATCTTGGCTATAAATCTTTTGCTGTTGAGCAGCCATGCTGGAAGGTGTTACAAAATTCTGCTCCAGTACATGGAGCACAAAATGGTTCTTTTTAACATTTTCCTATGATGTCCCACATTCCTGTTCATCTGAGAGTAAAACAGCACCACGGGGTTTCTCCCAGGACCCAATGAGGCATCATACCATGTATTTGGCAGGTTTTTACTGCTACCCCTCAATGCTCTTTGTTAGTCAGTTGCATCAGTGGGTCTAAAAATATTTTAATTGATTCAAATACATTCACAACATTTCTGTAATGGTTTTTAATTGTGTAATTAGTGTAAAGACATATAATGATGTAATTTGGCTATGTAATTACAACGTGTAATAATATTGTAGTGCTGTTATACACATCCTTCTTAAACACAGAGGAAAAAAAAGCATGCATATAACTCCAGAACCGTAACTATGAGTCCCAGAGTGTCTGTAAACATTTCGTTACATATATTCCAGTTTTCCTTGCGTAATCATGGAAATTAAATACAGGAATATATGCTATTTTAAGGCTGCCAGGGAAGCACCAAGTATTTTAGGAAATCAACTCCATTAAATTGTGTGGTGCCAACATGAAATGGTTGTGCTCAGGTCGGCATGTCTAAAGGCAGATGTTGAAGAAAAATGAGGGAATTTAGCTGAAGATATGAATATAAAGCACAGTTAATTCCTGCATGGATGCCCTCCCTGCAAAGGATAACGGTGCTTTTATCATGTAGCCTAACTCTCCTTTTCTTACAGTGGAAGTGGATGCTGTCCTGATCCAGCTCTCCTTGAGGTCAGGTGAAAAAGCTCCCAGTTGCTTTTGCAGGGTAGGCTCACACTCCTTGAAAGGCTGATCCCACTCTGAAAGGCTTTGAGGCTCCTTATATCCGTGGGAAAGCGGTGCCTTATTTTACTCCTCCCTCCTCCTGCTCTGGTAAAGTCAGCCTTAGTTTCAGGGGTGTAAGGTACTTGGATCCAAGTACTTTTCTAAGGCAGGGCAATGTATCTCAAAAAGAAAGAGTTCGTTGCTGTTAAGTTTCATCAGCTCCCAGGTGGATCAGACAATCTATCCCATGATGCTGAAAAGTGTTTTACAATTCACAGAATTAAATGGGATTAGAAGTTAGTAATTACTGACTTGCTTTGAGTTCAGGTGAATGTCTCCAAAGTTCATCTACATTTTACTAATTTTAAGAAAAGGGTGGTAAATCCCCAAACTAGGCAGATGTTGCAGGTTTGCATATGAGACATCCATCACCCCCAGCTGTGGGAACAATACCACACCTGTTACTGGTTTGTTACAGAATAAATGAACGGTTTTCAAAACGTATCACATCCTTCATAGCTGATGGACATGTTAACAATACCTTATTTAGATTTTGCAGAAGCATGACCCAGTTTCCTTCACACATTGGCACTGCAGTTAACCACAATGCATACAGTATTTAATGCAAACTGGTGCTGATGCTGGAAGGCAGTTACCTGAGTGGAAAACCCTAATGGTGCCTCAGACCAAATTGCACAGCCGGCTAAAACCTCCTTTGCAGTATGTACAGATCACTGCAGGATGTGTCAGTCTTTCCAAAGGGTCTGAGCTACTTTTAAGGTCAGCAAGGAGCCATGTCAATCTAACAGCTTGCTGCCACCAAGAGGAGGTTTGGCTCTCCCTCTCCTCTCTCTCCTGAACCCACAGGCCATGTGCTGTGCAACAACAGTCCATGTACTGCTGGAGTTTGTGAGCTGATCTAATCATTAACACAACAGGAATGTATTCACTTGTTTTGCTCTGTGAGCTCTAACTTGCAGCCCAGCAGGCACGAGGCAGGAGGATGGAGCATGCACCTGGGGGCAGAGGCTGGAGGTGTGGAAGGCAACAGGACCTCCTTCATGTGGTGGTGATGAGCTGTTGGATCAGCTCTTATACCATGCACACCATAAATAAAAGCATCCAGTAGAGCATCCAAAGCACCCTCCTGTGCCACAACACATTCATTGCTAATGGAGACTATATATTCTAATGGAGACTAGAAGTGTGTATACAAAGATAAATAAACTTACAATCTAATATTCTCATTTTCATTTACTAGAACCAAAATCTTACTTTTGTGCTGCTATTGTTTTAGGAAAAAGCTGCTGCTTCTCTCCCCAGAGTGTAAATAATAGTGCTTCAGATGAAAAGCCACACTGCTGCACATCAAAATTGATTGGTTTCTAATAAATTAATACTTTTTTGTTACTTAAGAAAATGTGGATAGAATGATACATATTATAATGTTCTTTCAGGCTCTTAAAGTTTTTCAGTGCTACTGAAATGTTAGCCATACAGACAGCCTGGAGTGAAATCCAGGTAAATACGTACAGAGGGAACTCTATTGGCGAAAGAGAGCTGTCTGTCTGTGACAGAGCATGAGCACCATCAGGGCTGGATGCACTTACTGATTAGACATGGCAGCATTTTGTTCAGAACATACCTTAAAATTGTCAGTTTGCCTCCTTTATCATGATAGCCTCATAATAATGGAAAGACCTATCTGCTGAAGACAGAGCTGTCTTTTCTGTCTCCTGGCCAAAGTGGTCTGGGCAGTACTGGGAGGGTGGTAGATGTTGGTACACAACAGCACATTGCAACTCCATCCCTAACTGATCCAGGGGCAGTAATGTTTGCTTGTGAAGAAATCCACTAATTTCTTTTCCTGACAAACTGGCCCCTTGCAGTCTTGGACCAAACATCTGCTGGAAAACTGCATGGAAACCACTCTATATTCAATTGGGAGAGTGGGGAAAACTTCTCCCAGCAAATGTTTTATTTATTGAATTTAGCTCCATGATTTCTGTTGGCGATTTCTGCGGTAATGGGGTTTGATTTCCACACAGTTGCTGATCACAGCTCAACCTGCTTGTTCTGCTTGTGCTATTCTGAGCCACTCCATCTTCTGCTCACTGTTTTAATTTGTTCTGGGAGGATGGTTCTTAACATCATGTGGTGTGGTTTTCTTCTTCTTGATCAAATATCCAAAACTTTTGGAGAAAGGAAGAAAAAAATCAAAGATTTCTAACTAATGAGGTGAAGCCACACAGAGAAAACCACTGCACAACAGGCAACTATTTTTTGTTGAAACTTCTCTTTCTTGGAATTGCTCTGAGTTAGCTGATCGCTGATATGGATGCTTGTAGCAAAGACTAATATATCAAAGCAAGTGAATGAGTTTTATTTGTATGTATCTTGGTGAACGCTTCTTACTGCCGATCTCCATCAGCTCAGCCAGAACAGTTGCTACAGCAGTTGACATTTCTCGTGGCAATCACTCAATGCACACGGGTCCTACTGATCAATGAGACACAGAGATTTTTGCCCTGTACAGTACAGACTCGGGGGCTGCTGCTCGCATAAGTAAAAAAGCAAAAGCCCTGAGCTGACCAGAGTGCAGAGGAGCCTGGCATGGCATTAATGAGAGCATGGCGTTAATGAGAGCATGGCGTTAATGAGAGCAGTGCTCAGCCCCAGCTGGATCCTACCTGGCAGTCAGGAGCTCGGCAGCCGCTGCCAAGCTGCTCAGCATCACGAGGAGCAGGTGTCACCTTGTCCCACACAGCACTGCTGTCCTCCCATCACATCCTGCCCTGTTCGCTATATACAGACACACCTCCTCCCCTGTGTTCACCAGAAAAACACAGGTGGGACTGGGAGGTACAGCCACGCTGTGCAGACACAGCGCCTGCAACGTCACTTGGCCTTGTCCCTCTGAGCAGAATGAGATTTGTGCCATTCCCTCTTTGGCTCTCTCTTACATTATCTGAACAAAGCAGCACCTTCTTTCAACTTCCTCAGTTTGATGAGAGTTATTTATAGCAAATTGTTTTTTACAGTAATATGCACTTTTATCATATCTTCCTCATGAGGAACTGCAACCATTTCAGAAGTGTTAATTGAAAAATCCTTACAGAAGATGCTGGAGGCAAGCAAATAGTGCTGGAGCCTCAGGGGAAACTGAGGCACAGAGCAGTTATGTGCATTATCCAAAGTCATATAGAATTGGAAATCTTTCAACTGCCCACTCCTCTGCTCTGGCCTCAAGGCAAGGACTGATTCCAGCCGCCTCCTGTTCTGCTTTTTGGGTGCTTTTGAGCAGAAATACAGTGTTCATTTTGAACCTAGGCAACTGTAGTTATTTCAGCACTGAATTACTTCTCCTTTTCCTGCACCTAACTGTATTTCTTTTGATTGCAGAGGGCTAGATAAGCTCTGGATGAGGCAGACTGGGCAGTGATGCTGGAGGACACTTGGTGTTTGTTCATCACGCAAAATAACACAACTCAGAGGACCCTGTGCAGCTGGCTGCATCTGAAAGGGAAGATGCAGACGTGACAGGGGGTTAATTCTCTGACATAAATCCTGCACTGTCAACAGGGTTTCTTAGCTCAGCCAGTACTGCAATAACTCAGCTACAAGGCTGTGGAGACCTGAGCCAGGCTCTGCCCTGTCTGCGTGGGCTGCTGTGAGCTTAGCAGATCTGTGCACTGTGCTCCGTTAGGTGATACACACATGGCCAAAGACAAAAATACCCAAAATGCTCCTTGCCAGATGGAAACAGCATTTCAGCAACATCCAGAGGAGTGAAATGGCACACAGAAATTTAAATGCAGAGATCAAACCAGCAGTTCAAAGCACATTCACTTGGCACAAGGTGCTGTGCAGATATTAGCTGAGTCCTCAACCCTGTATGGCTGTGTCAGCTCAACGCTGTGCTGAGGCGGGCTTGGTGCTGGTATGGAGCCATGCTGCTGTAGCTGCCTTCAGGCCTGGATCAAGCATCCCTCAAAGGCCAGCATCTCCAAACCCCATCACATTGCCACAGCACTGCCGTGATCTTCTTCCCTCCCATGCTCAGGGAGGTATATGTGTGGAAGAATATGCTGCTGTAGGCTAAGTTTAGATATACCTAATGCTCTCCTGAAACTATCTCAGCATGCAAAGTAATTGAATTAAGAAGATTTTTCCATTGGGTACCAACAACTTTGCATTCTGTCCATCATTTTTTAGATGCTTTGAACTGGGAGTTATAATCCAGGTTGACCTCTCGATTTGGTCAGCTGGACAGAGGATAATGAGGGTTATGTTTCAGGAGAAGAAAACTGTCTTCATGGTTTTGTTAGAACAAAGATTACAGACTTGATTCAGATTTTCCTCACACTACTCTGAGGATTGAAGTAGTTTGTTGCAGCTGCAGCACAGATCAGGTGATGGGATGGAGGTTTATCCTGGACGTCCACTCTGTTGGAGAAACCCACTTCTGCCCCATGGAGATGCTGGAAGTGGGTGCTGCCTGAAAGGTGACTGAAGCTTGGACGGAGCTGTTGGACACAGCACACCCCGGTGCAGTGCTGGTGAGGCTGCATGCTAATGGCACTTGCTTTTATCCCATGTTTTCCTCAGCCATAACAAGAGAAATGCTGCATCTTCAAAATGCTGAACTTCCTAGATCAGCTCTTCCTATCTTTTTCTCTTTAAAGGAAATTGCTGCAAAGTGTTGATTGACAGTATTTGTGAATACAGCTTTTCGCTTATCTAAAATCCAGTTATACCATGGGCACTGCTTGCCTATTGCTCATTAGAAATAGTTAATATCTATTTTCTGGGAGCTAAAAGAAGTTCCCCAGGCATGGCCCATGGCCCATGGCCCATTTAGTTTGTCAGCTGCACCAAACATCATGGCTTCAATCTGTATTGTGGACTTCATCTCATGAACCTGGTAGCATCTGGCACATTCAAATTGTGATCTGTAGATGAGAACTGATTATTTTGTAAGCACCGACCTTGAGAAAAGTTTCTTACAGCAGCTGCCGAAATGATAGTATCTCCTAGGCAGATTATCATCAATGGAGGCAGGTTGGTTGGTTCTACCTTGTTTATCTTAGATTGAACAAGGGAACAAATTCTCCAAAGTACAGCCTGAGATCTTATCAGCCAGAACTCAACAGGCAGTGCTAGTTCCCCGGCATGTTTTGTGAGCTGCCCCATACAGCAAAGCTCTGAGTGAAATGTATTGGCCATGCCTGTGTTGCAAATAGTTTTAAGTATAACTGTTAGGTAAATAACAAATTTTTCAGTTCAGTGACTGAAGCAAGCAGTGGAAAAAATAGTCTGGGGTTGTATTGAAACAGAATTTTTACAGTTTCTTTTCAAAAATGGGGTTCCCACTACTTCCTATTGTACCATTTTCATTAAACTGAAATATTTCATTAAATACTTTGTGAGTTATTAGATACTTGAATAACCTTTTTATTGGTCAGTTTTAAATGAGCTTAATGTTGCATGAGTGGTACAAGGGATCAGTGAAGCCTGGCTTTCAACGAACAGCATGTGTCCTCCTTCTCCTACATCTCCAGAGTACAAAGACCCAGCTCCTTTGCCACAGCCCCATGACACCTCCATAGCAATACCCTGCTTTCTCTGACACTCAGGCACCTTCTGTCTATGATACCAGTCTTTCTTACGTCCTCAGATCCTTCACTGGTACTTCCAGCTCCCTTTACAACCTGGACCACTAGTTAATGTACTCTTAATCTATCCATCAATGGCTGGATCTTCAGAACACTTCTGGGAATTGGATATTTTTAAGATGTTAGCCTTTGGTTAAATTTTGTTGAAATTGGACAATGGGCTTAAAAGCTATTGGAGAGGAAGAATGCTGAACAAGTGGGCAGATAAGCAGTGTAATTCCATAAGGAAATTATTTTGATGGGAAAATAATAAATTTTTGCTTTCAGATATCAAAATTAAATGTACTAGCATATAAAAAAAAATACAACGAAAGCAAAGCATTAAATTCAACAGCTATCCATTAAAAAGCTTTGTTTCTTGAAATACTATTGATCACTGAAATTACAACTTGTCAAAAAAGGCTCCAGAATTGGGTTTATGTTGGTTTAAGATCTAGCAGATACACAACATGCCACAAGGAATCATGGCGACATTGTTGAAACTAAAGTCAAATTTCTGAATATATTGATTGTTGTTGAAAAAAATCCTCCTATTTCTTGGAAGATAGGGAAATTTAATAATCAGAAACATTATCCTTGCTACCAGATCTGAAAGTATATGAACTTGGACATGTTGCAAATATGAATAGGGAACTACAGTTACTTTCCTTGTGTTATTCAAATGTGTAGTGCAGTGTGCAAGCGTATGACCTGCCACTGTAGTGCCAAGGTGGGTTTACCTGTCATCATCCTTTTAAAAGCAACAATATTAATGCAGTCCTGGAAGGATGGGAGGGTCAGCCATTCACTGCTATAAGGAAAAAATTCTTCCTTTAAATAAGAATCCAAGTTAAAAATCAGATTATCCAAATGGGAGAGTGGAGCAGAGAAGGAGGAATATTTTTGTCTTAAATACCTCATTATGTTCATGGAGAATTGGAAGCTAATCTCTCACTAGAAAATGGCAGACAAAGCAAAATCATAATCACCAGAGACTAAACTTCTTGGAAACTTAGAGAAAGAAGTGTCAAATACTAGGTTAATTCACTTTATTAATTCAATATGAGTGAAATATTGAGGCGGGAATGAAGAGACTGCTGTGCTTTTGAAGAGAGAAATAAGCCATCGAAAGTTGTTGTGCCATATAGTCCTGTCAAAATGTACCAGCTCTCTCCTAACATATTCACACTGCATCCATCTCCATCACGCACCCAGTCTGCAAGGACAGTTCTGTCAGGAGCAAGCAGTCACCTTTCTTCAGAAGAGACCTCACTTTTTGGGTGCATGATATTTGATACTGACAACCCAATTTTCAGAGATTTGAGAGGCATGCTAGGTAAATTTCAATTCTGGAAATAGGTATGAGTTAAAGTTAGGAGTCCAACAATGAAGGCATCCAAAGGTAGATATGTTCTCCACTCATTTCTGAGTCTTTCTAGTTAGAATGTTTGTTAGTATGGGGTTAAGATATATCGGGGGCTTCTTGTTACTGACATTTGTCTACTACCAACTGAGCCAAATCCAACTTTTTTTTACATACTTCAGCCATCAGTCATCCTCTAGATTCAATTTTTGGTCAATTTTAATCAAATTTGTGTTATACTCGAGTCAATGATCTAGAAATGAAAAGTACCATGTACCTCAAACTGTCAAAGCTAGCCAGTTCACAAATTCCATTCTTAGAAAAAAGGCACAAAACATTAACTGGAGTGGACAAGTGATGAATTGCTGCTTTTTTCCCTGTTAAAAAAATGGAATTGGTCAATGCAGCAGGCTTCGATCTGAGTGATAGCTATAACAGCCCATGTATACTTATTATATGATAACATTCACCTCCTCTTCCCAAGCAGGCTAAGAATGACAATACCATTTATAATGGTTTTACTGTTAAAGTTTAGAAAGTAATACTAGATATAAATTTAAAAAAATAGAAAAACTCCCTTTCTTTTTTTTTCTCCCCTATATCTTGAGGTGCGTTAAGAATAGTGTGACTAGCAGGTTGAGAGTTCTCCTACCTCTCTACTCTGCCCTAGTGAGACCACATCTGGAGTACTGTGTCCAGTTCTGGGCTCTCCAGTTCAAGAGAGACAGGGAACTGCTGGAGACAGTTCAACAGAGGGCTACGAAGATGATTAAGGGACTGGAGCATCTCTCTTATGAGGAAAGCCTGAGAGACCTGGGGCTGTTTAGCCTGGACAAGGGAAAACTGGAAGGGGGTCTTTTCAATGTTTATGAATATCTAAAGGGTGGGTGTCAACAGGATTAGGCCAGTTTCTTTTCAGTGGTGGCCAGTTGTAGGACAAGGGATAATAGACAGGAAGTTCCATATAAACACAAGGAAAAACTTCTTTCCTTTGAGGGTGATGGAGCACTGGAACATGCTGTCCAGAGAGGTTGTGGAATCTCCTTCACTGGAGACTTTTAAGACCCATCTGGACACGTTCCTATGTGACCTGCTCTAGGTGAACCTGTTTTGGCAGAGGGATTGGACTAGATGATCTCCAGATGTCCCTTCCAACTCCTACCATTCTGTGAGTCTGTGAAATTATGATATTACCTTTTTTCTACAATTATGAAAATATAAATTGAGAAAAAACCTAGTCCTGGGATTATGAAAGTTGAAGATCTGAAATGAAAGTGAAACAAAGGGAGTTGCTAAGCAAATGGGATACAAATATATGCTTAATGAAAAGAGAAACAAGAAAGGTAGGGAAAAGAAAGGAGAACCAAGTTGGAACTGAGGCACAGCCCAGGAAACCTGACTGGAAAAGAAAACGGAACATCCAATATTATTTCTTATAAATGCCTAGTTTGAAAGAGATCATACTTTCTCTGTCTGCAACTTTTTCAATGAGGGCCTTAATTCATGCCAGAAGACAACCTATATACAGATCTAGACATAGACTGATAACTGTAATTTCAATGCTATGCAGAACTTTAGAGAATATTCTCAAGAACAATAGGGCAAAATGTAATGCAGGTTTAGCAGGTGCTCAATTAACGTGTCAGGTTTTAGATGTAGCTCTAGAATATTAAAAAAGAATCTAAGTATCATGACCAATGTCGCTGGCCAGCAGGAACGCTTGCGGTGCTTACCCCATTTCCTTGCCATGGTAAGTTTCACTGTGCTCCCAGTGCTCTGAAAGGTCCTGCATGTTCCTGACAGTTATGCATGTACAAATATATATGCTTCAGGGCTTGTAAGAGCACACTGAAGAAGGTGCTCTGTGAACTGACAAGTGCAGAGCTGAGAGGATGGCAACATTGAAAGCATGTGCATTCACAGCCATAGGCATAAAGTAAGAATTTGTTGGAAAGGGAAAGAATACAAAGATGCCACTAACCCTTTCAGGTGAACCAACAGGACCCAGACTGTTAGTTCTTCTGTTTTCCTGCTGGACATCAGAGCACCATGAACTTCCCTTCCTGGACTTCTCTGCATATTTGTTCACTAAGTCAGATCTAGTCGTTGCCCAGAAACAGGAAGAATTTGTTCCTTCCAAAGTGGACACCCTATGAGAGCCAGTGACCCAAGCAGTGACCTTTGGACTTTTGGAGTTTGGACCTTTGGAGTTTTTTGAGACGGATGTTGCATGAGCACACCCTCTGTATCTATTTACAAGGACATTAACTGCACTGAAAAGCAATAGATGGGCTTCAGCTAGGCTTAGGGAAGAAAGCAACACCTTGGCAAATTGTTTGTGATCAGGATCTTATATAGGAATTATTCTGAAATACAAAATCCTATCGGATCATGTCATAATCCTCAATGCTTAGCATTTTTAGAACATTTTTATACCTATATTTGTGTCAGAATATAACTTTACTACCACTAACCTTTGTGAGGACTGCTTGATGGACGAGCAGACACAGCTTCGGATGCCAGCTGCTCACTAGTGTATAAATGATTTATCAGTGTATAAAACTGCTGATCTTCTGGCATCACTGTAAATATAAAACTTCTAATCATTTCACAGAGCCCTTTTAGGGATTTATTTAAGATAAGCTTGTCAGTCCTCTTCAGGAAAATAGCTGGGTTGATATTTATATGGGAAGATTTTTTGTACTTAATAATGTCATCTTTGTCTATATGGGCTAAGAATTAACATCTACAGAGCGGCAGGGAGCATACTTATAAAACTGCAGCACAACTATGGAGGGCAGTTTTGCTCTTTAGATAGCTACTAGATTTGCTCTCTGATAGCTGCTAGGAGTGCTGAGGCCACATGACAGTGAACGCTCAGAGGTTTTCAGCTATCATCTTAAATTCAACAATTAGATGCTGCAGGCTAGTTCTGAAAAAGCACAGAAATGCAGCCTTAACACTGATAAAAATTTTTATTCTCCCAAGCAAAGTTGCTCCTTAACCATTTGGCATTACTTCTTTCCACATTGCCAAATCGAGCATTTCCAATAGGGCTATCAGCAGGTCAAGGGAGGTGATTCTTCTCCTCTAGTTTGCTCTTGTGAGACCCCACCTGGTGTACTGCGTCCAGCTCTGGGGCCTCCAGCATAAGAAAGATATGAACCTGCTTGAGCAGGTCCAGAGGAGGGTTACAAAAATGATCAAAGGACATCTCTCCAACAAGAACAGGCTGAGAGAATTGGGGTTGTTCAGCCTAGAGAAGAGAAAGCTCTGGGGACACCTTATAGCAGCCTTCCAGTACTTAAAGGGGGCCTACAAGAAAGCTGGAGAGGGACTTGTTTGCAAGGGCATGTAGTGATAGGACAAAGGGCAACAGTTTTAAACTGAAAGAGGGCAGATTTAGATTAGATAAGGAAGAAATTCTTCACTATGAGGATGGTGAAACACTGGAACAGGTTGCCCAGAGAAGTTGTGGATGCCACAACCCTGGAATTGTTCTACGCCAGGCTGGATGGAGCTTTGAGCAACCTGCAGTACTGGAAGGTGTCCCTGCCCCTGGCAGGGAGGTTGGAACTAGAAGATCTTTAAGGTCCCTTCAATGATGCCATGATAGAAGCACTGCGTTTCTGTGACTTTTCTCCTAAGTATGGCACTTTCACTCTTTGCTAGTATGGCTTCTGTATTGAATTTCCAATCAATTCTCCGACAGCGTTTTCTTCTCCTTAACATTTGAAACACATTGAATGATTTCTAGTACACTTCCACTTTCTCTATTAGACCAATATTTGTCTTTGTAGGATATATGATGTCTGATCCTTATTGCTTATCAGACTTTTATTTGCAAAAGGTCAGTCAGTTGTTATTGTCAGAGTGTTATCATAGTTCCTCAATGGAAATTTGAAGACATTTGAACAAATGAAATATTAAAACACCTGAAAAATGTATTTTGAAATTCTGTACTTAAGGATTAGTATGAGTAAGATTCATGACCATTTAAAAAGTGTATGAATTTTCTCCCACCCTCTAAAATCCTTACTGATTTCACAGGATGAATAAAACTCCCAAATGCATTATCATGTCCAACATACCCAGTGGAAACGCTTTGAGGATTTTGGTTCAATAATCTACTTAAAAAGAATAGTAGTAAACATTTTGTATAAAATAAGTCCATTTTAGCTATGCCAAACTAATTTTCTTTCTGAATGTGCTCTTTTTGAAGTAAACATTAAATAACTGAACTATTGTACTCTGCAGAGATTCCAGATGCATTCATTTTAGCAGGCATTTACATAACACTGCTATTTTTCTCAATTCTTATCCAATGTGCACTTATCGTTCCCATATATTATTATGGTAGAAATGTAAAAAGTGCAGCTAAACTATTGCCTCTATGTTCAGGAAGCAAGAAATTACCTACCTTAACATCTAATTGCTGGTAGCAATACTGGTGGATTTACTCAGTATTTCAAGATGGTTATCCACCTATTAGACCCTACAGTGGGCATTCAGTGTTTTCAGCTATACCAGACAGTGGGGTTTTACCTTTGTTGACTGAACTGCCCAATGCAGTGAGAGGTTATGAAACTCTTGAAAGAGTGAGGGAGGAAAGCAAACAAAGTTATAGGGAGGCACAAAGTGTCCTGACACTGTTAGTTCAGAAAACAGGTCTTATGTTGGGATGCTTTTGTGTCTGAATTCAGAGCACATGTACAAGAGAAAGAAGATGGCTCCTTGTCTCCTTCATGTTTTTTCACCTCCTTCTAGCGAGGATGAAGGAGGAGACAGAGCTACAACATCTTTTCTCCAGATTGCTGAGAGGCAGTGGCAACGTCCATCTTCTCTCTCTCTCAGCTTCTGCAGTGAAGAGGACCAAAGAAGTCTTCATGTGTGTTAGCAAATAGCTCATTCTATAAGAATGACCTGATGCAAAATGATACATCAAGGAGCAATAAACATACTCACATGCTGACAGAGAGCATGTGGAAAGTTAGCTGAACACAAGCTGGAGATGTGCTGGCAGACAGAAGGGCTACTGAGTGTCTTGGCTGCAGACAAGGAAATGCTGAGAAGTAGAGGGTTTATAACACTTCTGGGTACAGCAGAGTCACAAACACTCCTGGAAGAGTGTCCAGCTCTGATTCCACAATTTACACAGTGCTGATAAACTGGAGGGGACCCAGGTCATCCTACAGTCTGTGATATATGAGAGTAGTATGAATGATTCTTAGAATCACAGAATAGAATCATAGAATATTTTAGGCTGGAAGGGACCTCTAGAGGTCATCTTGTCCAATCTCCCTACACAAGCAGGGACCTCTCTACCTAGGTCAGGCTGCTCAGAGCCCCATCAAGCCTGACCTTGAATGACTCCAGGGATGGGGCCTCCACCACCTCCCTGGGCAGCCCATTCTACTGATCTATCACCCTCATGTTAAAGAACTTTTTTCTAATATCCAATCTAAATCTATCCTTTTCTAGCTTAAAACCATTACTTCTGGTCCTATCATTAAAACCCCTTTTGAATAGACCTTCCCCCGCCTTTACATAGGCCCCCTTCAGATACTGGTAGGTCATTATAAGGTCCAATTGGTCCAATTCTTCTGATTCTTTCAGCTTCTTATCAGACACAGAACTATACAAAGAGCAATGAGTTTTGCTTTCATTGTGCACGTACTCAACAGCAACAATACACTCAATGACTAGGAGAGAATCAGTTGGGAATGTCAGGAGGCAGGAGCTGAGGGAAACAGCATACAGGTACCTGAGCAATGGTCTGCCTTGTGTCAAATGCTGCCATCCGGAAGGGTGCAAGTGCTTTGAGATGAAAGAGCATTTTGAGATGAATAACTTTGTGCAATTACATCCTCATGCCAACTTATTATGATACTGAAAATGTTTGGATTTACGAAACTAAGGTGAAGGTGGTTCATAAAATCAAATGTGCTGTGGTGTTGTAAATACATTTAGTCAAACGGGACTGCAACTAAATCTCTATTTTCACTTTTACCGTGTCTGTAGAGTACATTTCATGCTAAATGCTCTTGAAGTACATGCATACAAATATTTTTGACAGCTGGAGTGCTTGCATGCCAAATGCCTGAGAGACTAAACATGGACCATGTGCTACAAGCAAATTAATTTATTTATTTTAAAACCATGAATTGAGAAAAAGAAATCCTTCAGATACAAGAGATAGGCAAAACATTTTTGGATTACAATTTCATTGTTATCTATTGTGTTCCTTTCTAGCAAATGAAGTTTGTACATACTTACAGCAATCTTGACCAATATTAGTCATAAATACCTCATCTCTGTTTCCTTTTTCACTTCTGTTTCCTTTTTCACTGCTCTTTCCTGGTATTGTAGCAGGTGGAACTGTACAGACATATCAAAGCCTACAGACAAAGATCTTGACAGTCAAGAGCAGAACCCTAACTTTCAACTGCAGCACACTTGGGTCTGGTAGGGTTATCCCTGAGCCAAGGAACTAAAATACATGGATGCTCTAGTCTGGGTCTGTCCCAGCGCCAGGCTTCCCAAGCATCCAGGGAGAGGTCAGTGGGAATGACAAATTAGAGTCCACCAAGCTTGTCATTTAGGAGATGAGAGACTCAACAGAAAGTGCAGATCAACTCTGGAAGTAGTCCAGAAATAACAGTAACAGCTTCAATGTTCTAGAATAAAGCAATGACTGGGTAAATTGAGAAAAGCTACTCTACCAGCATCAAACAGATCAACTTCTGCTTGTTACTGTAGTAAGCTGTCTTGGACCTACCTGTAACAGCAACTAGAGAGCCAGATATCTCAAATATCTCATTAGGTATGACTCCTATGTCCCATTGAGTATAACTGGAAAACAGCGCTGTTTGTCTTGCTTTAATTTGAATCTTTTGATAGCTTCTTTATTCTAAAGCTTCTGACAACATCCTTTCTGTTGACAGTATGCTCAGTAAGGGAGAGGCTACCTGCATTTTTTTTTTTCAGATGTTTTGTTTGCAGATAGAAAATGATCCTGGCTTTATGATACTGCTGAAGAAGAGTCAAAACAAATTTACAGAGGAAATGAGATACTGAAACTTTTTAAATCATGAGATTTCCAAGAAAATGACTAGAATTTACTTCAACAAGGAACAGCTACAGCTCAGTTCTACAGACTTCCTCTGTGTGCGAGGACAAGATACTAGGGGTGGTGTGAATATATGGACAGTCTGAAATGGCAGGCTGGACTGGGCAGCAGAAAAGTCCTCATAGACCAGCTGTTCCCATTCACGGTCCATATTCTTGACGCAAACCTGCCTTGATTTTTTAGTCTACATTAGCACTTTGTCCCAAAATATTCATGCAAGAATAGCTGAGCCATGAGCTCTGCTGTTCTCTGCTGTTCTTCCTGGTTTCTGTCAGTAGGGAAGAAGGTGTGAATGGTGGGCTATGACAATCTTTGTATGTGACTAGTGACTGGCCCTATCCAGAATTAAATATGTATCAGCTAATTCCCTTTTATATATCTATTTATTGTGAAATATCTCTGATTTTCTGTCCAGGCTTCAAAACACCATTTCTAATGCAACTACTAGTGATGGCACAGTCAGACTTGTCACTTTCTAAGCTCAGTAAATATAGCATTGCTTGTTACAGGACACAGGCTTCATTTTAAATTAACAACACAGATCTTCAGATCTCTCCAGGCTTTGTATGGACTTGTCTCAACCAGTACAAAGATTTGTTTTAGCTTGTGACAGCACTTTCTAATGACTTCATCCCCCACTCACATGCATCATGTCACTGCATTTTGTAATGCTCAACCCCTCTGTGCCTTGGTGCCCCACAGAATTTTTCAGCTGAGCATAGAGCCCATACAAAGCATTCAGTCCCCTATACAGTTTAAGAAGCTTTTTTTTGAGGCTGTCTAACATTTTGCTACCAGCATGCCTGTAACTCCCCATAGTTGGTCGCTCTTATCATGATCTTGTTAAATGGAATGATAATTTCTGTAACTGGGCTATTGTATGAGATTCCTTATAAAGTATAACAACAAATGGGATCCATCTTTCTATAAGACAGAAAGCAGTTCATGATTTTTTTTTACTTCCTTAATCAGTGGGGAACTAGGACTCTTTATTCATGGTCTCCAACTTCTCCAGTTAAGTAATTAATGCATATGCTTAGGACTAATTTTACTTTCTCATTATAGAAAGTGGAGCTGGAAAGGAACTGTTGGATCAGCTGATGTATCAATCAGCACTACTGTGAGGTTGACCTTTATTTAATAAGGTATTTTAATCAGCTTTTGACGTTTAGTTTTGATGCCTCCTTTGCCTCCCCTTAGGAGTATCACCATTTAGCACATTGGTAAAGCAGTTCCCTGATAAAATACTTTTATCAAGGCTTAGTCTCAGAATACACACTTTAATAATGATTCCACGAGTATTTAGCTTTTTTGATTCACCTTTCATTGCTCAACCACAACTTACCCTATCAACAAAGCCAGTCTTGTTCCCCCCTCATTTAAAAGAGAGAAATTGAGAAATCAGATGATAGATCCAAGCTCAGTAAGAGAATCAGGAATCAAACTCAGCTATTCTGAACACTGCTCCAGGGCTTTTGCCTTGCTGCCAGTCAATATCAGTAGAAAAATCTAAGCAGCTTCTCACATGCCCATAAACACAAAAGCAGATACTTTCAAAAGAAAGACCTGGAATTGTCTTCTAAGTCTGTATCTTAACAGTTTCTCTGCTAAAAATGTTATTTATATAGCTGGAAACATAGGAAAATGGCCGCCACTATCTAATGCAGGAAATTTTTGGGAAAAAATGTTATATATATAAAAAAATCTGTTAGTTTGGCTTCTAGTTGAGAGTTTCTAGGTGAAATATGTCTTGCACTACTTGCCGACTGTTCTTATACTCAGAGCAACTTGTAGCTCATTGTGGAGGTGACACCTGAAGAAAAACAGGTTGTAATTAAACAAAGAAATTAAGAACTAGAGTTAATTGCAGTGATACTATGAGAGATGAGCCATTTGTTGGTTGAAGCTGAAAGACAACATGTGAGCTCTTCACACCTGTGACAAGACTTTGTTCTTTGCTGACATGGCAGAGAATCATATTTTGAAGATAGAAATGAGGGCCAGGAATTCCCAACCTGGAAGCTACAGCTGTGGGCTTCAAAGAAGAGCCTGATTTTGCCTTTAAAAGGCAGGGTACCTAAATACTTCTCCTTTGAGGGAAAAGCATAAACCTTTTGACATAGTTCCAGCTTCATCTGGCCAGCTGCAGCCTGGCAAGTGCATGTGGTGGGCTGTCTATAACAATCCATCACAGATTACTCCCCAGTGAGTTTCTTCCACATTTCCCTTCTCAAATAGAAATTCAAGTGGCCAAGCTGGTTCTGAGTTCAAAGTCACCTTAAGTGCTTTGAACATGGAGCCACACACTGAAGCAGCAAGATGCTGAAGTATGTGACTCTTGAACTCCTTAGAAAAGAAGGATGGGAGAAGACTAGCAGACTTGAAGACAAATAATAGTCTAAAAAAGGGAAGAGAGTAACAGAAATCCTACATTTTATGTTTTAAAATACTTTTACTTTTGAAAAGTGCATGCTAACTGAAATGAAAAGGTGCATACACTGACTTTTCATGTATCAGGAGGAGATGGAGGTTACACAGCTTTATAAAAGAGAGTCTACATAATTTTATCTGTTGGGGAACGTGGGTATACAGGGCTATACACGGTGTTCTGACTGCATTTGTACTCCTTATTACTACCAGGGCTGTTGGCAATTCCTTTATGCATTTTAGCTATATGCCAAAAATTAAATCAGGTTTATTCACCTAATTTTGAACAAGTTAGCCTGAATGTTTGTGAGTGTATGCCATGAGAACTACATGCTGATGAGCAGGGCTTTGCAATTTTGCAGCAATTTGCACATGCATTGTGACCTGAGCTATTTTCCTTTTGAAGAATGACAGCTGATGTGCACTCTGTCATGTAGTCCCTCGGTGGGACAAGTGCAGCGCTAGCCTCCTGTCACTCAGCTCCAGAGACTAGGCCTTGTGCAGATGGTTTTCTATTGCAGCAGCAATCATGTGGGTAGACTATTCCTGTTTACAGGAGATGATTCTCTAGCCAAAGGTGCACAAATCTCTGTGTAAGACTTTAATTTTCTGTTTTAGAAAACTGCTTTGTCACCAAGAAACAACTTCCCCTGAGCTTTTCTCTTTGACCATGTTTACTTTACAATGACCGCAGCTCATGCAGGCAGCCAGCCTTTAACAACCTGGATCAGCCCCTTACAGGTCTGGTATAGAGAATAACAAGGGTGTAAGCGTCAACCAACTGGCAAGTTTTGGGTTGGGCATCCTGCACTGAGCTCTGCGATGAGCTCCCTGCAACATGGATGTTGGGAGCAATGTGGTGTAGTTTGAGTGAACTGCAATCACTACAAGGTAGATGAATCCTTCAAATCTCCTGTCTAGCTCTTGGCTCCTTTTATCTATTTCAGCCCTAGGCTTGTAACTCTGGAAAATCTTTAGTGCAAATCACTTATCTGTGACCATGTGGGCCCCAGAGATGAGTCAAATGTTAAACATAAACCCCTTGTGAAGCTGTTCTATCCATCAGAAAAGCCACAGCTGCCCACAAAATGCAGCATCCACCTGCTCTGACTGATATTACTTAATGGGATAGTTTCTTCTGAATGCTCTTGTGTTTATCACTCATAATGCAGACCATATTACCACTTTCTCTCACAGAAGTAATTGCCTTTCACTCTCAATTTCTTTTGAAAACTTCTCATTTGGTCTCTTCACCCTTTGGTCAGAACTTTAATTTTATGTCATTAAGACATTATAGTTCAAGATGTTAAATTATGTCATTACACAACACATCAAGGTTTATGCTTGATATTGATGGCTCACTCAAAATGGTGTTGATAAACCTTAAAGCTAAGAAGAATTCTGACTGTTTCTGTTATCACCCTGCATGTCATTAGTTTAATAACATACAGGCCTTTAAGTCGTTACCATTAGTGCCTATAAATTAAAGAAACCGTGTAATACCATTGTCTCCCCTCCTATTGCTAATGGCATAAGCATAATGTGAAAGTCTTTTTCAGAAATACCTTTTTTTCTTCAAAAGGCAGTTTTTTAAATGAAAAAAGGTATGGATTATTGTGTAAAATTTGCATGATTAGGCAACTGCATTAAATAGACTATAACCTGAAGAAAGTCTGCTGAACTAGAGTTGTTTCTTAGACACAAAACGCATGGTAGTTTACTCTCACACCTAAGCAAATAAGGAATGAATAAGTGCTATTTTTATCAGGTAGTTAAAAAGGAAACTTTCTTTTATGGCAAAAATAAGGCCACCTTCTGCCATGAATAATTTTAACAGACTCCTTACTTATGAGCATTCATTAACCTATGTAAATACACAGAACTGTAGTTATCAAAAGCACAGAGCAGGTGGGCAATTCATCATAGTAAGTCTACAGAGAAGTACAGCTTGCTCTTTTTCTGTCATCTTCCCACCTTTTAGCCATTCTGTTGTGTTTCATATACTTTTAACTGTTTCCTTGCCATCAATGCTCAGAAACAGCTGTGGTGCCAGGTCATTAATGAGCCTGTGGGAGCTGATCTGCAACAAAGCCTCTGGACAGAACTATCACCTGATTAAGAAAACAGCTGCCCAGCTGTCTCATCATTGTCTAATAATTTCACGTTCTTGAAGGTTTTTCCGTGTAAGTGATCATTGTTGTGACTCTTATACTTAATTTATTGCCTTCTCTCCTCTGCTGAGCTATTGCATAATGACATCTAAATGTGGAGGAAGCAGAAGAAGAGCTGACAGGGCAAGCAGAGGTTCCTCTCTGGTACAGTGTTGGCTGCTCCTCAGGTGCATTTTCCTGAAAAGCCATTATGGAGCCACGACTGTCCTTTAAGGGGTCACTTTGCTTATCATAGGCTATGAGTTGTCCAGGCCTGAGAGCAGAGGACATCACCACCACCAAGAGGAAGGAGTCACTGAGGTCTCACCCCATTGACAGCCCTGACCATTCAGCCACACTTTTTGCCCCTGGAAGACAGAAGCAGCACAGGGACTCCTCCTTGAGAAAGAGATGCTCCTCATCCATACCTGCTAATCTAGAAGCAGGAGCCAGCACAAGCCTGGAGGCAGGCCTCCTGTAGATGAGGAGTAGGAAGAAAGGATGGGGGGGATGTTTAATATTCATGGCTACTGGTTATGAGGGCTTTGACATCACATTGTAAGAGTAGCTTGCGACAGAGGGTGGCATTGTTTATACCCTTAGTCTTATCTTCTTGTTTATATGGGTGGTATGCTAGTGATATTTGCATAATATGGTATTTTCACACCCTCATCCAAGAGACACATGGATACTTTGCATATGGACAAATGCTGATGAGTAGTTCTCCAGTATTTCTTAACCTAAAAGGGAACAAGGGGACATAGTTTATGGAGTAAATGTCAAAGCCTTCATGGATGTGCAGCACATGCCAAGGGTACAGATAGGAGGTTGTTTGGTGCCAAGTGTTTGCCATAATGTTCTACCAACTTCTTCATCATTATGATTTAAATAATCAACACACCCTCTAACCACAGACCACTGCTCCAAACCAGTTTATATAGCCAATGACTGTAAGGATTGAAAAACCTGCTTCACAACCTCAGCCACACGAACCCAATCTTGCTTCTAAACAGCATTAAACGACTTCTAGCTGCAAAAATGCATGAGTATTGCCTACACATCCCAGTGTCTGTTTCAGACTGCAGCCTTTTTGGCAGATAGCTCTCCTTGGTCTGCAGGGACTATGCCCCAGAGCCCCGATCCATCAGTATAGTATTGGGGGTGGCAAGCTACAGCCCATCTTGTACAGAGATCAGAGACCACTGGAGGGAAGTAAGTGCTTGTCTTCTTGTCTCAGTAGGATAGCTGCTCACTAGGATGCAGGCAGGATTTCCTGGCATCCACAAGGACAGAAGAAGGACTGATTTCTGGCCAGCAAAGTGGAGAGCTGGTGCTTTGCTGGCATTGGTACCTGTCATATCCCCACCTCTAATGGGGTGGTGGTGTCCACCTATGCCCCCATTGTGTTCTCCTGGGACTCCTCCGGGGCCACGGCTGCACCCGGTGGCAACACACGGAGGTGAGGAAATGCTGGGGGTGTAGGGGGATTTAGACTTGCCCCGCTGTTGCTTAGGAGAAGCTTTTTGTGATGACTGGGTAGAGAATGTCCTTTTTAGAAGACAAGTTGCCCTTTTTTTTTCTCTCATTTGAAAGAGCTCAAAAAGTGGTGAATATTAGACTTGACTATGAAGGGCAAAGTGGTGTGGGTCCATTTTTGTTGAGTTCTGGTTTGCTTTGAAGCTAGTGATGTGGTACATTTCTGTGTTTAATCCAAGGAAAACAAAATGCTAAATGATTTTGTCCAACATGCTGAGGACCAAATGCTCTGGCAGGATCTTGTGCCAGCAATGTGAGAGGTGATGAGTCTCCAGAAGCTGTTTTTTGCTCATAAGGTGCCAAAACAGATGAGAGTCTTTGATACAAGTAGTTGTTGGGTTCATGAGCTCTGTATGGTATAGACAAAACAGACACAGTGCTGATGCCTAAAGCACTTGTGGAATAGCTGTGAATGTCCTTCTGGTAAGTATTTTAATTTTCAAATGCAGATAAATGTTATCCTTTCAGAAAAGGGCCACAGGGACAGACTTTGAACCTGATTCCCTCAGTTTACCTGCAGAACAGATGCACACGTGCAATTGCAAGCAACATACAGTTTCCTTACTGCACAACATTAGTTGTGCTCTAACCAGGTCTGGAATTGTATGTGAAGTGCAATCTTCAAGTCCATTTATCTTTGGGTCGAGTGTGCTGACTGTCTGCAATTCAGCAAACTGGGGCCACTGTGTTGATGCTATGTTGATAATGGTTCTTCTGGAACAGGACTGAGACCAGCTATTTTTGTACAAGACAGGCTGCCAAACAGCTTTTGATTTCCAATCCAGTGGCAAAGGGCCCCTAATATCTTTGCTATTATTAGAAGCAACCTACAAAATTACAAAGGTGGTAGACGAGCTGAATGCATAATGCTGCACTAGGGGACACTCAGTAGGGGATCAATTTGAAACAGATAAAAGAAAGCACTTCTTTAGCAGTCAGCATTGAGCTTCAGGAACTTGCTGCCTCTCAGTGCTATAGAAGCCAACAGCATCAGCAGGTTCAGAAGGGATTAGACAGATCGAGGGACAAGAGGTCCATTAAAAGGACAAGGCAGGGACGTGCCCTCTGTGGTATCTATCACATCAGATTAATAGCTGTGGATGCTGGGGGACCACAAGGGGAAGGGGCTGCAGAAATCAGCCAGGCTTGCACACACTCATCAAACAGCACCTTATCCTCTCACAACTGCATGATAAACTACTGGCCTGAGCCAGTTTCATGTTCTTAATTGAGAAATGTGTTTTAGCTCCAACCCACTGCATGAATATCCAGTTACTACAGCATCCTAGATTCCCATGAGCTGACCAATGAGCTCAGAGCAATACAATCCAACAAGAACTAGGATTCTTCCTTATTCCTAGCTCTGATCCTCAGTCCACCAGTGCCCTGCTGTATAGGTGGTCCATTACATAGCTCATTGTGAATCTCCCAAGCCAACACTCTCCCTTTACTGTGTACTGTGCTAACACATATGCCATATTACAGCCATTCATATTACAATGCAAAATCCTGGAGGAACCCAATGAACAAATCTTGCATGGGGTACAGAAAAAAGATGGAGATGGTGAGACTTAAATGCCTGTGAAATAATGTACAAGTGGGTAACAGAAAACCATCCCATCTACAGCTCTAAAAGGAGTAAGTCATGCATAGTGGAGCAATTATGGCAATTTCAAGCTTTCTTAGACTTTGGTGTCTGAAAAAAAGAACTTCCTCTGCCCCTTGCATTTCTTCTTTTCCAGCAACTTAGGAAGCAAGCCAGCATGCCAACTTTGAAGTATAAAATAAAATAAAATAAAAATGATTATTGTTTTTAAGCAATTGCCCTTGAGGCCACCCAATAATAGTGTTTCTAAAGCAGTCCTACCTTTGTTTTCCAACTTGAGCTCCTCTGCTAGCAAGCTGTCTTGTCTGTTGCCAAGCACAAATGCCAGAAATGAGAGGATCAGGGCATCCAAGATTCCAATAATTGCCAGGATATATGCCCAGCGGACTGAACAAGCCCCCAGCGTGTACTTGTCTGTCTTTTCACCACACATCCGTTTTACCTCATCTGAATCCCAGCCATCAGGAAAAATCATACAACCCAGGACGAGACAGGCAGCTTGGAGAAAAAAAGAAAAGGAGAACAATGGGATAATGAGAACAAACTTTCGTTTTGATGAGAACCTACACAGTTATCATTAAAGAAACGCACTTTCTCATCCTGAGCTTCAAAGCTAGGTTACTTAAAGACAAGTGAAAAAATTATATGCTGTGATTAAGTATTTAATATAAAAACCTAAGATACAATATCAGTTGTGCACCTTGCTTAAAAAGAAAAAGTTACATCCTGAATCCCTGGCCAGTTTTTGTACCCATTGTAGTGGGTCTGTCTGAGCTGATTTTCCCCATACAGACTGGAAGCCAGAAGGTGTTGATAACACACACCCTTGTTATGACTCCCACACAGCACCAAAGGTACGGGGGGTGTGTGTGTGTGGGGGGGCAAGATCTGGGAGGGGATACAACCCGGACAGCCGACCCGAGCTGACCAATAGGATATTCCATACCATATGACGTCAGCTCAACTATAAAGGGAGGAGGACGGGGGGATTCTGGGAAGACGTTTGTCCTCCGAGCAACCGGTACGCGTTCTGGAGCCCTGCTTCCCGGGACAGGCCCGACACCGCCTGCGGATGGGAAGTAGAGAGTAACGGCTTTGTTGCTTTTGCTTCGCGCGCGCGTGGCCTTGCTTTCTCTGCTGTTTATTAAACTGCTTCTTATCATAACCCACGGGTTTTCCTTTTCCATCTTACTCTCTCCCCGCTTGCCTTGCTGACGGAGGTTTTGGTGGGGGGCGGGGAAGTGATAGAGGGACTAGGGGTGGGCACTGGGCACCCAGCCAAGGTAAACCCACCACACCAATGCAATCACACTTTCCTGGTGAGAATTTCTTAATTGCAATATGAAACGCTCACACAAAATAAAAGAGGAAAATTGCTAATAACCTGGATATTCAAAGGAAACACCAGATTACTGTCAAATGGTCAGGCAAACAAACCAGAGAAAAATAAAGGAAAAAAAAATCCTATAATTTCTGGTAATCTAAGTGCTTGTAATACACATAGGTAATAGCAAGGGAGTTTTTTGTCAGTTGGCAGCACCCCTTTAAATGAAATATGTTTTATGCGTATTGTTTGTACCCCTCAAAAACACAAGTAATGACATTGTTCTGCAAGGAAAAATAAGCTGTCAACATTGCTGTTTATGTCTGATCTGGTTTACCTGAGGAATCACCACATGATATCTCAAACACAAAAAAGTGCTGATCCTTTTAACACCAAGAGAAATGAAAAGCTTCTGCCTGCATGGAAAGCCAGCCACCATTGACCACCAGCCACCATTGACCTCCGGGCAGGGGCAGCTGTACAAGTGCTGGACAAGCATCAGCATTGTCATGTTACATACCTCTGATGTCCACAAAAGAAAAACACACCTGCACTGAATCAGTGTGATGAAATACTGAAAGAGGGATGTGAAAACAGAGCTCAGGAATGGTACTTTCCTTTTGACAGCTACACAATTGCTGTAGATAAAGCCTTGAAGGCAAGTCTGCAGAAAGTATTGGACGTAGAATAAAACCCACGCCTAAGGCACTTGACAAATTCTTCCTGAGCAGTTAATTTGTGTGAAAATATAACAGCTTATAATACTTTCAAGGACAATTAGGCTTAGAACCAAGGACAATTAGATAAGGACTGATTTACTCAGAACATGCAGGTTGGACAAATTGTAGTTGCCTATTGCCTGCCTTAAATCATTCACACAACTTCATAAGATCTTCCAAAGATATTAGAGATAAACTGTAGAATAATTTTCTTTCCTGAGCTGGTTGCACATGCTTCCAGAAATATTTTTTCTCACAGTCAACACATAAGCGTTGCCCTCACAGTTGTGAGGGATTTCATTGAAATGATGCAGCAAATCTGCATGCTTCTGGTATTGATGAAAATGTCCACATTTACGCAGGTAAATGTAGACAAGTGTTTATTATATACCAGCTACTACCAAAGCCAGTTTACTTCTATTAATCATCCTCAAAATGGGAGGAAGCTTAATGCTTAGGTAATTATCAATAAATGTCAAATATTTCTGCTAAAGTGCAAGAATAATTAGCAAATACTGACATCTTTGTATTTTTTAATTACATAGCACATCAGACATATGTTCTTATACCTCCTAAAAACAATTTAACTTTGTTCTTTTCCACCCAGGTGACTAAAAAAATTTGCCCTTATCTCAGGAACTCAGTGCACGGCTTCCCAGCTGAGTTCCTCAAATTTCCAATTAACTCATCTTTCCTGAATTCTATTCCTGCATGTTTTGATATACTTGCTTAACTTTCTGGAGTAATTCCGTTGATTGCAGCTGGACTTTTCTCAGTAATAAGACACACAGGTAAATGGTGGCTGGACTAGATCCCTTTGCATAAAGGAAGATATCAAAGAGAGGATATTATTATTGTATCATTTGCCTATACAGTTTACATGCTTTTTTACTAGATGACTGCTTGGTCAACATCTTCAGATGCAGGAATGATACTTTACTTGTTCTGGTTAACATAAGTAAGATTAGTCAACCTTGAGTCTTCATTTGCTGAGGGAATATTTTGCACTGAATGCCTTTAAGAATACAGACTTGCTCAGTAATAAGAAACAGGTAATGAATCATTTATCAGCTACAAGACTGAAAAGACAGGTATAAAATCCACCTACAGATCTGCTTTCTATTGCTAGAAATTTTTACATTTTAATCCTTCTAAAGAGGATTAGAAGATTTTTCTCTAGGAGGAAATTACATTCAGTTTTATACAAATTTGAAAAACGGAAACTGTTTTTTGCAATTTCAGTGCAACTGCTCAGAGATCATTTTATAACAAAGACATGGGCCCCGTACCTTTGTCTAAACTTCCACTGTCTCTAATGGCAAGGTGACTGAAAAGGAAATGTAACGAAGGCTACTACTGTTTTACTACTATCCAGTTCTAATAAATTCAGAAACTTTTGGATTTGGAAAGTTCACCTATTGAACGAAATGACTTAAATCATCAGTTCCTACAGACTTTTTGATTCAAGTAAGGAAAAAGTTAAATCTGTATTGGGTGAAGGCAGTCTTCTGTGTGTGAGCTGAGTACATTGGATTAGCACCATCTTCCTGAGCTTGCAGAGAGCCCAGCCTAGGACCTCTGTAGCTAATCAAGAGCTTTCACAAGAAGCAGCAGAGGGAAATTGATAATCGACTGATTAGTGTTACTGACACCATTCAGAACTATTTGGGCAAGTGTAAAACTTACAAGAATCATATCCACATTGTTTTCCATTTGGTTGCTTGAGAAAGCTCCTGGCAGGAATAGTGCCTTTGTAAACAATGGCCTTGGGCTTCCTCCAGTCCTTCCTCTAATTTTCTTATAAGACATGAGGTAAAAAAATGTTGCTTCTACATATTGGAGTCTGGTGAAGCTTTTCAAACTTAAAAAAAATAATTCATAAATAGTAGTTAAACATGCTTGATATACATTTACTTCTCAAAAGCTTTTTTCTTATATGAACAGCAGCAAACTGTCACGTGGTTTTCCTTTAGGGCTCTGAGAGACAAGAAAAATTATTCATACTAAGAGAGGAAGTCCAGGATTTTACCTCCTGGGATGAAAGGATGTGGATATGACACTTTCAGAGATTGGAAACAGACACTGAATTGTTGCTGGCACTGAAAGACCTGTGACTCTGACCAAGCTAATATTATCACAGCCTGTGCTCCATGCATGAGCTCAAATGGTAATTAGCAAGCAAGTAGTTCACAATCCTATGGTTGTACCAAATATGGTGACAGATTAATATTATATCATTGCATGGAATGAGGTTCTATTTATAAAAAGTTGTTATGAAGGAAACCAGTGGTGAGAAACTCCTGCTGGCAGGACTCCTCTCTCTTTTTTTTTTTCCTGACAACATACCCAATTTGCTTGCATGTAGAGTATGATGATGTCAAGTTTCCTGATAAAAGAGTAAAAGAAAAAGGAATGGGAATTACACTGACCAGCTATTTGCTTTCCATACCCACACAAGTAAGAGCCTTCAAGTCTCCATGATTCCAAAAACTGGGACATCCTTTATTTTCAGAATTGTTTCTAAATGGTATTTGCAAAACTAGTGATCCACTGAACTCCAATAAATTGAATAGAGTTTTTGCCAGCTGTGTTGTGGAGTGAACTTCTAGGACAGAGTGAAATGAAAGGTGAGGACTCTGGCAGGGGACTACAGTGTTTCAGGAACTTGTACCTGGGAAAAAAAGAAAGGGTGAGGGGAGGTGGCTGAAGACCTAGGGTCAAATACAGTCCTGAGTGAACACAGAGGCTGCACATCCAGGCAGCTGAGATTTCCTTGAGTGAGATGGATAGTACTAATGTGTGGGATAATGATTTTCTGTGTTTACATTTGTGTTCTGATTTGGAGGAAATGTGCAATTTTGAAGCAAATTCCCTGATTCTCTCAACGTGCTGATTCCATTCACAGAAAACAGTTTTGGTGCATGTAAAACAGATTATTTTTGGAGGAGCTTAGAAGTTTGTTTTCAAAAGTTCTTCAATGCTGGACAGGGACCTTAAAATTCCGGCTCAATGTGTGGGCTTCATTACCACAAAACCCGTGCCTCTGAGAAGGCTCTTGAACTGTGCAGAACTTCCTTAATGCCACAAATGTTTTGTCTGCAATACAAAGACGCAAACGCCATATAAGACTTCTCTGTTGCTTTGTTTCAAGACTGCCAGATTCAGCCTTCAGCTTTGGAAAGGTTCTTCAAAGAGGTGCCAACTGGCTCATTGGTGCCATAAGCAGACCAAAAGTTCCTCTGGCAGCAGGATATCTTGGTGGTGTTCGTATAGGGTTTGCTAATCACATGATTGCTGTTGGGTGTGAGATACCCAGAAAGAAAAGTGGCACAAAACTCAATATTCAAGGGCAGAGTTCTTGGAGAGCTGGAAAGATAAAATTATACCTGGACTTCTATGCCTTGGGCTTCCATGTGGAACAAGAGAGGTGCCCTGTCGAACTACTCCAGGACACTGATGTGCCACTTTCATCTAAGTGACATTGACAAAAGCAGACCTTCCTAGAGAGGCCCACAGATGCTCCCCATGACCTGCCAAGTGAAGGAGCAAAGGTTTGTGGGTGAATCTTCTTTCAGAAAGCTTCAAACAACATATATAATGGGGGCATTTTGTCCTGGAGACAAGACTAGTTCTCATGTGAAGTAAAACCGTAGAACTATGTATGATGAAGTTGTGAGAGGCTTCCACAGTAACTGCTTTAATCTACTTAGTCTCTTGTTTTGCATCATCATACTTGGTAATGTAGACAAGCCTGAACCTCTCCATAGGATTGAGAACATTTATAGACAGTGCTAAGGGGGGAGAAAAAAGGAGGAGAACCTCCCACTGTAATCTTGTGATAAAATAAAAGACCTGATGCAATTATGGCCACTTAACTTATTAAGGCACTGACCTTTTGATGCCCAATCTGATAAAATACATACATACATACATATCAAGAGATATATGTATTTCCCATGCTGATTTTTAAGAAAAGTAAAAAAAAGACCAACTATTTAGTGATTGGACGGCAAAGAGAAAGAAAATAATAATATTGGGGAAAGCAGTAGGTGTTACAGTCAGGGAGAGAACACTTGCCATAACCTGGCTGAGCAGAGAGATAACTGAGATATTTTGATGCCTGCTAGTTGTGCTTAGACAGCAAAATGGAAGGATTCGATCAGCCGTCGCAAGATGTGAAGCTGGATAACAGAAATAATATTTGACCAACAGCCATTCCCAAAGACAAGCACTAAAGAGCATGAGTTATTCAGAGAGTTGGAAACTACTAGGAAAGTGAAGTAATTTTATATGTAAGGAATATGTTAAGCTGTAAATATGTAGTAGAAAAGAATAGCAAAGATAGTGCAATCTACTTCAGTTAAGACCACTTCAGGGAAGAGCTGTAAAGAGAAATTTTACTGCACTAAGAAGCCTCTTTTAGACCTCAAGCGTTGGATTCATGTATGGATAGAGACTTCTTTGATATGATAAAGACAGAAATTCTGTGAGGGGTTGTATCATCACGGGAGCATTTAATTTCCAAATTTTAATCATTAACCACAATAATTAAACTTTGAGATTAATGTGGTTCTCTGAGCATAAAGATAACTTAAGAGTACCACAGATTTTTATGATTGTGTGGCAGGTGGCTCACAAGGTGTATCTCAGTGACTCCTTGTAAGAGATCACAACTTCCAGTGTTCCAACCATGGTTATATGCAATAGGTATTTACAGTGCCTTGTCCAGAAAAAATACGGAAACCAGAGACTATTAATGGATGGAGGCCTAATCACCATGTGGGCAAAAACCCTCTAGAAATGTCATGACAATGAACTGCTAACAGCTATAGCAAAGGTAGATGAATAACTGATTTAAAATGGGTAAACTGAAATTATATATAGCGCAAGAGATAAAAGTACTTCCTTACAATGAAGCAGGTATGGCAGGTGGTATAGCTAGAAGCTCACAGGAAGGTACGTGTCAAAAGTTACATTTACACTGTTTCACCTCCTGTGGTGCCCACTGGCCCTGATATCTAATAATTTTTTTCTTCTGATTTTTCTGTTTAAAGTGTCTAAAATAAAATGAAAACTATGTTCTAGCCCACCAGAATTTTTCTGTCATGTCTTTGTATCACAGAATGTGTGTTATGAGCTCTGTGTGTCAGTTAAGGCCCATTCCCAGAGGCCACAGGAATGACAAAGCTGCTTGCAAGGACATGTGCTCAGAAAGCCATGACCTGGGAGTCAACTGTCATGAAGCCAGGTTGTTTGACAACATGGAGTTATCCAAAAGCCACTTTTCTCACATACTAGAGTTTCCTGAAAAAGAACTAGATAAGTAATGTAGGACTACTTGTTTATACTGCTATTTTGTTGTTTTTTGTTTTTTTTTGTCAGGTCATAGCCTTCTAACTCAATTTTGGCCTGCCTTTGCTTCGTAGCAAAACTTACTATTGAAAGTGTTTAATTTGAATGCTGTCACAGAGGATTGTTACTGCTTTCTAATTTTACGTTAACTTCTCTTTGTAGAACCTGGTCTTTAGCCAAACCATATCAAACCACAGCATACTGAAATGTACTAAGTTTAATTAATGAATACACAATATAAATACAGTGCAGGCCACAGCAGACAGACTGGAGAATAGGTGCTATGATGAATGGCACAGGCTATGCATTGCTTGAGATTTATATATCTGTCATTTCATCACAAGTTACTGATCTAAGTGGCGAAGTTATTTTAAACATGGTTTTGGTAAAGAGAAGAAAGAGTTGAAAGTAATCTTACCTTCAGTGACCACACGTCATTTCAATTTAAAAAAAATGAGAATATGAATAAAAATGATCCTGAAACTGGGTTTAAAAAAAAGCATTTTTCAGAGGGACAAACTTTTTTAACCTAAAGAAACTAATGAACAGATTAACTAGACTGAAAAGGTCCATAATTAATTGTAGGGAATGACTTGAATTTCTTTTGGACAAAGATGTAAAATTTTCTGAAGTATCTTGACAAGATGAATAAAATTCCAGGGGTACTTTCAGCTCTGTTTGGAAGAGTAGCAAACTGTTTCCTTCTACCCTCATTAACTATCTCCCCAAAAAGCCTGGGAAAAGGAAAAAAGATGTGAGCAGAGATCTTAGAAATTATACGAAAAGGGACTAGTTACAAAGAAAGACTCATTTTGGAGGTTAGATAATGCAGATCTAAAAGACGCTTACCAAAAGTCAAACTGTGCTAAATCTTTCAAGAGAAATTGAAACAGAAAGTCAAATAATCTTCAATTAGGCTAACAAAGAAAGAAGAAGAAAAGCAGATATGGAGTGAGGCTAGGGCTAGGACCTAATTCTTTGCCTTATTCTCAATGAGGAGGATGATAGAGAACAGGTCAATCCCCTGATAGCTGGGCATGACCATTTGGAAACGGGAACTCCTGCCTGGAGCCCATAACAAACCTAAAATAGTCATAATGTGCTCAAGCTGGAGGAATGGACCCCCCAACACTAAATGGTGGAATAACCAACACATTGAACGTTAAAGCTGGTAGGAAGGTTTTTTAAAATAAATATATTGTTGAGATACTGGAAAACAACATACATGCTACCTAATTTTCAGGAAAAAAAAAGAAACAAAATCAAGAATTGAACAGTGGAGCAAACACTCATCCATCAGTTTGACCTCCATTCTTTGAATAATTATTGAACGAACAAATAATTAAAGACATGGAAAGAATTACAAAGGAGGGTGATGTTAGCATAGTTCTGTCTGACAGCTAGGAAGCAGAGACTTTATGAAAGAAAGCTGAACAACATGCTTTTCAGAAAGCATTTGATACTGTGTCATATAGAGATTAACATGAGAATTTAAGGTGCTTATGGCACTTTTTCATGGGGAACTGATATTTTTTGCTTGAAGGGAAAGTCTTGAGTTGTTGTGAGGATACTTTGGGCACTTCAAGGATCAACTTGGGTGTCATTGAGTGTTTTCCTTAAGAGCTTTGGCAAAAGTAGAGGCTTGGTACTAAAATCCACTGATGGGAGGCACTATCAATGCAGAAGACTATTGGGACAAATGGTAATGAAGAGAAAACACATGACCATGTTGATCAGCCCTTCGGAGACCATGAGTTGCCAGTAAAATGCACCCATGAAAAAGGTAAATATGAGCATTGGCAGTACCAGGGAAAGTTTTTTCAGCATAAGTAAGTACTAGAGCCATCCAGTGCTTGTGGTTTCTAATCCTTAGAAGAGTGATGTTTGGATCAGAGCAAGATTATTTTAAGATGTAACGTGGTACTTCAGGAGAGGTATTGCATGATGCTGTAACTGCCCATGATAAGGGGAGCAGATTTGATGATTTAGTAGGTCTTTCCCAAGTCTATGTTCTGATGAGGAGGCTGAGAGATAAACATCTTTGAAATTAATAAAGAAGGATATAAGTGGAATAGCAGCCAAAGAGTTAGGAGCTAAATGGAACTACGGAAATCTAACATCAAAAATAGCGTTGTCTGTATCAAATCGAGAAGAATATCTAGCAGAATAAATGAGGGTAAGAGGCAAAGGAGCTAACTATTGGGCTCTCTCACTGTGATCTTTATAGAAATTTACTCTTTTCCTTCTTTATTAAAGACTTGAAAATGTGATGACAAAGAAAGAGGAGAAGCATAAAGCGATTTTCTTTTTTTTGCCAGTATTCGTCCACACTGTCCTGACTTCCCTGACAAACATCAAACTACAACAGCCTGGTTTTGTACTTGGGAAGTGCATACCTCCAGCTCATTTCTGAAGCTACTGCAATTGCAAGCAAACCTAAATATGCTGGTGAGTGGGCAAGTCTGGGAATGCACTAGTCACCACTTTCAGGATAAACGTGGCAAAGTTCTGCAGGCTTCTGAGCAGATGCAGAAATAAGAAATATTAATACAAAAAAAGAATTTCTATAACTAAGTCTATAGTACAGTCCATAATAAATACCACTATTTCAGTCTTTTGTTCCTGAAAACTAACAGCTTTGCAGCCAGTAAGTACTCACTTGCAAAAAAGGAGGTGAAAACCTCTAAAAAAACATGTAGCGGTGCCTAGAAACAGATCTGCATGTCTTGTGGTGCTGGTGCACTAAGATATGATTACTCTGCATAAACACAAGAGAATGGATCCCGCAGAGAAGGGAAGAGCTATTTAACTGGAAGGGCAGTCTTGGCACCTGAACAAACAGATATAAATCACCCAGGAATACATTTAGGCTCCAAAGTAGAAAGCAGTTTTGAATTGTCGAGGGAGAGGTTCTGGCACAAACTCAGTAGCTGTAGCCAGGCTGAAAAGTTTTAAGTTGTCCAAGTTGATGTTGTTAAATAGTTATTAAAGATGGAGTTTAATCAGTGTCTTAAAAAATTATTAGACTGTGTTTCTCTGTGAGGCTAAATTCAGCTACACTGGGCCTTCAAGATTACTGCAAGAACCTAAAGGTCTTACACCATGTATCTTCAGATATTAGAAACCTGGGAGAGTCACTTTTCTCAGCACATGAGCTTTGCAGTAGCTGCAATGCTGGACACAAGGACAACACAAATAGCACCCGTTTAAGCCTTGGGGCAGGAGCAGCACTGAGGCAAATTCCAAGCTTCAGCACTATGGCCATTTTGCTGAAAAGCTTCAGATTTATTTTCCTTTTACCATAAAAACTCTCTACCTGGATAAACTCTGCCCTGTATTGTAGTCAGCAATGACTCTTGCTGACCATACTTCCTCCTGCAGTTACACTCTGTGAAACCAGTTCAGCTCACACTGCTTAACCATTGACTTAACAACCAGCAAGGCAGTGTCACCAAACTCCATCCACACTCCTGCAACCCTTGACTGCAGGGGTTTGTCTGTATCTCACCTGATACGTGCCACGGAGCACACTTACAGCAGCAGCATATTAGTGGTGCATCAAAGAATCAGCCCCCCCAGAATACCGCTTCAGAGAAATAGCTGATATGACTGATAGTATTCACAGGTTCATTTGCATGATCACTTAAGGGTATTTGACAGTCATGACTGGAAATGATTGGAAAATGGGGTAACTCACCCATACAGTACATGAAATAGCATGGGTCGTTGGTCAACATCTGAACGAGCGATTCCAAAATAGCCAAGAATTCAAGCAATTGTTATCTGACCTCCTCTTTGCTGGCTGTCAGGACATGAAAGGAACACAAGCAGCAAAAACACTTGCAATGAAATAAAAGGAGGGAGGGGAGGGAAGTTTTCCGAAATGTGCTGATCATCTCTTCCATCTCTGCACCCTCCCCGTGGTGCTGGCACAGAACGCTGACTCGGCACATCGGTGGCAGACAGAGAGCAGTGAAACACCTGCAGCACAACAGCTGCCGGGCAGATGCCTGCAACTGCTCTTGGTCACTGGCCAGCTGGAGAAATCTCTCCTATGGAAGCTGATTGAGAGATTCAAGAAGTTATTTGGCAGTGGATAAGGCAAATAGCCACTGGTGAGAGTTCCCTGCTGTAAGCAGAGATGCAGGTTCATGGTCACTGCTACATTCTTTGCCAAAGCATGGTTATGATTCCCAGAATAATGTTGAATGAGAAGTATTTTAAGATTTATAGGCATTCAACCCCCTGTTTGTGGGCATGACAATCACATTTCTTTTGCCTTCACTTCAAACTTCGTGTTCCACATATACTTTAGTGGAGAACGTGAAGTTTCAGAGGAAGTGACTGAAGTCAAGTAGAAAGATGATGTGATGGAGAAGGAAGCATTCTGTCAGGAGCAAGGAAAAAAGAAGTAATTGAGTGCATTGGTGGAGAAAGGGGAAGGTTTTTGTCCCTCTTGCCTTTTGTAAAACATTAATGTTTTGCTAGAAATTACCTGCAGTTGAGTAAATGCCATGCTTTCCTTGACAAGTGGGCACTGTCCTCACCCCCTATGAGACATTGGCTCATACTCCAAGTATTAAAATGTTCAGGATTCATCAATTTCTTCAGGGCTAAGGATCCCTCAATGTACTCTGTCAGAATGCTCCAGCTAGCTCTGTATGAGAAGATCTTGATGCAGACTGGTTTCATTCAACTTTATAAAATCAGAAGCATTCTGAAAGCCAACCTGCGCCCTGCTCCCCATCTCCTCTGAATGAGGGGGCCCACACTTGTACCTCAGAGTGGCTTGCGGGATAGGAAAAAAGTGAGACAGGATTTGAAGCATGTTTATGCTGCAGGCAGATGGAAATGGGTAATGAAAGGTAAAGGCCTGCAGAGAGGAGGACCTTAATATGTGGAGAAAACAGGCAGCTGGACGGCAGCAATATGGGGCAGTCTCCTCTGAAAAGAGAGAGGTGAAAGCAGAAGGAAGCAGCCTTGTTCTTGAGCTGGAAATGTTGAGGTTTAACTAAAGTCATTACAATCATTTAAATCTGATTTCCAAAGCAGTGCTTGCCAATATTGCAAATGGACTGGCACAGAGGCAAGACAAGTTCTGAACAGATGATAAAGGCATTGACTTTTGTATAGTTCCTTTCAATGCCCCTGAGGTGCGTGCATACGTCTTTATGCCTCCACAGCTTGTCATGTGCTATTCTTCACTTATCTCTGCTATGGCTCTTCCTGATCTCCTAAAAGCTTTGCTCGGAAGAAAAGAGAAATGGACAATAGGCCCCAAGACCACTTGGCTGCATTGCTTCTTCATTAAAGTTGACATTTGGCAGCGAGACTTTACTGCCTTTCGGGAGCTGATGTCTCATTGAAGCTAACAGCAGCAGAGGTATCGAGGGTGGCAATGTCTCTCCCACTGAACCTCTGAGCTTTGGACAGTGGGAGAGAGACCTGGAGAATGAGAGCTGTAACACTTGTGATGTTTTTCTCTTTTGCCTTTTTCCAGTTAAAGGCAAGAGTACCCTTTTACGTAGGACCAAGCCTATGAGATTGCTGAGCCTCCTAAACTCATTGCTTTTGACATGCCAGAGTTCAGAAAAATGTTGAAGAAATACACATTAATTTTGTGAATATTTTATTATAATGTATCTATATTGGCAAGCACATCTCATCTTCCATTTGCTATCAAGCCTTGCTGATCAATAATCTGTCCTATTTTGTTCAATATAACTGCAGCAGCCTTTGCCTT
Source organism: Brachypteracias leptosomus (assembly GCA_013401335.1). Taxonomy (NCBI): domain Eukaryota; kingdom Metazoa; phylum Chordata; class Aves; order Coraciiformes; family Brachypteraciidae; genus Brachypteracias; species Brachypteracias leptosomus. The sequence continues at coordinate 167,899 of VYZX01034234.1, forward strand.
GGGGCTTTGGCAATCCTCATTCTCCTAACTGAGTGCCTTTACTCTTTAGTTTTGCTGGTTAACCCCAAGATTTGCACTGTACAGCAAAGATTACCAGCATAGTTGTCAGAAAATCCTTGTGTGCACGCACACGCAATTTCAAGTCCTAAGTTTTGATATCAAGTTGCAATACCTTTTTGAACCTTTTTGTAAGTCCAGCACATATACTGTTCTAGTGCTGCAATGCCTCTGAGGTAAAGAAACCCTTAGTACTTCTAATACAAACAACCACTTCGGTGCTGATTTCCAGTACCAATGCTCAGAAGTCACAGAAAGTAGGTCTCCTTACATTTAAAATTTCTGGCATATGGCTATTAATGTACAACTGCTGGTGATTTCTGCCTTAGAAATTAAGACGTCTGTTCAGACAATGAAAGGACTGGAATAATGAAAGGCAAAGAGGCAACGCAAGGCGGAAGGAAAATCTGACAATCCCACCAAAACCAATGAGACTGACGTGGGCTGCTGCAAAAACTAGGTACCTGCAAAGTTGGGTATGAAGCTCGAGAGCTTGCTAGGTGACCTCTGAAGCCCCAGAAGTGCATGCTGTCCACCAGCTCATTAAGAAGGATGAACCAGAAGATGTGTTTCCAAAAGGAGTAAGGGTACTCTAACTCAGCTGGATCCAGAGATGGAGCCAGAGGAAAGAGGACTTTAACTGGGATTGCAATAACTGAACTGTCTTCTTTCAAAAATGTTCATAGGTCCTGGAGGCTCATGTCTTTTTTTTTTCAGTACTCTCTTTATAAATAAATAATTGCTGAAAACATGTATAATGGAATTGGGTTTTGAAGCAATTTTTGAAGCACAGTTTAACTGTGGGCACCAGCAAAAAAGAGAGGAAATTCCACAAGCAACTCAAAATGTTCCTGAATGCATCAGGCTGCCAGTGTTTCTTTCACTACATTGCAAGCAGTTGAAATACAGTGTAAGAGATACTTGAGCATTCAAATAAATATACAGAAAATAAAATGGCTGCCTTGAGAACAATCTAGTATCTCGTCATTCAGACTACCTGATTTTTATATATACATTTAGAAGAAACATAAACTTCAAGACCTCAGCCCATCAGAATCACCACTGACTATAGTAAATTAGCAATCTTCAATGTATTATTCCTGCCTCTATTATCAGCGACACCTGTGAATTCATTTCTCAGTCTCAAAGGACTATTTGCATTGGAAAGTGGTACTACAAAATGATGGGGCTGAGAGCTTCTGACCCATTCTAAACAAGTGTGTGTGAAGTAAATCCAATTTACTTCAGAGTTCATTACAGTTTCTTTGGAAAACTTTGGTTTGGAGAGGCATGTTCTTCAATCTGCTGATAAACATCCTAACCATGATGATGCAGATATGGGCATATGGAAAACAGGTTCTGTAATTCTCTCCAAAAGTCCAAGTTCAGATTCTGAAGAAAAGAAGAGGTTGGAGTGCTTGGTTCAGGTTCAGGGGAAACACAGGGACTCCAGAAATGCACGGGAAAGCACACCAAGATGTTATGCAACTCCTGAGGCATCAAATGCAGAGACTGTAAAATCAAACTTCCTTAAAATTTGTACAGTAGCAGTCATTCTGCATGGACTCTGTCTATTTGGGATTGAAGACACAATGCCATGTCACTATTTGCCTCTCATTAAGTCCAAGAGAAAACTAAAGATGGCAAAGACAACCTGTAATTCGTGCAAGAATAGCAGCCAACACTTTACACTTCTAATTTTGCATGGTTTAAAATACTGTATAATGTTTGCCCTTGGAAACTGCCATTTGACACCTCAAGGTCCCTGAATATGTCCATGAGGTTCATAAAAATGTGCTAACGGTTTGCTTACAATACCCAGGCAAGGCAAGTGCAGTCTAACCAGGAATAGCACAATTTAACTCAAAGCGTATGGAGAGGGATGCTGGTGAGGCAACCTTGCTGTTGAGCCCCTCAAAATCAGACAGTCTTTCCTCTTGGCCTTTCTGCTACAAGCGTAATGTTTCCCATCTTGGTTCATGAGTACAACATAAAGATACACCATACAGCCTTAATAATACAAATACCTGATTCATATTCATCAAAACATGACCAGTTCAATATGTTTTCAGCCTAATGAGAACCACATCTAGCATTCATCTTGCAGCTGCTCAAGCAACAGTGAACTTTATCCTTCGTCAAGTCTGAAAGGCAGACCAAGCCACAGATGTAGAGAGTATCTTGAGCTCCTTGGAGCACAGCTGATACTGCTACTCCCCAACTCTGACCATGCTGCTCTGAAGAAACATTCTTGTTTGTTTCTTGTTTCTTGGCTGTTGGTATCCTAAGAACTACCTCACTGAGCAGAGAAGTTATACTGACCTTGCCCAGTGGTTATGCTGGACAATAAAACCAAAGTATTTTTATTTGGGTTCATTGTTAGAATTATTTTTGGTAAGCAAGAAAGTGCTCTGTTAAATTGTACTAATAGTGTAACCATGGGAACAAAACAATGAAGCACTGATATAAATTTGGTGGAAGTAATTTGTGTGTTCAGGAATTTTATTGTCATGTGTTAACTTATGTACTCACAAAAATGAATGCATTAATTAGTTAAAATCCATAATTAAGGACTGATTCTTTGGAGCTTTCCCTTGTGTGACATCAGGACTCCTATGATGTCCCTGTACCAGCTCGGGGGTACTTTGCTTCTGCCCAGCAGGGCTATGATAAGCAGAACAAACAACTATCCTTATTTTACCGAGAGAAAAAGTCTTTTCTTTCTGCCCAAGCAAACCATTATTTCTGTAATAATATCCTTGTGACCTGTCAGAAACAAAGCTAAGAAATGTAATAATTCCTACTGAATCTAACCAATCTGATCTGATGGTGAGCAGGTCTTTCTGGCAGATCCTATGCAAAGCCATATTCTCTCTTGTGTGGAAAGGCCACTAATAGCCTCCCTTACTTGGATTTCACCTTCTCTCAAAATAGATTTGCTGCCCCTCCATCCTTTGCCAGCCAGGATTGCTAGCTAATGCCTTCCCTCTTACCAGTATACCTCTCATTTTTGGCAGTACCAAGCGAAACATTTTGTCTGAAACTTTTTTTGCCAATAAATAGTGTGGCAGGTTAGTGGGAGCATTCAGGTATTCAGGCTGATAATTGTGAACTCTAATGACTGAACACAACCCAAAAGCATTTCTGAGAAAAACTGTAAGTGCTCCATTTTTATTGAGAATCCTTCAAAAATAAAGTGCATTTTCATCAGAGGTAGAAAAGATGTAATTTGAGGTTTATCTGCAGTTCATTTTTCTTGCCAAGTTTGTCAGTTCATGGCTCAAGAAAGAAATGCCACTTTACACACGCAAATGCTCTGTAGCCCCTGCTGAGCATTCCAGGTGTGCCCCCTGGCCTGGTCCCACCTGTCAAGGCTTGGTTCATAAACACGTGCTCCACTCCAGCACTTGCAGCTGGGAAGCAAATGCCTGAGGCAAGTTGGCAATGTCCATGCTCTGTGCCTTCTGTGTGTCCCCCTTCTCAGTGCTGCATAATCAGATGCTGCAGCAGTTATAGGAGCCACATAAAACAGATCATCTGTCCCATATACAAAAGAGAGAGGAGAGCTCAGCTGATGCAGCTGCAGAGATTTAAGCTAATCAGTAGCACTGGTTTCACAGGGGGATGATGGAGCAGTGTGAGTTTTGCTGGGACAGCTTTCTGTGTAAAAAAACCCAGCATGGCAAGGGCTGATAAATGTACATAGCTTTGAGGGGAAGGGTATGCTGGAAACGGTCCTCTTAACAGTTTCTATTGCAGACATGGCTTGGGGCAAAAATTTCATTTAGATATCCCCCAGCCTCTCCTTTCACTTACCTTCCCATTTCTTATAGCCTCAGCAGAAACTTGGTGGTCTCCAACTGTGTTTGAATTGGTAACCCCATCCATTCTTATCAAATTCCTATATAGTTTAAAAATTATTCCTATCACTTTTACTTAACTTGCTGACCCTTCCCAGTCTCTCAGTTATCTATATAATTGTTTATAATTCTGTCCTATAGCCTGCTTTTTCTTTTTCTGTGCATATTTGCTGAGGCGAGATCTGACTACTTCATTTTCATACTGACAAGACATACATAAATTTTTCTTGTGACTTCCCTACTCTCCTGCAGCTTATCCATCAGCGTGTCCTTCATCCTTTTATACTTGTTTTATATATTACAGGTGTCTTCTTCACCTTCTCTTGCACTTTTGGTGTCTTCTTAATCTTGATTAGGAAACTAATTAGATTAAGGTTATCACTGCTCAGACAGTTATCACATCACCTACCATCTGTTCTTTGGGATATTTTTTGTCTGACAACCTTCTTCCCATGCAGCACACAATGGATGAGTTTTATACATTGTCTGCAACATAACAGATGGATTATATCCAAGATTCAACATTTTACAACATATTTGTCTGAACTGGGCAAGTAGAAAAACCTCTCTCTCAGAGATGTGTGCCACCATTAAATGTTTTGGGTACCCGTATCTTATCTGTGATCACACTGCAGCCTCCAGTGTGAACAAATGCCTGCTGAAGACTCAATTAATCTGTGTCTCATGGATGTCACCCAGATAAAACACCGTGATTTAAACTCAGCATGTCAGGATCCTCTCATGTCCCCTCTCTGTACAGGCACATTGGTACCAAAACACTTCTGTTTGTGAATAGCAATCCATTTAATTACAAGGTTGGTAGTTGAGCCTTCACCTGACAGCTGTCCAGATGGCTGAAGATGACTGTCCCCATCTCCACGGTGGAAATTTCTCCAGAGATTTCTCAGGAGGAGTGCTGGTATCCCCTAGAACATTATGAAGTACCTTGTTTTTAATCCCAAACTACAATTTAAGACAATGAGTGCAATTTTAATGTGTCCTTATATTGAATTAGGCAGATAGGAGCATTGGCTGGCTGCAGCTTTCACAGCTTCCACAGTTATTGCAGTGAGATCTCCACCTCCCCAAAGGAGTTGAATGAGGACACAAAAATGAACAGTTTGCTGTTGTTTTAGTGTCAACAACTATGCACTGGTGAAGACTCAAGATGCAAGAGATTTTAGAGGGACTATGGTGAACAAATCTAGGGCATGGGAGGGTGGGAAAAGAGGAGACATCTGATACTCTTCCCATCTTTGGGAAGTGCTCCTGAGCTCTCCTCTTTCTTTTCAGTCTTCCATTCTTTTCTCCCATTTTTCTGTTTAAATGTTACCTATCTATTCTCTCTGCAATGAATTGCTCCACTTCTCAGGCAAATATTTCCATGTGCTTCCTGCAGGTATTTCTCTGTCTTCTCCTGCCTGCTGTCTTCCTCCTTGAACACATCAGCAATATTTGCAGGCTGGTTGTTTCCTTCATCCCGTCAGTCACTCACACACATTCCTGCTTTCCCTTTCCAGTGAGCTGCAAATACATATTTTTTTAAAAACTTAAATCTCCCTGTTGGGACCTGGGTTTAGTTGGCTTTATTTAGGGTTTGAAGGGTCTTATCTGTATCTGAATGCCTAATGTGCCGATATGTTTGGGGCCCAGGCCCCCTTAATTATCTAGTTACTAAGTAGTAATAATACTAGTATGTATTATTAATGCATCAAAACCCTCAGAAACAAATATAAGTGCTAAAGACTTCTCTAACAGTTTCTGTGAACATCACATTTTAATTCTTTTTCCTTCAAACCAAGAGGCACCTCACTGGCTCACTCACCTCAATGGTGAGAAGGGGTCCCATGGGGACATCCCTCTTCCAACACTGGTAGGCAGGAGCATTGCATTGTCACAGCCCTGTCACTTGCAATAATGCATCTAACCTCTACAAAGCAACAGCTCTTTGCTGATACCTAACTTAGTAATAGACTTTATATCACTTGGAGAGAATTTCTGTAAGCTTCCATTTGAATACACGCCACTGCTGATGCTGTTTTTCAAAGGAAAATAATTTATTGTGACAGTAAATGAGTATATATTATTTAGGTGCTATATTGGATTTGCGTGGCAATGTTTCGGTAGCAGAGGGGGTGGCTACAGGGGTGGATTCTGTGACAAGCAGCTAGAAGCTTCCCCTATGTCCGAAGGAGCCAGTGCCAGGTAGCTCCAAGACAGACCTGCCACTGGCCAAGGCAGAGCCAGTCAGCCATGGTGGTAGCATCTCTGAGATAACATATTTAAGTTGCTGTCCAAGAGAAATTGCAGCCAGAGAGAACAGTGAGAATATGTGAGAGAAACAACTTTGCAGGCACCACGGTCAGTGAAGAAGGAGTGGAAGGAGGTGCTACAGGCGCTGGAGCAGAGACTTCTCTGTAGCCCATGGTGAAGACCGCGGTGAAGCAGGCTGTTCCTCTCCAATCCACAGAGGTCCATGGTGGAGTAGATATCCATCTGCAGCCCATGCAGGACCCCATGCTGGAGAAGATGGATAAGCCTGAGGGAGGCTGTGACCCTGTGGAAGGAACCCATGCTGGAACAGTTCATGAAGAACTGCAGTCTGTGGGAAGGACTCACATTGAAGAAGATCATGGAAGACTGTCTCCCATGGGAGGGACTCCATACTGGAGCAGAGGAAGAGTGTGAGGAGCCCTTTCCTGAAGAAGAAGGAGTGGCAGAGACAACATATGGCGAATTAGCCACAACCCCATTCCCTGTCCCCTTGTGTCACTGCAAGGGAGGAGGTAGAGAATTTGGGAGTAAAGTTAAGCTGGGAAAGAAGGGAAGGGCCAGGGGAAGGTGTTTTTAAGATTTTGGTTTTATTTCTAATTATCCTACTCTCATTTGATTGGTAATAAATTAAAACTAATTTCCCCAAGTTGAGTCTGTTTTGCCTGTGATGATAACTGGTGACCAATCTCTCCCTGTCCCTAATTCAACCCACAAGACTTCCATTACATTTTCTCTCCCCTGTCCAACTTATGAGGGGAGTGATAGAGCAGCTTTGTGGTGCATCTGGCGTCCAGCCAGGGTCAACCCACCATAGATGCCTGCCACTATTTGGATGTTTCAGCTTCTTTGAAAATGAGCTGGAAGGAGTAGCCCAAGTATCTTTACCGATCTGGTCTTCCACCTATCTGTGTGTGGATAGCGGAGGAAGGCAGCGTGTGGCAGGTGCACTCCACCCACCTGGTGGAACTAGTGGCATGGTACAGGGGACATGGTGGCTAGCTTGGCAGCAAGTGTGTGTGCTGCAGGGCACATACACAGAGACCCCCAGTCATACATCTCAGATACCTGAGCCCACCTCAGTCTACCTTGGAGACCCTCTCAACCAATAAGAGCTGTATATGACTAGAAGTTGCAATCTGACTTTGGGTATAAATGGAACCTGCCAGAAGCCCCCTTTTGCTGGTCTTCCTCAGAGCAGAGGGTGTGCAGTTGGAGGACTCTCCCTTTGGATCAGGATGCTGTTCAAAGTAGCTTCCTGGGCTACAGTGTCCTCACCTTACAGGTGAGTGGTTTGCACATTTTGAAGCATCATTCTAAGCTTAGATTTAGTTACACACTGTGTAGTATTAGTTGCCAACTGACCCCCTGAACCTGTAAATAAGTTGTCTGCTGAAGTGTTTGTAGTATAAGAGTCCTCTTCTGTTCAACTGCTCTAACTTTTTCCTAACACCATTAAACAGATTTTTGGAACACATTTTGTTGGCCTTACACTTCTGTGACACAGTGTAATTGAAAAGCTGGGAAGAACATAGCAATATAAACCCAGGTGCGTTAGGTCAGCTGTTTCTCCCCATATCACTACCTCATTCCCGTATCCCCACACCCTGTCCCCAGCACTGGGCAGTGGAAGAGAGCAAGCAAAGCACAAACACACAGCAGCAGCATTCCTGGGGGCATTCTGCCAGTCTCAAACAATCTGCAGTTCAGTGGAGGTATCTTTACACTTAGTGAGATTTCATGAATTTTTTCTTCCTCAATTAATTTGTCCAACTGATGCAATGTCTTGAGGTAAAGAGTTCCCCAGCTTAGACGACCATTCCATTAGATGACAAAAAAAAAAGAAAAAAGAAATACTCTTGTTCAAAATTCCTGTATTGGAAATTAACAGTGGACAATATTCTTCTACCAGACTTACCCATGCACATGCTACTTTTTATAGACCCTTCCCCTATCTCTGCTGAATCATGCCTTTGCAAAGATGGAGAGTCCTTGTCTCCTTAGAGTGTCCTGGTATGGGAGAGGTTTACTGTCCCTGCTCATCTCTGCTGCCTGTGTCTGAGCATTTTCAGAGCTACTCCACTGAATCATGATTTCTGTTTCTAAAATCCATGTGGAGTGTTCACAATATTTATGTCATGTTTTCTAGTATTACTGTTAATTCAAGATTTCTACCACTTTGGCCAGTACAGCCATCAACTTACTGTTCTGCAGTTCTTTCTTTCTCCTCTGAATATTTTGAAAACTGTATCAAATTAACTATCTCCAACCCTCTAATACAAGACAATTTTAAACAAGAGGTTAGACAGTGCTGTCGAAATGTCAAATCCTTGAATCCTTTTAAAACTCTTTGATCAGTTCCTGTTGATCCTTCTGATATGTTATCATTCATTTTGTCTATTTATTCCATGAACTTTGCTATCTTCATTTCAGTTTGAAAAACAGTATCTGAGAGGTCTCCTGGAAGGAAGATTTCCAGTGTGGGAACCTTCCTAAACTCCTCCAACATAACTGCATACAGAAGATTTATTTTAGCTTCTTTTCCTAGAATATCCCTGTCTTCTCTGAGACTTTTATCACAGACTTCTCAAAGACTTTATACTTTGATCATCTTCCTGGACTTCTGGCAGATTTCCTCCTTCTGATGTTTCTTCCAGAAGGATTAGTAGTTTTTTGACTTTTACTAGAAGTTCCTCAAATTTGTTTTTTTTTTTTTTTTTGTTCTGCCTCATTATGATTGAATTCAAAGTCAAATTGGCAGGGTTTAAAGTTGTCTTTTTTTTTTTTCCCAAGCTCCAACATTCACAGATTACAGCTGTAGGCCTAATTCTGAAGGAAATATTTGAACTTGGTAAGGGCCCAGTGCACCATTTGCTCTTATGAGCAGTCATAGTAAAGGTTTGCAAACTCAGACGCTGTTAAGTATTTGCATCTCCCCAGACACATAGAGAACAAAAATGAGTAAAGCGATCTCAAACTCTGTTTCAGGATATGCAATATTTTAGTCCATGATTGCTGCATTTTATCTCTGCTGACGTGGCAGTTGTAAATTCTGTGAGTCACATTAATAAATTAAATGTTATCTTAGAGCATGAGAGAAACTATGTATTTATGCCTCCTGGAGAAAAATCACAGCATCTTCAAACATTGCCTCTGGCTGGCCGCCCCTAGCGCGTGGGAGTGTTGTGTGATAGCACTTCAGGGCCTGAGAGCAGCCTTCAGCTCAAGCACAATACGTATCAGTGTTGTCAGCTCTCACAACTTCACTGTGAATCTCACAATGTTTTTAAATAGTTGCCTCAATGTGAAAGATTTTGGCATTTTCTTAAAAAGAAGTATTGAACATACACCTGAAGGGTGGTAAAATAATTAAACTAAAACAAATCCCCATGTCTGCCTTCTGCTGGGGCCCACACTGGGGCCAATGCATACAGGAACCTGTGCCCAGCCTGGTGTTCTACAACCACAGAGATCCATGAACTAGATGTTCAACCCAGATGTTCACCACAAGCAGGAGGAGCACTTCTGACACTGTTAGCATCATTCCTTCTCCAGGTGGTAGGACCTGGCATTCACATTGTAGGGTCTACTCTATATATTACATCTTGTTCCTAAATCTCTCTCTTGTGCAGAAAGGGAAACCTTCAGGGCACCACATTTTTGCACCCCAAACCCTGACATTTACGGCAGGAAACTTCCTGCATCTAGCACAGACACATCATCTAAAGACCACACTTCAGCCCTGCCCTGGAAAAAACAGCTTTGGAGGCATAGCCTCTTCTCAGGGTGGGCAGACCCTCCTTGCATCACTGTGGTGATGTTCTGGTGCAAGTGTGCTGGTGCCAGCACACATAGGGCTGGTTTGCATGAGAGGAGCCAAGAACAGCATTATGAGAGCTTCACTTTCAAAACCATGAAATTCACTCTTTGGTCTTTTAAAACACACCAGACCTGAGCAGACTAATTTCAGGCCCCATACCTGACATTGTTTCTAAAACTTTTATGTAAGGATAAATGTTTGAACACATGCCTTTTTCCTTTCTACAGTGTTAACCAGCCTTCTGCTGTCAGACTTCTAATTTGACATATTTAAACACCCTGATAGGTTAATAATAGTGTCTAGGATCAAAATGCTTGTAACAGCTTCAAAATCCAGGCAATACTTTCAGATGTATCAGTACATTTTACTTACTATGTAGGTTATATTGTATAATTTGCTCAGGGAAGATTTATATTATGGCTGACTGGTGAAACACATGCAAGATATCTAAGGTTTGTAAATACATATGCACAAGACCAGAAAAGCAGCAAGCAGGAATATTGTCAAAACATCCTTTCCTCTGTGCACTCCAGGTAATAGTAACTACTCAGACTGTGCTTCACAGTGTGACACTCCAATACTTCAGTACATTTGGCTGGGGAGAAATTTACTAAGTAAAGCCATGTATAAACACCTTCTTCAGAATCAAAGACTGCAGCTGAGCTTAGATTTTTCTGCGTAAATACGTTGTAGAGAAAGGCAACACGTATAAGCCAGCCTCAAGTACTGAGAGTACTATCTGCCAAAATAAAGATATAAGAATTTATTTTAACTTGGATAAACATTTCATTGAAAAGCACCTGGGTGTAATTTCCCCTGGATGTGCATTCACTGTGGGCCCATCTTTGCTTCTACTGAAGTCAAGTGCAAAATTGATTAAATGGCAACAGGGTCAGTCCCTCTGCACACATTATGAAGAAAAAGGGAGTTTGTTTCATCAACTTCATACAAAAATTGTTACAAGACACAATTTCTTTAGGTCCCTTCACTCAAAAATACTCAAAGTGAACAATTATTCACAGGGACACGTAGGACATTTTTACTATTTCAGCATCTAGGTTTAAGCTGCAGAAATACCATTCTTGTCTAGAGCTCCAAAGGCTCTAACATGAATGCATCCATTCTCCCACCTCAAGTCCTCCCCAAATCAGTGTAAGAAGACTAAAAACTTTTGATATACATTTGTTCAAGAAGTGGAGGGTTGGCTACAGCCATAGCCTATGGTGGGAGGTACGTGGCTGTGCAGCTGCATGAGTCCTTAGTCCATGACCCGGAGTGAATCAGTATCTAGTAGAATTAAGTGGAGCGACCAGGGGGAATGATGCCTTTAAATGTTTGCTCTTGATCTTCTGATACAGTAGTTATCTGTATTTGGCAGAGACTCAATGGAGATGATGCTATGGTCCTTTGGCTCCTTAAGAACTTATGGGAAATTAAGTATGGAAAGATACAAAATTGTAGCTCGTCATTTTAAGCACGTGAGTTTTGGGTGCTTCAAACAGTCAGGCAGGTCTGGTTAAGCAGCCAAACTCCATAGCTACATAAGATATTCTTGCTCATAATACTACCAAACAACATCGATATAGTTTAGGATTTTTTAGCTTCATTCAGTAATTCATTCTGACAAGAGTAAGAACAACAAGCACTCACGTTGGCAGTGTACACAGAGATTAAGACAGCTAAATTGAACTGTTTACACTACAACTGTAGTCCATGGAGATGTGGTCAATACAGTCAGTGGAGTCTAGGTGGCAGTTCACTCATCAGATGTATGTGACTGCTGCCAGGTGAGCTGAACAACTATCCAGGTTCCACTGATAGTATCAACTACATCTCCAGTAACTATGCTGGGAGTTACTGGACACTGAGTGCACACGTAGCCCTCCATATACAGACATCTAAATTGAAATATTAATTTGCAAGTTGAATCCTGATTGTGCATCTCCCCTGATTTTATTAACCTTGACATTTGAGCAAATGAAGGATTAACACAGTTCTGACTATGTCTGGGACAGAATTAAATTTTGGTCAAGAAAAAGATAATAAACTGGAATACATTCCTGCATATTATCTGAAGCAAGTCACAAGTGATTTTTAATTAGAAAGTATTTTTGAAGTACTTGACATACACCAGTAAACTGGAAGATACTTCCATTTTCCTCCAGGTTCTATTATAATTTTTTTTTCTGAACTGTTTCTTCTGGTCTGTCTAATATAATATTTCTGCAGTGTAAATCCAAACTGCATGAAGTGCCATGAAGAAAGCGGTAAAGTGCTAACTGTAGGTGAGGAAGGCCAGAGTACCCATGTACTGCCAGCAGCTTGGTCTTTAATTAGTAATTTCTTCACCACTCTAAGATGTTTTGTCATGCCTCTTTTCTGCCTTCAACTCTAGGGTTTAGGGATTTATCTACCTTTGCTGTAGAAATAATAAGCCAGGCAGCAAAGGTAGACATTTACTATTGTAAAAGAAAAGAAATACTTTGGCTCCAGCTGTGTTAAATATGTTATCTTTGCTCTGTTAAATGAACTGTATATAGATGAGACAGGGTTTGGGTGCTCTTAGGCTCTTGATAGATTATGAATATCCTAATGTGTAACTATAATCATATTAGAAGGGATTGTGGCTGTATTGAATTTGTAGCTCTTACCTCACATCATTGTCTTTTTTGAAGGTTTACCATTTCTGAACGAATAATTGCTCAGCATGTTTATTTTTTAGAAAAGAATTAAGTATAAAGCCTACTTAAATAACTCCTTAAATACAACTTAAGTGCAACCCTTTTTATATCTTCGGTTTTAAGTTCCCTCAGCATATCTATTTCCAAAGTACATGAGTTTCCATTTATACACCAACCACAGAGAAACTGTGATCTCGCACAGTGCAGTCCCACTGGAGTTAGTCTCATATTTTAAACAGAATAATGAATGTGCAATAAATTTAATATAATGTTAACAGAATCCAGGCCACAGAAAAATGATCTGGCTGAAAGGAACTACATATAGCTTTAGAGATAGAGGATGGCATTTCAGACAAGGGATATTTCAGATACTTTTACTCAAAAATTGTTTTTCTCTTTCTGATCAAAGTCCTTTTCAGCTACAGGCAGGTACCTCAGGGGGGTTTAGGCAATGTTCAGCTTTCTGTCATAAACTGCATGATCATCTGTTGTGTAATAAACTGTGTGCTTATACTCATGCAATAGATAGGTTTACATGTTGTGCTCATGGGAAGCGGTATTAGTTTAACCAGATTTTATTATTTTACTTGGTTATCCCAACATTTCTAATACAGAAACACTGTTTTGTTACAGTGTGTCTTAAAAGAAAAACTACTGCAGGCATTGGCCCCATGTTTTTGCAATTTTTTTTTCCCTGATGGAGTTAAGTAGGACATTTACTAGTGAGAGATTTATTCTATTATCCTCCACCCTTGTTAAAATACTCAATATGGCCCCCAAATGACTATTTGCTTCTGGATAAATTGTGTCCAAACATTTAAAGTGCAAATGCACTCTGTCTAATAATTCTAAATTCAGAAATCTTGTCCTATCTCCCTCCCCTGCCCTAGAATCATTCATATAACTGTTTTTTCTCTTTAATTAGTACTGAACCATTCATGGTATCTCAGGCACATCACATGTAAATGCTGAAGTAATTTTAAACAATAAAGCACAATGCACTGAAACTGCAAGGGAGGTAAAGTCACACCAGATATGGAGACCATAACCAAATTTTCTAACACTCTTTCAGTTTACAATCTCAAAAAGTATACCTTACCTCTGACAAAAATGTGTTTTCTTTGAATGGCAAATTATGAATAGAAAGTGATTTCCATCTGTGAGCAATGCAAAGGTAACCCCCAGTAGTGAGACCTACATAATAAAAAGCATATAAATGCCAGTCTGAACAGACGTCCCCCTGATGACAGTAGTTGGGAAATAATTTCTAAAAATGCAATTATACACTCATTACATCAGTGCCACTTTCTCATTAAAAGATACATTCTCAGTACACAATTCTTTGAGATTATGACTGATGTTCTATTTTCCAGTTGGAAGAAATTATTTATCTCGGCAACAAATTGTGTCATCCAGTTTGTCAAACTGTTGTTAGTTATTAACTGCAACATTATGATTTTGACTGTAGTTCAGAACTGGAAAATTAAAGATGGAATTCAAGCAGCAACTCTAGCTCACCAACCATAACACAGAGATTCTGAGCTACTAAAGGCAGGTTACTACAGGCAGTGTTTGCCTAGAGCACCTGCAATCCCTACCCCCTCCCCTCCCCAGCTCTGCCTGTGATATAGGTGTGATGTATGTTTACTGAAATGGCAAATTTAACCTGTAGATTTACAGATTTAGTGTTCCTTAACCAAAAATGTTTAGCAGGATATTATTGGCACTGATGTCATTACAGCATAATGATGTGATTACAGCTTAATGCATGAAGTCCACCCTGGTGTTACTGATATATCCATCTGGTGAATTTATTTTCAATATATCCAATCCTATAATGTGAGGTTATGAGAAGTTTGAACAAATTAAAGAGCTGTGTATTCCTTACAAATGATTTGAAATATTTTCATATAGATGTTTCACTTCCTCCTGTAATGGAAAGAAACAGCTACACAGTGTGTTTTCAGGGGGATGGTATGCATTTACAAATCATGACCTCTAATGAGAATAACTGATGAACTCAGCTTCAGAAGTCACTCTCAAATTTACTTGCATTAGCACTTTTCAAACAGGCTTTTGCCCATACATTCTACAACTCATGAAGCCTACTGAGCTACAGCTGCTTTCTCTAGCTTTCATTTAACTACCTCCAGGTACTATTTTTTCATACAGAAAATAAAACCCTGTGTCAAATTTGTTTTTTGACTAAAACTAAACAAAAGCAAATTTGCACATCTACTGCACCACATGACTAGCTTTCCTCCTGGTTGCCAACGAAAATGAAAATCAGCCTCTGGCCCAACAAGGGTCAATCCAGAATGAGTTTGTCCTTGAATTCAAGATAGCTGCTTCAACGTGCAGCGTGCTGCGTGATGATTGTTTACTGTGTGTTATTAAGCTGTTGATTAGACTGCAGGAATTGAGGATTGAGAATTGTACATAAGTCAGTTCAAATGAGCTAAACGTCACTTGATTAAGCAGTAAAATCTAAACCCACTGTGTGGGGAATAGAAAAATAGTGGGTTTCCCTGGTGTCAATTGATCAAATTCAGTGCTTGCGAAACATGTAATAGTTAGCAGCATGGAACATACTCTCACATTACTTGTCATACAGCATTGAAATGGAAAGATATTTCTGCTGATTCAAAGAGTTTGCTGCTCATGGTTTACTACCCAAGACAAGGCAGACAGATGGTAGAAGGGAAAGCTAATAAAGATAAGGGTGGCAACAAGAAGATAATGGGATAGTTCAGTGGGGCATAAAGAGATTACTACATTTGTTTGCTTAAATTTCTCTCACTTTACATAGGGAAAATGACAGAAATGAATGCTCAGGAAGGCGCCAAGTGAGGAAGGGAAAAGCTGACCTGTTGACAAACCTTTTGGTCTTTGAGAGTGGAAAGAGTGAGGGGGGCTTCTGGAAAAGAGACTGGACTGAGTGGGAACAAGGAGGAATGAGAGCTTGTCTTGACAGAGGAGACTGCTGGAGTGACAGAGAGAAGACTGGTAAAAGAAACTCAGAAAATGTAGCCAGGAGGAGGTATATGGGAGAAAAGAAAACCAGTAAAAAATATTATGCCAACAAGAGGGTACTCCTCAAGAACAGCAAAAGATAAGTAAAAGAGTAATGGGAATATCTTGGCAATATAGCTCAATTTTTAAGTCAGTGAGGAATCACATTTCAAGTTGAACAGCAAAATAATGGCCTTTACTATTAATCTTCCTGGAAGCTGGGTCACCATTGGCACTTTCCACTGTTCTGCTCTCTTGGTTTGTATTTAACCCATGTATTATAATTTCTGTGCAGGTGATTCTGTCATTTATTTTTCCATCTTGTCTTATTCTTTTCATTTCCATAGTTACAGAACTTAAATGATAATTGTTTGTTCAAGATAATTAAAATAGACTCTGTAAATTGTGTTTACATTCAACTGTTTCAAACTTGAAAATATTAACATTCTGGTTATACTGAGAAACCAGTATATGGGCAGTGCTTTAAGTCATCATGTCCTGGAAGGATTCTGAATTCAGAGAATTCAACATGAACAATGTGCATACAGATACACAAGAGGATAATTTGAGAATACTCTGTGTGGGTTCATCATTATTTTGTGTGTCAGTTTTAAGGTAAATGCTGTGAAGTGAAAATCTTGGTTAGTATTTGATCTGGTGACATTAAAAATACAGGCTAAAAGGTTTTTTTGGGAGCAGCAGAACTAGACAATCTTTTTATGGCTTTGTATCCTATATCACTAGCTCTCACATGCAGTATCTCAGTATCTCCAAGTTGTCTACTCTTCCTCTTCAAATTCCCCAAGCATAAACTTATCTCCTTACTCACTTATCCCCTAAATGCTGACCAGATAAAAAGCAGCAGATGCTGTAACTGATTTTCAGCTCCATGTGTGTTTATTGACTTGTCAGTACATAGGCTGTCACCAGCCAACCACGAGGTCAAACCAATAACCACAAGCTGCTGCCATTTTTCATCCAGTGAATATACTAATTTGGGACTCTTTTGTCAAACTAGCCAGTGTCAGACCTCTCAGGAAGATACGACATTTGGGTCTCTTCTCTTCTGTTAGATCTGACTGAAGTACAGGCATTGATAGTAGAATTTCTGAGAAGGACGTGACAGATAGGAAGACAGCATGACCACATATGACTCATTTCAAGGGGAAACCAGGCTAAAAATCTTGTTATGCAGAAGAGTCCATAGGGTATTTTTGTTAAATATCACTCAAAGCTAAACTGAAAGCTCTTTGTACCTTTTGCTTTATGTGGCATGTCTAACCAATTTTCATGTGTTTCTCACAGGGTTGAATGGTGTTGATAAGCTGAATGTGACAGCCTAGTTGGACACTTGTAGGGGAACCCAAAGCAGAGACTGTCTGAATGAATCATCCTGCAAGTGTCTTTCTCCCTCCAGTAATTAGTGGGAGAGAGCCACCTAGACAGCTACAATTAGGTAAAATAAATTTCATCCAAATTGACTCATATGACGGAATTTTAATTTTTTATAGTGTCCTTAATGTACAGAAAGCTATGTAAATGTTAAAGAAACTGCATTATCAAATATTATTGGGTGTTATCTTTTGTTGTATCACTTTTAAGGTTAATTTTTCCAGTAAGGCTCTCATTCTGTCAACTACCCTCAGCAAGTCTGCTGATGATAGAGAACTGGGAGGAGCAGACGATACACCAGAAGGCTGTGTTGCCATCCAGCATGACCTGGAGAGGCTGGAGAGTTGGGTGGAGGGGAAGTTCAACAAGGCAAATGTAGTGTCCTGCACCTGGGGAAGAATAACCCCCGCGTCAGTAAAGGTTAGAGGTTGACCTGCTGAAAAGCAGCTCCACAGAGAAGGACCTTGGAGTCCTGGTGGGTAAGAAGTTAAACATGAACCAGCAATATGCCCTTGTGGCCAAGAAGATCAATGGTATCTTGTGATGCATTAAGAAGAATGTGACCAGCAGGTCAAGGGAAGTTCTCCTCCCTCTCTACACTGCTCTAGTGAGGCCACATCTGG
Organism: Brachypteracias leptosomus; assembly: GCA_013401335.1. Lineage (NCBI taxonomy): Eukaryota > Metazoa > Chordata > Aves > Coraciiformes > Brachypteraciidae > Brachypteracias > Brachypteracias leptosomus. The sequence continues at coordinate 185,615 of VYZX01034234.1, forward strand.
AGTACAGTGTCCAGTTCTGGGCTCCCCAGTTCAAGAGAGACATGGAACTACTGGAGACAGTCCAATGAGCTATGAAGATGATTAGGGGGCTGAAACATCTCTCTAATGAGGTAAGGCTGAGAGACCTGGGGCTGTTTATCCTGGAGAGAAGACTTAGAGGGGATCTTATCAGTGTTTATAAATATCTAAAGGTGGGTGTCAAGAGGATGAGGCCAGTCTCTTTTCAGTGGTGCCCGGTGACAGAATGAGGGGCAATGGGAACAAGAAAGAACATGAGAAGTTCCATGTGATCATAAGGAAAAACTTCTTTCCTTTGAGGGTGGCAGAGCACTGGAACAGGCTGCCCTGAGAGGNCCAAGGTAAACCCACAACAGCAGTGTTGTACAAGATGATCTCCAGAGGTCCCTCCCAACCCCTCCCCCCCATTCTGTGATTCTGTGAACTAGACATGTACAACTCACCAGATGCTTCTTGAAAAGTATGAGCTACTGACATTAATACTCCTAGAGACTTTTGTTTGTGCTATCATCTCCTTGTTCTCATTCCCTCCAGCTCTCCAGCTACGGCTTCCACTTAACACCATGGCACCTAACACAAATACATGCAGCCACAGAGACCTCACAGAAACTGGGCAACGTCTGAAGGAAATTCAACCCAGCATGGCTGGGCATATGTGGCTTACCCAATTCCACCGTGCAAACTGCACTGAGGAGGAAAATAGTGGCTCTTATTCAGAGATGCACCTTTTGTACTGGCCTGGTCAGGGATGTTGCACAGCTGCTTGTCAGGAAGCACATCCACACTTCTCCCAAGGTATGCACGGCTAGGTTGGTAACACACAGTACAAGAAAGTGCAGAGTTTCCTCAGATAATGCTGATGTAGCAAGCTCAGAGATAGGGAGCAACACAGGTTGTCAATGTGGACCTATGCCCAGAGATATTTACTCTGCTGAGGAGCAGAGATGATGAGCTTGAGCACAGCACTGTACTAAGTGGCTATGACTTACAGAGCCAGCCACTACAGCACCATGCTGTGCTGCACAGGTGAGCTTCTGGGGAGCTATCTTAGGTGTTTGTAGGATGGAAGTGCTTGCACAACATGTTCATACCCTCTGACCTCCTACCTTGGGGCAGGTAGAATGGGCTTTAGCTGACTTTTCATTGTGCTATCTTGTGAGAAATTGGTACTTTGCTTAGGAAAAAAGATGATATCTATCAGTTAAAGATTATCAACTCCTGATCCATCACATAGAAAACATTTCTTACTGTTTCTGTCTGGAACATTTTTATTTAAGCCTAAAAATAAACAATCATATATTTCATTTTGACATCACAGTCAATAGCCCCATGCCAGGTCTGGTTTTTGGAATACCAAAAGCGTTTCCTAATCCAGAAAGCTCACCTTGCACTCTTTTAGGTAAGAATAAAATCCCCAAACCACCACACATTCTTTGAAGGCCTATTCATGTTAATTTATAGTTTTTCTGCACCCAGCTGTCAAAGACAGGATTCCAGACACAAGGAAATTACATTTTGATCTGACATGGCAGTTTCTGTGCTTCTGTAACAGATAGACGCCAGGACAGAACATGTTACGTAATGCTGGTGAGATTTGCAGTATTTTCAGCTGCAACCTTTTAATATGGGATGTTCTAAATGCAGCCTCTGGGCAAGAGAAATCATTGCATCTACACCAGCACTGGAAGAGGCAGTGGGGTGGAAGTAAAAATGTGAGCGTTTAATCCTGCAAGCTACCCCCATTGCTTTTGCATGGCTAGCAAAGGGGATTCTGAAACTCCTCCCTAACCATCCCAACTTGCAGTATTACAAGTAACAAAGCTGCCACCATTCATTTGTTGCTGAAGCTGAAGAGGAAATACAGAATGTACCTTATGACCGCCAAAAGTAAATTTCCTATGCATTCAGAATATCCAATTGCTTTACTTAAGATCACAAAGATGTAAACCAAATATTCAGCAAATTTTATACAAAAACTAGCTTTGGTAACCCAGCACAATGTTTTCCCAGTTTCACTCCTCTGTATTGGTTTTGACTGGGATAGAGTTAATTTTTATCATATTAGCTGGTATAGGACGATGTTTTGGATTTGTGCTGATAACACAGGGATGTTTTTGTTACTGCTGAGCAGGGCTTACACAGAGTCAAGGCCTTTTCTGATCCTCACATCACCCCACCAGTGAGGAGTCTGGGAGTGCATGAGGAATTGGGAGGGGACACAGGCGGGATGGCTCACTCCAATTGACTAGAGGGATATTCCATACCATATGACATCATGCTCAGCATATAAAGCTCGAGGAAGAAGAATGAGGTGGGGGTACGTTCAGAGTGATGGTGTTTGTCTTCCCAAGTAACCAAGTGTGATGGAGCTCTGCTCTCCTGGAGATGGCTGAACACCTGCCCGCCAGTGGGAAGTGGTGAATGAATTCCTTGTTTTGCTTTGCTTGCTTGTGCAGCTTTTCCTTTACCTGTTAAACTGTCTTTATCTCATCCCATGAGTTTTCTCACTTTTAGCCTTCCAACTCTTTCCCCCATCCCACCGGGGGTGGGGAGTGAGCAGCAGTGCAGGGCTTAGTTGCTGGCTGGGGTTAAACCCTCAAATTGTTTAAAAAATACAAACATTCACATAGTGCAAATGCTACTGTTTTTATTTAAGTTAATAAGTATATGTTGGTTTTACTCAGACAAAAGCTCACCCATCCCCTCTAACCTTTACCACAGCACAAAAGCAATAACATACCATGTTGAAAGTCAGAAATTCACACCTGAATAACAGAAAGTCACTGTAACCAAGGAAACAAAACAGTGACACGGTCAGGCTCTCATTTAAGTGTGGATGGGGGGAGATTATTCCAGGATACTGTTTTTTGAACAATAGCAGTTCATTGTAACTTCAACACTATTTTTATTTTGGTGTTTGGGAAGAATTCTGTGTCTAGGGTAAACTATTCAAAGGTGAGTATTTTGGCAAGGGCTGTATGGAGTTTCGAAAAGGATCAGATTTCCTATAGATGAAAACACCTTTGTCACAGCCTGTGATGGACGATATTCTTGCCTGGCAAGCACGCAGGGATGATGCTCACAGCAGAGTCCCCTGCTAACAAACAGAGGAGCTGAGCTGTGGGCAGGATTACCACCATGAGCCATTTTCCATCCTCTCTGCAACCCTCAACTGCAACTGAATCATGAGAATATATTTAAAATGTTCTTGGCAGCCACTTTTACAGCTGGTAATGCAGGGAAGGACAGGAGACCTGCTCTGACAGCAGTTTCTAGAGTGTTGTTCATACCCAGCAGTGCTCTCTTTTAACAGATGTGCTCACAGGCAGCAATGCTGGCAGCAACTTGACAACCAGAAAAGCAAGATTAGGAAAAACGGCGAATACTGTTCCTTTGAGGAACAAAGCAGGTTCTTCCCCAGTGAACTGGCAATGTCAGGACAGGGAGATGGACCCCTCCTAGCAGTTTCTGCCTCTCTGAAGGCTGAGGCAGGGGTCCATGTCTGCTCTTGTCCTACCACAGGCTGTCTGTCACCCACCTCACACTTCCCAGTCATTGGCTTGTGGAGGGCACCTGAACCAGGGCGTGATGACCCTGTCTGCTGCTGGGGTTCAAATGTAGCCTTTTGCCAGTAACTGATGCTGTCTGGCAGAAACCAGAGCTTCTTGTGCGGTTTCCTGGCACTATAGAGAACTCCAGCAAGGATTCACCTGCTTAGTGGCATCTGTCCTGCCTCACATGAAGCATCCAGGAACAGAGCTTCTCATCTATGTGATTCTTTGTGACTCCATGAAAAGAAAGTAGCAATTATGGTGAGTGATTCATCCCATGCAGCTCAGGCACTAATCTCAGCATGGCAAGATTTACTTCTTGGAGGCATAGACCTTCACTCTCTCCATTAACTACTGAGAAAGCCTAGAAAGACAACTTATACTAGATTAACTTTCTCAAAGCAAAGCCCGGTGAGATAGATGGCTTTAGGCCTCAGCTTTCCACTGAGCAAAATATCAGCTATTTAATTCACACCAAAATACACAGTATTTACAAGACTATACAGGGGGCTCCCACGGCCTTTGCATTACATCTGCCTTTTTTAGGGCATTTTTGTGCCAAAAGCTGCTATTGCAGCAAGGTTGGTCAGTTTGGTGGTCTGAGGAAGCCACCAGTCTATAATCTAGAAACCTTTCTAAAGAATAAAATATGTATATGGTGAAGCCTTTCTGCTTCATACTCCTCTTTATTAGATGGGAGAACATCAGCTGTATGATTACCTGTCAGTACTTGATTGTAATATTAATATTGCCTCAGAGGACAGTAGAAGAGCAAATGCTTCCTAGATAAAATACATTTTCCTCTACAGTATCTTCCTTCCAGTATCTTAAGGGAGTCTACAAGAAAGCTGTCAAGGGAATTTTTAGGATGTTGGGTAGTGGTAGGACTAGGGGAAATGGCTCAAAACTAGAGGCGGGTAGATTCAGATTAGACATTAGGAAGAAGTTCTTCACCATAAGGGTGGTGAGACACTGGAACAAGTTACCCAGAGAGGTGGTGGAAGCTCCATCCCTGGAAGTCTTTAAGGCCAGGCTGGCTGGGGCTCTGAGCAACCTGATCTAGTGGGAGGTGTCCCTGCACATGGCAGGGGGACTGGAACTAGATGATCTTTAAGGTCCCTTCCAACCCTGACGATTCTATGATTCTATGAAATACCTGAAAAATTAAATTCTCAGAATTAGAACTTTCCAAAGAAGCCAAATGTTTGTGTAAACATTAAAAATAGAGAAAAAGGTAGCTAGATAAAAAAAGGTTTGGACAAGGCATAGGAAGAAAGAATCTTAGATTTTATTTTTAAATTTTTTATCTGTGACTTTTTTTTAAATGTGGGACCAGAGAGGGGAGAAGGAATTAGAGAGGATGGACAGAGACCCTGGCCTTGAAAAGGAAGCTATGAACTCTAGGATGAGGTTTTGGACATTTCTTCATATAAACTGTCTCCTGTGAAAGCAAGCAATATCAACTGAATATTTAGTGTATGTATTGACTTGCTGTGAGCATCCATGCCAGTAAAACTTAATCACTCAACTGTTTATGAAAAGTAAACACTGGATACAAGTGAGAATAAACTCAATTACTTATTTTAAAGTACAAATTAATCAGAATGAATTTTTCTGTATGTTTGACTAATTTTTACTAACTGCAATAAGTCTAAATTTTACTCAGGGAGGAAAATTCTCAGTATGCCCTTCCCTATCCACCTGAGTTTTTGTAAGGGTAACATACTAACCTAAGACATCCAAATCTTCAAAATGCTCTTTAGAAATATGAAAGGTTTGTTAGTCCCCAATGAAGAAATCCATCTAGATAAATAGCTTATTTTTAGCCTCCTATGTTTTAAAAGCAGCAAGGAGAGGCAAGAAGTCTTTTTCTCTCCCCTGCAGACAGCTAACAGGGGTATTCTTTGCTAGCAATACCCCTTCATATAATTTGTAGAAGTAGAGGAAACGATCTCTGAAGACTTAGATTCAGTATTCTCCAGATTTTTAACAACTAAAACCTTGAAAGTATTCATTTCTTTTTTACCAAGTTGTTCATTTTTCTACCAAAATATCCCAAAAGTAAAGCAACAGCTGTGCAATTTGCCATTGAAAAAGTTTTTTATCTGAATTAGTTAATCTCCCCTTTGTTTCTCTTGTCTGTCAACTACACCTACAAAACCCAGGAACTGATTAGAGTCCCTGGAAGCACTCGTGCTACCTTTGCTAGCCTTCCATTAGGCTTCATGATGAAATTTATTCATCCAGAAACCGTTAATTGGAGATTATCGAGATGAACCTTTTAGACTGCTGTGTCTCTAGGAGAATTTAGTGTATGTATTCATTCACCCAGGCCACACATTAGCCCTCAGTTTATTTTCTGTTCAGGCTTCACATATGAAATTGCACCTTTGCCTTTGAAAAAGAGAAATTCAGTATGGATCAAACTATAGTATGCTCATAATAGTGCTAGGTCACTAGTGCTGGGTCAATGCAGCATGTTCCCAATGGTGAAGTCTCTCTGTGCAAGGGCTTCACATCACACAGCTTTTATGATGTCCCCACACAGACTTGAGCAAACTGCTATGCAGTTAACTTTAATAAAAAAACAAATATATTTTTTCCAAAGTAAAAATATTCAGAGGCTACAAGATTATTAGAGGAGCCAGAGGACCACTAGATCTGTTGTGAGTAACAGCATCTCTCACAATTAGGAAGCAAAGGAGCCTTCTGAAAGCAAGCTTTCATTCTGGCTGCCGTGGGCACAGCACCCTTCAGTGTCACTCCAAACAGCCAGCTAAGTAGAGAGAACTCAGAAAATTATTTAAAAGAGGAAAAAGAAAAAAATCTGAAGGAACAACTCTATGTGGTAGCTTGAAATGTGTGTTGATCTGTTTTCTGATACCCCCAAAATAACAAACACATAGTTTGGGCTGCAGGTAACTGTTTTCTACTCCCCATGCAATATCAGTGCTTTGGCACTGAGAGAGGCCTGGTGACCCAGAATATACACAGATCAGTGCAGCACAGGGTTTAACAACAACCAGCCAGGATCCTGGGGACCCTGAGTCTATTTACTACCACATGGAGTTAAAGACACTGTAATCTGGATGATTTATCTCCAGATTCCTATTCCTTCATGTGATAAGTTCAGTATGAGGTTTTCTAAATATGCAATGGAATTCTGAATGCCACCACCCACCTTGTGTAATCAGGTTGAATACTAAGTACACAATGACTATTTTGCTAGAGATTTCAGTGATCACCTTCATAGTTCCCCCATAACATCTGGAATCACATTGGGAATTATCAAATAAATCCATCCACTATTGATGGACTCTATGGCTGGAATCACTTTAAAAGAGTCACTAAGACCTCATGCAGAAGCTGGCATATATTAATCAGCAGATTCTCCTATGAGACAGGGTCATATAGGACCACTCAGGTGGCACAGAAGCACAGGCTGAATTAAAAAACAAAAACAAACAGAGCTGAGATTTCATAGAGTGAGTATCTATCCTTACAAATCCTCCTATGTGGAGGATGCTGAGTCTAGTCTGGGCTTCAATCTGGAAGACAACTGGGGAAACAGCTTCAGGCATTTGGACATACCTGCAAGTGATAAGATTTTGCCTGATAACCATATACACACAATACGAAATTGTGCTGCTTCTAGTCAAAGCAAAATGCAGATTTGCATCCTGTGATTGCTTCTTAGAATTGTGAGCCTACTCTTTTTTTTCTCACAAGCCATCCCATTAACCTGAAGAGTGCTATTTATATCTCTGCAAGGCTTACTAGTGTGAGTAAGAGTTGCTGGATTAAGCTATGTGTTTGGAGTGTGATTTTTATTTTAGGTGCGTGGGAGCAGAGTCCTGAGATTGCACAGAGACATGCTGGTGTGAAACGCTGAGGAAAGAGCATCTGCTGAGCCCTGTGAAAAGCAGATAAAGAAATAAGGAAGAGAGAGAGAGGATGAATGGGCTGAACGATAAAATAGTCTCATAACAAGCCCCAGACATTTGAGTATTTATTTTGAATTATTCTGGTTTTGATAGCCCCCAGAGCACTTTTAAGTGCCTAATTTGCTTTGCTCCATTGATTTTAATTAATCTTGCCCTAGGCTTTCAAACTTGATGAGCATGGAGAACTTAGGGGTAAAAAAAAAAAAAAAGCAGCATGTTTCCTCACAGTACAATATTCCTTAACTGCCACACACCATGGGCAACCGTGGCGGGGATGTGCCAGCCCCAGACATGAGCACTCATTACATCATGAGCGTGATAGGTAGGGGTACTAACTTCACAGGCTGAATTTAAAGCAAGATAAATATCTAATGCTGATATCTTGATGAAGCTGATCAAGTTCCTCCTCCAACCAACAAAACACCAAATACCTGCCTGCTGGCTCTGTGTCATAGGCATGAGGCAATCACAGAACCATAAATTCACAGAATCATAAATTCACAGAATCATAGAATGATTTGGGTTGGAAGGGACCTTTCCCTCCTGCAGTAAGCAGGGACATTTTCAACTAGATCAGGTTGCTCAGAGCCCCATCCTGTGGGGTTGTGAGGCGTGGATGACGCAAACACCAATATGATGTGCATAAGTCGACCCTTTATTCATGAATCACCCCGATATTTATACAGTAATACGCTTCCCTTCGCGTGGCAGTCAGTACATGATTGGTTGCAGGCTTCAAGTATGAGTCCTTGAAAGCGCTACCGCTGGCTACAGAGCATATCTTACCAACCCTACAAACACATCCTGCTTTCACACACTCCCCTCCAAAGTGTTTATCTTAACTGTGGCGCCGTTAGCACATCAGTACATTCTGTCTGCTTTTATCTGCAGCTGGCCTTGGCATCCCCCCAGGCCTGGCTCTCTTCAAAGCATAACCCTACACCATCCAACCTGACCTGGAATGTTTCCAGGGATGGGGCAGCTACCACCTCTCTGGGCAACCTGGACCAGTGTTTCACTACCCTAATTGTAAAAAATTTCTTCTTTATATCTAGTCTAAATCTCCCCTCTTTTAGTTTAAAAGCATTTCCCTTTGTCCTGTTGCAACAGGCCCTGCTAAAAAGATTGTCCCCATCTTTCTTATAACCCCTCTTTTAGTATTGAAAGGCTGCAGTAAGGTCTCCTCAGAGCCTTTTCGTCTCCAGGCTGAACAACTCCAACTCTCTCAGCCTGTCTTCGTAGGAGAGGTGCTCCAGTCTGCTGGTATTTTTGTGGCCCTCCTCTGAACCCACTCCAACAGGTCCACGTCTTTTCTGTGCTGAGGGCTCCAGAGCTGGATGGAGTACTCCAAGTAAAGTGAGATACTGAAAGTGATGGTCAGCTCCAACAGCAGTGGCTGTATTTAACAACTCCCACTGCTCGATTGGCTGGCATGGGGTAACAGCAGACCTCCCTGTGCTGGGAAGAATGAGTATTTCTTTCCATAACCAAGTGTCCACAGTGTCCCAGACTTACACTGGGTATGCAGATATCACACGTCCATAATTTGAAAGGTTTTTGCAAGCATAGAACCATGTTTAAAAAGAAATGAGAGGGAAGACCTACAGGAAGCTGAGGAGCTTTTGCATCACACAGGATGAAATGCCTCAGCTTTAGAAAGGAAGGATGAGCAATACATGAAAAATTGTAGGATTCTCTGCTCTCCCTGGAAAGACCGTCCCAAGGCAGCCCCTTTGATGAGACATCTCCTGGGATCTTTTAAAGTGACCAATAATGACTGGTGATGACGGCCGCTTATGGAGAGTGGCACTGCCATCAAGTCTACCTAGTGAAAGTGAATTTAACTATTGTGAAGTAGTTGAGCAGTGTTTAACCAGGGGTTAAGCAGCTGCATGATTCAAAGATCTTGCTCCAAAGTTACTAAATTTGAAGTTTAAGAGATATTTTCTTCAAACAACTTCCATTAAAGTGCAGAGACAGAAATCCTGGAGAGACTGAGACCTTCAGTATGACAGCATAAGACTGCCATTGTGCATAGGATGCATGATGGGACCAGAGATTGCAGTGAAGACATTTTGTATTCGTGGTTTTGTAATTGAGAAGAAACAATATCAATCAAATGACCAATTTGCCATCACCTCTGCCAAAATCTAGGTGTGGAAATACCAGCTCTTCTTGATTCAGTTGAGAATAGCCATCCCTGAAAAGCCCCTGGTACCTCATCATCCACCATTGAGAAGGGCTGCCAAGTCCCAGGGGGAACACAGGATCATCACCTCCTGGGCAGCACTGCAGGAGACAGGGGATGCTCCAGCAGGACCAGGCTGTGGCAAGGAGACCCAGCCCATCATGCAGAAGGATGGGAAGGTCAGTCATCAACCGGGATTTATACCTTGTCCCCCTGAAGGGCAAGACACTGACCAGCATTAAGTAATCAGTGATTAAACTGTTGCTCAGAAGCTGTAATTTGACATTCGTGACTTCTCTAATTACTACTGTCTCATTCTGCATCTTGCCTTTCTGGGGAAGGTTATTAGAAGGTTGAGTGTTTTAGATAATAATTAGTTAAATCTCCTGCCTATGAATAAGCAACCTTGGATTTTAATGTCTGTTATTCCGAATGTGGCTATCTGGATAAACCACCCTAAAAAAGAGAGGAAAAATAATTTGCTTTAGCAAAGGAAGATATTGATAATGTATACCCACAAGAGACTTAAAAGGAAACCCACAAATAGATTAAAGTAATTCATTAAGAACATTAATCAGTTTTGGACTATCACACACTGTAGTAATCAATCATTTTAATTAAAAGGAACTGTGCATTCTCTCCCTCTCTTTTACCTCAGCCCATCTTCGTAAATGCAGCTGATCAAAGACATCATATTTCAAAGACGCTGAATACATTCTCTATAACCTTCGTTAAAGAATTTCATGAAGCAACAATATCCTCTATCTTCTTAGGGAAGCATTTGCTTCTGCTCAGGAGGAAAGGATCAGATAATTGTCCAGCAGCTTCAGTTCCCATGCTCTGCGTAAGGGAAGAGAGAAGACCCGACTGCCTTACAATGAGGTGTACTGGCTCATCCTCATCTCTGTGGGACAAACTTGGCTTTCCATGCACATCCAGAAAGGTGCCATCACTCAATAACTATCCTCCCTTCATCACCTGGGAGAGCAGTACCCTGAAGAGGGTCTCCATTCTGCCCAGTACCTTTTCTTCAGCAGCTGCTGAAAGCAGACAGCACAGAAAGAAAGGAAAGACTGCATGGGAAAATATGTAGGGATATTTCCCCAGTCTGCAGCGTATTGCAGGACAGGGACTTCAGCCAGAGGCAGTGTTTAATGGCTACAATAGATTTTTCATGTCATGCATTTCTCCAGTCCCTTTTTGAATCATGTAATGAGCAGAGATGAATTCTTTCTTTTTAATATAAGTTGCTTTGTTCTGCAATTTGCAGGGCAATCTAATAATAAAATGATGGGAAAGAATAAAACATTTTGTCTCTTATAATAAGCAAGGAAACAGTTTTGTTACACTCATCAATGTGTTGCAGTCTTCTAAGATCAGAGAGTGCTATTTTCCTTTTAGGAGCACAAGGAAGAACAAAAATACTGGAAATGCATTTGCAAAGTTGATATATATTCCTTTCCTAAAGTTGATCCTGGTATTTTAATACCTGCTGCTTAGCTGATACCTGCCACTGCCTATCAGCATGAAATTTCAAAGGATGTCTGGCTTCAATGATAATTTAAGATAAAGACAAGGCTGTAAAGTGAAAATTAGTCAACGAGAAAGTCAAATGTTGTATCAGGGAAGATTTCTCAGCTGTCCTTTTCTTGAGTAAGAGGAACAAAAGGCAAATAGGTTGGTCACAACCATGATTCTTGCACTGCTTTCCAACCTGCAGCTCAGATGGAGGGACTCAGAGGGATTGTTTCATTTTTCACCAACCTATGAGATAGTGGATGGAAACAGAAGCAGCTGACATGGTTCAGCAGCACTTTCAAAAGCCACTGGCAGAGTTCTGTTCGAGAAGATAAGTAAATCATGGTGTAAAAGATAAGCAGTGACACAGCCTGCAAACACTGTAAGAGCAGATGCATCAATAAAGGGCTGCTTCTCTGTATGACAGAAGTTTACATTAAAGTGTGCTGAAGTGCCAGACTGAAACTAGTGGTGCTGATTATATTTATATATGATCTGAGAGAAATAGAATAGACAAATAGACAAAAAATTCTTCAGATAATCAAAACTAGAAAAAAAGGAGGAGGAATGCCTCAAGAAAATCCTGATGAAGCGATGTGACACCTAGGACATGGACAAATGCAAAGGAATGATGTGAACGATTCCCCTGCATTCCTAGTTTGGAAATGTAATGCAGGCACAAAGGAAAAAGATCCATGTCCATGCTCGTATGGACTGCTGCCTACAGAAACAGTCAAAATATTGGGATACACAATGAACAGTACAGACAATTCTTAACTCATAAGGTCCCAAGGTAAACAAAATGATCACCCTTGACTTTAACAGTGCATCTGTTCTGAACTTCATCCCTCAAAAGGATAGAGTTCAAACAAAAGGAGTTCAGAAAGGATAGTGCAAATACCAACATACATAGAGCAATAAAGGTAGAAAATAATTCTTGCACCAGGGACAAATTGAAAAGCCTGTGACTGTCTAGAGAGTAAGTAAACAAAACCAGATATACCAAAGAATACTGTTCTCTGCCCTGTCATAAGTCAAAAGCAAAGTAACATTCCAAGTCTTTGGAAGGCAGTGTTTATCTACATCTGAGTAAATGTTTTATTTTTAATTAGAAAACAAAATGGCTAAATAACCCATGGAAGTCCTTATTTCAAGGTATCAAGTAACTGAGAGCCTTACGGAGTTAATAAGTGAATCAAACAAGTATAGAGCTAGTAGCACACACTGACATTAGGTAAAATAAAACAGAGATATAACTTCAATCTATCTTTCTAAGCTAACTATTAGCTTGATTGCTGTAAGATTTTTACCATTTCAGGGGCTGCTAGGAATATACATGACAAAATGGCATATGATGGAGACATGACTGAATTAGCATAAAGTCGTGCTTCTGCAGTGTAGTGCAGCACTCCCTGGACTTCAGTCTTTGATGTAGGTGTGATCCAGCCACATCAGTGCAGTCCTTTGCCTAAGCCAAAGATTACTTGCTAATGCCAGCTTCACATAGCCACGCTGAATCTGGCTGCGAGCACTGAACACCACCAAGCACTGCTCCACCATCCTCTGCACATCAGCTCTCTGTTGTGCTCCACCTCACTGTAGACACATGCGCTCAGGGATACCTGGTGGATAGAGCTTACATCCAGCCTTATTTCACATGATACTTCCTGTGTCTCCAAACAGAAATCAACCCTATGTTGATAGTAATCCTCCTGCTGGACACAGAGACAGCACTCAGACTCTATTAAGGACACAATCACAAGTCCAGCTCCCTAGCTCCACTGTTCTGTTTTGTCACTTTAGTGCATATTTTCCTAATCAAAAATAAACAGCACTCCCCACTGCTGCAGTTCTCACTGTAACATAGCCAAAATATTTTACAATTTAATTCTATGTTCTAAAAAATCACTGACTTAAAATGACCACATTTCGGGCTTCCTTTAAGTGAACACACTGCATTTGTAGACTGCAGAAACCCATTTGTCTCTGGACAACCTAAAAGATTTTTAAGACGGGAATTCAAGTGAAAAGAAGAAATACTGTAAGAAAACGGATGGTGAAGGCTGACAGCTGCTTCATTGTTTTGACAGAAATACCTTGTGGATGACCTGAACATTTGTTTTGGACCACAGTATTGACTTTAGAATGGGTGAGTTATACTGGAAACAAGCTCTGACGGAAACTTTTAATCCATCTTTCATTTTAAAAGGAACAAGATCGCCAATTTTCATTTAAATAGACTTGAGACACAGTTACCCTATGGAAATGGGCAAGCTTGCTTAAAGTGGCTTTGCAAAAAGTGTACCACTCTTTAATATTTATGAGACTGTTCCCAGGTTTGTTAAAATGCAAGCATACATCTCTTTTTATTGCACAAGTCACAATATTTAGAGTGAGTTAAAAATAATTTATTTGCACTAACTCTAATGTGAACAAACTATTCTAAAACAATCCAACCAGGGAAATATCAGTGCAAAATACCCCAGCTTCTTCTGATGAACTAACTGGTCCAACCATGCTCTCAGCCCTGTAGCACAGGTAGGTGAAATCACCCTCAGTGTCACTTCAAGTCAGAACACTTGCATTGTCTATTAAAGGTAGCTCTCGTTTGAACCTAGGAAATCTCTGAGAGTCTTGTTCTTTAATTCTCAATTCTACTCTTTCTTTGTTTGCAAATGCAATATTTACTAGAATTAATAGTAGGAAAATTATTGGCGGTCCTTGAAAAATGATGCATTTTATGGGCCAAGCCTGTCCATGGGCAGAGCTTTACTGGAGTTGTGCAACAAAAATAATAGCATAGCTATAGTTCCTACCCTAAAGATCAGTATTTTTCCCAGTATACTTTATTCTTTTGTAATGTCTTCTCTTTTTCTCCCTCTCCCCATACACCATTTTTGTTCTGTCAGTTAGCCAAAAGCATGCAAGAATGAATTGCACTGTTGTGGCATTTAAATTATATCAATAGTGAAATGCAGAATAGAGTCCTTTTCTATTTTATCTTTAAACTGAATGCTTTCACAGAGAGCCACTGTTATCTGCATTACAATTTGAGAGCTACATTAGTAAATCTTGAACGCCCTGAATTAGAGTATTCAACTTTCGAGATGGATGGTTGAGCTCACCACAAAAAAATGTATTAAGATGGAGATACGGCTTCATTTAGAGTCAAGATGAATTTTTAAGAACATCTGTGATTCAGAAACTAAGCCTAAATTTCTGGGGGAACCCACATCCAGGTGAATGTTACCCCCTTGCTTTTTAAAGTAAATATTTTTAGATTTTCTTGTCTAAAAACTATGCCTGAAGAATTATTCTCCAGGTACCATTTCCCTTTCAGAGTGAGGAAATCCTGTAAATTCCCACTCTTTCTTACACAATTGTTGCAGCAGTCCGAAAATGCTGCCTGAGAGTAGAGAAGGTTCCCATCTCTTTCACGGCACACTGTAAGTACACAAGTAATGCTGCAAGCATATTGACAGGGGGAGCTACCACTAAACAGTTATATGAGTCTAGAAAATGAGTTAAATCTTCTGAGAGGTACCTCAGAGGCTTTATCCTTGGGATTTTAGTGACACAGCAACCCCTCAGCACCCCACAGTCATCATAGAATGGTTTGGGTTGGAAGGGACCTCAAAGATCATCTAGTTCCAAGCCCCTGCCATGGCAGGGTCACCTCCTGCTAGACCAAGTTGTTCTTCAAGGCCCCATCCAACCTGGCCTTGAACAGGGATGGAGCACCCACAACACCCCTGGGCTACCTGATCTGGTGACTTATCACACTCAGAATGAAGAATTTCCTTCTAATTTCCAATCTAAATCTCCCCTCTTCCAGTTTGAACCCATTACCCCTTGTCCTATCGCTACAGGCCTTTGTAAAAAGTCCCTCCCCAGCTTTCTTGTAGGCTATCCAAGGACTCTTTTAGGTTTTAACCAACCTGTAAGTTTTTAGTTTTCCAAGATGCTGCAGCTGCCACATCCACCCCTCCTTCCCTCCATCCCCCACAGCCTCCTTCTTGAAAAACTCACATGTTACAACCTAGACAAATGGTCTGTACAGCGGGTGGGGAACTGGCTGGCAGGATGTACCCAGAGAGTGGTGGTAAATGGCTCATTCTCAAACTGGCAACTGGTCACAAGTGGGGTCCCCCAGGGATCNCTAGTGGATTCCCTTACATTAGACAGCTTTAAGACTCATCTTGACAGGGTGCTGAGCCACCTCATTTAAACTGTATTTTTCTATCTTGAAAGATTGGACTAGATGATCCTGGAGGTCCCTTCTAACCTCGCGTTCTATGATTCTATGATCCCTGGTATATGACTGGAAGAGCCGTGCTCTTGGCTCCTGAGGGTGGGAGCAGAAAGGGAAAACATCCCCCACTTTCAGAATACACAAAGAGCCAACAAGTGTATTTAAAAACTATGTTTATGGAAAATTTTTAAAGATCGCGATGACCAAATTGTGTGATTACCTTGTGGTAAACAAGCCTGGTTTTGGGACATGTTCTGAAGCATGATCTGGATTTTCTTTTTTCATGTGCAGGTGATACTTGCTCACAAATACCCAAGGGACAGCCCTTTCCCATAAAAACCATAAAGACTATTTACCTTACTTGGGCTTAAATGATTATTGCTGTGACCCAGCTGGTAGTGTGAAAGAAAAGCATCCCCACAATTAAAAAAATAAGGTCAGAGATAGTTATATAAAAAAGAAGTCCTTTGCCACTAAAACTTATTTGGGAAATTGATATAACTTATCTTACTGGTATAAGATGTGCCTCTAGTAACAGGATTATTTGATAAAGCTGACCCAGAAACCCCTCTGTGCATAGCAAAGTCCTTCATTCAAAGAAGCCTGAAAAAGACCGAAGGACTTTGGGGAGAAAATTGAGCAAGGCTACGTTTGCAACCTCTTAACAAGGCGGATTTGAGAAGAACCCCAGAGAGATCTGGCCATAGCTGGAGATGGATCAAAAGCCCTTGCAGCACATGGAGCCTGCTTTCACACACTGAAGGAAGGTCAGGGCTGTGGAAGGAGTCCCCCCCTGTGCTGGGGATGGGGAGAGCTGCGACCTGGTGCTCAGCTGGGGACCACCAGCTCTGCCATCTGAACCGAGGCAGGAACAACAAAGGACTCTGATGGTATTTTTAGCCCTTTTCCTCAGTTATCCTGTGCCTGTAGCTGATTTTCCTCTCTTGGTAGCTCCTTTCCCCAGAGGAGCTGTGCTGACCTCAGTGCTGTGGCTGACCTCCAGCATCATGCCTGGGGAGAGCAGACACGATGCTCCTGCAGTCATTGGCCCCCAGCAGCACAGTTCAAAACTAGGCTACAGCTCAACCTGGCCTCTTCCTCTTGAAATTAGATATTTTTGCCAGTGCATGAGACGGTGTCAAATGTTGAAGTTCAAAATACGCCTTTTTGGGACCTGTGGAGAACACAGGAATACAGAACCTTTCCCCTTTTGCCTGAAAAATACATCTCCTGGAAGGGTTCATGTCTGCTTTTCAGTTTAATGAAGAACCATTTTTATTGAATTCTGTCTACTGACGATGCTGCCCATTAGGGAACCTGTTAGAGGTTTCAAGTGAAGGTTTGATCTGTTTGATCCTGACTCTGTGGGGATGAGGTTATAAGGTTATATTACTTAGATCTGAAGAGAACAGTATGGGATCACATTCATATGCTGCCTGATCTTCCTGTGACAAGAAACTTTGCCTGCAATTGTTGTACAACACCAGATATGGATTTCTTTCCCCAAACAAATCTATGGAGCCATCTCCTAGAAGAAAGGGATCGCCACTGACAGGGGAGGGTTGCAAGTAGTACGGTTTCTCAAAGACCTCCAACCTTACTTCTCCTCCACCTGTTAGAGTCAGCAGTGTTTTCAGTTGCTCATACCGGATAGCCATGCAGAAGCCAGAACAAGAGACTGCTTGTCTGATAGGCTTCTACACTCATTTTCTGTATGTTTACTACATACAAAAAGCGCAGCTTTCTGTAATGCATCCTTGATATAACTGAGCATGTGATAGCACCCATGAAGTATTTGCCAGAAACTCTTGTGTTTCTCTCTTCTTGGCAGACACCCCTCAGCTGTGGCATTTCTAGCCCGAGTGAAACCTGATAGTGTCGCCTGTGAAAGCATGTGGAGGATGTGACACATTATTATTTATTCTCATTGCTTGTTTGATTTGATTCATTGCCATTATTGGGCTGATGCTGTCTGAGTTCATTCTTGTCCATAACAGAGAGATTAAGTGCTGTTCATCTATTTGTGCAGCAGATAAATTTTATCCAGGGAGACGCACTGACCCTCTTGGCACCTGGATGCTTTACCTGCAGGAGTCCACACTTGCGCACCTGTAAAACCAGTGGGATAACCTTTAGCTGGCTACTGGAGACTGGAGGCAGACACTAAGCCTGCAGCTGAGCTTAGTTCATTATCCTGTGCTCCCCTTTCAGTCCCTGGAGAGAGAGACAGGCACCCTGGGAATCACTCTGAAACCTTCTGTTTGCAAAGAATGTGGCCAGAGGCTTCTAGGGCAGCTGTAGATCCTTAAGGCATAATTTCATAGCACTTCATGCTCTGTCATACTTTATTATTTGATCCTCATACGTCTGAGGGGGACAGTGGGACATCCTCTCTCCTTCTTTTGAGCATGTGTTCTCAAAGGACCCAGAGAAAGCTTTGGGCTTTGCTCCTCATTGAATCTCCCTGTTCTGGTACGCTGTGTGCAGGGGATCGTCCCTATGTGCTTTGTGAAGCTCAGTCTGGAAACCAGCTCTGATTTTATCCATGAACTTCACTGCTGAGTTTGTGCCTCTGCTCCTGCTTTCAAAGGGACAGTATTTGTTGCTTCAGAAATAATTCAAGTAACTTGCACCTCTCAGACCTCAAAGCAGCTTTGACCCCTCTCACTTACATTAGCTATGCTTGAAAAGCTCAAGAAAGTGCCCCCAGCTACTTTCTCCTGCAGTGGATCCCCACCAGCCAGCTGGAGTTATATGTCTCTCCACTGAATGTACCAGGTCATGGTGTGAAATACAGGTGGTCTGAGGGTCCCTGGCTGCTCTCCCTGGTGGTGGTGATGTTCTCAGAGCCCTTGATGACAGAATGACATAATTTTGCAGCTGATGTACAGTTCAGAGGCAGGAGTGCACTTGACATCTATCATACTGTGGATACAGGAGAGGAGCAGTTTTCAGGAAGGATCAGCTGAGTAAAGGAGGACTACAGAATGCTCCTACAAGGTCTCCAGAGGGGCACATCAATTATGGGTGTGAAGCAAGAGCCCTCCTTTTGGCTTTGCCTAGTTCCTTGTGTTGCATGCACAGCAAAGAAGCAAACTTCATGGGAAAACCACCTCCTACAGTAAACACAATGTTTGGATACAGGCAGACCCAAGACTGATGCAAATCTTTGATCTGGAACTGCTAATGCAAGGAGCAATTCATTTTCTTTTGGTACAATAGCATATGTAGGAATTAGTGTGGGGCTAAGAACTAGTTGTGAATCTCTAATTGAAATTTCCAGAATATCAGTATGTTTTAGGGGTTTCAGCAGCTGCACTGCAGTAACAAAGACTTGAAATTGTACTTAAAAGCTTGAAAATGGACAGGTACAACAGAGCAGAAAAATGTAGCAATGAGAGTATGTAAAACCAATTTGTGACTAGTAAGGAAGTACCATGGTCCAGAGAGGTAAAATATCCACAGAATGTAAGGTGAGGTCTGAAAGATTCAGTTGATGGCACCATACATAACAAAAGCCATTTAATCTCCAGGAACACTTTTTGTGTTTCTTTGGATACATCTCACCCAAAATCATAACTGCTGTCGCAACTGGTTTACCCCAAACCTGTTTGCTTCCTCCTCTTAACAACCTTATTGAAGCCAACAAATTTTCTTGGATCGCTGCACAGAGCACGACTTCCTTTTTAATTGATAAATTATGTAGCATAATATCCTGCTTTCTAAACAGTACTAATGAAATGCTTTCAAATCCACAAAATATGTATAACCTGCATTTGAATGGATTCTGTCAAATGTGAATCTGTTTGGGTTGATTATTGCTTGCAAAATTAATGTATGTTAAATTAAGAACCTAGTCTCTATCTCAGTCATTTCCCTGCCATGGTTCATGATGCTCTGATTTGCTCAAGCCGCAGGTGCCTGCTGTGCATGTACTTACTTGATCAAACTGAACTTCACCCCTACAGCTGTGTGGTGGGATCCATCTGCGCTATGGTAGGCATACCCAAGGTAGCTTTACTGGCTGACGTGAATATTCTATTCATATTTGAGCAAAACTTGCTCAAAATACTCAAGCCTGCACTATTTGTGATCCTGTGGCTACTCTGCCATCAACACCTCCGGTAGGTTGGATCAAGCTCAAGTGTGTTCCAATGGGCCACATGTGCAGCTGGGACAATGACATCGATGTGCCTGAAGAAAAAGGATGTTGTACAAGAACCTCTGAGCTACTAGGAATGAAATGAATTGCACAAGTCTGGCAATCTGGGGGAATATTTTGTATCATCTATTTATTTTTGTCTCTTTTCTTCTTAAAAAAGAAACATACCACTTTGCTTGGCAGCTTCATGAAAATACACATCCATATTCGCATATAGTACAAACCATTTTCTTACAAAAATGGCTATTTTCTTCATGGGTTATTTTATTTCACAAGAAATCTCTTCTCTTTGTGTAGAGAATCAGAAAGACAAAACTTTTTTTCCAATGTAGTTGATGATTATTTTACAGTTTACTTGTGGCTGAGAAACCAAGAAGAGAGTAAAATGTACTCCCTCTTCAATCTTATTTTGGCTAAGATCAAGAATACCCAACTGGTTAATGATACCTGTGACATTTATAAATCTTGAGTACTAAAGAGACTTTTCCTTCCAGCACTTCCCCCTGCTGCTATAAAATTTATAAGCTCTATATGCTACCTCGACCAGAAGGTCTCTGCTTTTTCAGTGTTTACAAGCTTTGCAGCAGTATAAGCCAGGGAGGAAGGACCTCTGAAATCTTCCAGAAACTACTGAAATTCTAGAAACATAGACAGAAATTTGCAACTCTTGCAACCTCCTTGGCATACATTTCCACCAATCAGGAGGTATAGGGGACTTCCTATGGGAGTTGCCTAACTGAAATTAGCCCAACAATCTTCCTACAGTGTGCACTAACATAACAAACCATAGTTATTAGATGTAGCAAGCTTTGAGGTAAGATTTCTGTTGCCTTTCCTACAGCTATTAGTAGCAGCATAGAAAGCTGAAGGTTTATGATGTTTTTTCCAAAGGTGGAGAACTCAGGTATGTGATAGGGACTGTAAATGATGAAAACTGATGTTGAATAGCCTTGACATTCCTCCACAGCTTCCCTGACTAGGAGAAAAATTTACAATGAAGTAATTTAATTTTGATGTATGTTCAGGTATATTTGTCATAACTAGACAGACAATAACCCCCCCATATAATCTTAACCAGGAAAGATTTTTGCCTCTTTGCAGCAAGACTGGTGAAGCACAGTCATAAAGAGAACCTTAAAAAGCAATACACAGCTCAGTTACAAACCCGCACACACCGCATGATTCAGTGTCAGAGGCAACACTGAAGTAATGGCAGACATAATTCTGAAACCCATGCTGACTGTGAAACCTGTGAAGTGATGAATGTCCAGGAGAGAGAAATAAATTAAAATCTAAACTGCTTCTTGGTTTACTGCACGCAGACTCTTGAGGAAAATCCAAAGCTTACATTGAGTATACTCTTCAATAACATTTTAAAATATCTAGATTCATTTTTTAAATTGAATTGCAAATTACACTGGGCATCCCATGTGATCCACAGGAAGAAAGACCTTGACCACATTAGGGGAGAGAAATCATCAGATGAATAAAGTTGTACCTCTTCAATTAGGAGCTGTGGGACTACTGGGTCAGACAGGCTCAGACTAAGGAAAGAAACACCACCACGCAGCAAGGATGATTAATCTTAAAGCAAAGCTTATCAGCTGCAGTCTCATCTTCCCTGCCATCAAGGAACAAAAGCACGACTGAAAATATGTTTAGCAGGTGAGCTGAGGTGCTAATTGTACAAGACATCAGCGGATTCTCAGGAGTGAGAGGCACCTTCTAAGTCCTTAGCCTGGAAAAGGGTGATGGGGTTAGAAAACATTTAGAGATATGGAGGAAAGACAAGTTTAAGTGAAGCGCTGTGTCCTGTCACTCATCTCCTCTGTGTCTGGCTGCAAATTACTTAGAAAAGTCAGATGGGTCTCACCAGCCACAAATTATCATCCTTTTGGTCAGCAGCAGCAGCTTCTGGAGAAGGAAGTGTGGTTGTGCTCATCTGGAGCTACACCACCCTGCCCTGGGAGGTCCAGTAAAACATGCCATGGTTTTCTACATCTTGAGTGACCCTAAATATCTTATTTATATATTTCTACCTTCCTGCAGTTCTGGAACATACTCCTGGAGACCATTTTCAGGTTATTCTCACATCTCTCTGGACTACACTGAAAACCATACTTACATGGGCCTTTATCTTCCCTCTGTTGCTGATAACTTCCCAATCCATCGGCCAGTTTCAGCCATGTTGGACAAAAGAGCGAAGGACTCAAAGAGAATCAAGATCCTACAGACTCCGTAGAAAGCTGGAGGCTACACAGAGGAGACATGATGCTTCACATAACCACAAGCTTACCTCAGTCATTTGTGAATCTTGGCTGAGATGGGTAGTCAAATGGTTGCCTGCATATTGCTGTCAAATTACTCTGCAGGAGGAGACTGTACATATATGGAGGGACCACAGAAAATCTCACTATAATTCAGTCATAAAACCAATCAAACAAGAGATATAAATCTGTAGGAAACTAGGCTTTGTTAGAACAGGTGCTTGCAAAACTGTTTGTTAGCAAATTAAGTTTTCTACCCATTCTCTATGTGTTGTTAATAATCTCCATGTGAATGTTTATTTTCTGCCCTAATCTATGGACCAAAAGAATAACTCAAAATGCACAGGATAAAGTCATAATGTCAGCATCCTATGTTCCTCCTGATGGTGTACTGCAGACCACACTCTTTAGTCAGGGTAACCCTGCTGGCTTTTCTTCCCATATTGCCTCAAATGGGAGTTTCATCTCTGAAGCATTAATACTGATCACCAGTGAAAGCATTAGTAGCTCTACAACTGTGCAGAGCACTTTAGCCCTGACTTTCTGTTATCAAAACCCAAGACCACGTTCTTAAATGTATGCTTAGGAGTTTTGCTAAACTAGGTTATGATCTTGAATTATAATCTAGAAAAGCTGTTACTCAAATAGCTAAAAAAAATGAAGATTTGCTCAGGTTATGGGGAGTTCTGGTTTAATTAACAATTAAGGTTTAGGCCTTACTTTACAAAGAAAGAACAACTTGTATGACTTGTCATTGGGCTTGGATTTATCTGAAAGAACATTCCTTCCCTGTGAAAGCACATAACTTATTTGAGGACAAATCCTAAAATAGTAATGAAGACAAAATTCCCACTGACTTCAAAAAGTCAACATTTCTAACTGTTTCATATCATTAATCAATGATTATGCTGTTGATCACTGGCTGACTGCTGATGCCTCCTGAAAAGACAGAAATTAAAGGTTTCATGTTCACAAATAAACAGTTTGTGGAGAAAAAGGATAACTTTCAGGGAAATTAGGAGAGGTTCATTAAAAAGTCAGAAGGAAAAATCATAAGGATATGTTTTTGAAGGTCAAGTGAAAGTGTGAAAGCTAAAATGTCAGACACCACCTTTTTCAGACTGGGGAGACTAATTCCTTGTGCAGCCTCATTCAGCTCAGTAGGAGTAATCCTGTGTGTTTCCCCCAGTTACGAGTATCATAATCATAGCTGTTAGTCATAGAGGAAATTATGTAAAAAGAATGGGTATTTTCCCTTCCCTACAAATCTTGAAAAGCCGTCAAGAGGTATATTATCTGTCCATTAGCTCCCATCACAGCCCAATTACATCAAATTACAGGTACAGAGGTTTTTTAAATGGTTGCATTAAAAAGAAGTCCAGTGTGATAACTTGAAAACAAACTGAAAATGCAGGATGAGTACATAATGTACAGTTTCACATAAAAAGTAAAATTTAAATGAAGCACATACACAGTTAAAGTTTCTTAGGACATAGCTTAGCATCTTGCCAGCTCCTATTTTCTTCCTAAGACAAAGAATTTAAACTTCTTACATTCTCTGTCATTTAAACGAGAATTTTAAGCAGCCTGAAACAGAAATATTTAATCATTAGACTATCAGCTGCAGACAGTGGAATGAAAGGATTTGCTTCTGCATCACAAGACTTGCTCTAGGTTCTAATGTAAAGCTTTATGTTTTGGATAACTGTGTCTCTCAAGATCTGAAGGTCAGATGTTGTACAGTATTGCTCCTTATTTCAGAGAACTATGCTTTGCCCTCTTGGAAGCATAAGAAGGTAGAACTGCTACCAATTAGAAGCTGAAATGCCTACAACTCTATAGAAAAAAAGACTCAAAAAACTCGTTAGTAGATGTTCTAGAATGTATTCATTATGCAGCTAATTCATTTTTAATGTTAGCAACAAAAAATGTTTAAACTAGAAATGTAAGTTTTCCCAAGATATTCTTAATTATACAAGTTAACTATATTTCATATATTACTTCTCTAATATAAGCCTTCCCTATTTTCTTGACCAAAATAAAGATTATGTATCTGAAAAAAACATATTCATAAACAAGGTGAATAAATTTCACTGAATATCCATATGTTCTGAAGATGCTCAAAACCAGCCATTAATTTCTTTCTAAAAGAATAGCTTGCCATTAATTATGTGCTAGATGTGCAAAGGGACACCACGGCTAAAAAAGGATGCAACTGTAGACCTGAATTTTTGTGTGCTATTCCTCTGTTAAGAGGTTCCAGCTGTGTCTTTTGCCAATAATGGACCTGAAAGTTGACAGAAATGTGTTTGACACAGAAATGCATCGTTATAGAAAAGGCTGGGAAAAGGAGATATGACAAATTACTCAAACTAATTCTGAGCAGCCTGCAGTCCCGGTGGATCCCATGAAAAATGAGGCATGTGGATTGACAATACGGGCAGCAGAATGTCTCTCTCCAGAAATGAAGACTTGATCCAGGTCTGAACTATTTGTATGTAACAGAGAAGCATCTTACTGAGGCCAATAGCTGTGTAAAAAACCACCAGGAACAAGATCAGAATAAAGGGGCAAATGTCCTTTTGTTAATTACTGCACTTCGTAGGATACGTGGACAACCCACGGTGTGGTTACTGCAGCACAACATGGCTGCAGTGAACTGCAGTCTGGGGCTTCAGCTGGGGCAGCAAAGATGGGCAAAGGAAAAGTGGACACTGGCCAGTGATGGGAGCCGGGAACCCAACTGGTTTCCTACACAGGACAGGGACAATCCTTGTACCCTGCCAGGAGCTTTGCTATCACAAATGCGAAGGAGAGAAGCTCATTTCTTCCCTGGCACAGCAAAAGCCAGGCAAGGAAAGATGGAACAGCTCTCTCAGGATGACACAGAAAGGGTAGGGCAGTGATAGGTTTTTGGGGAAGGACAGTTTTCTCTTTAATCCCTCATTTTACCACCCACTTTTGGCATAAGGTGTCACAAGTTTATTCTCTGGTAGTTTATGTTGCGAGGTCTCCTACACTGAAAAGGAACCAGAGGAAGGAGCAAGGGGAAAGACATGCTAATACTCCAGAGCAGCCCAGGCAGAAATGCAAACTAATAAAAATGATGATGATGTTAATAATAATATGATATGTGAAATAACTACAGCTGACATATGATCTATTGATTAAAGCCTTTCATATGACAGGATGTCAGCCAGCAGAAATAGGAAATCAATACCTCATTTAAGAGCAAAGAATGACTCAACCTCCTCCAGGCCAAAGAATCACTGGAATGCTTGAAGAGAGACAATATGAATTTATTTGATCTATTTTTGTGAAAAAGAAAGGATTAGTTATACTAAATAATGTGTTTCCTTGAATTCAGCAGGGAGAGGGGGTTGTCAGATAGCTTATGAGCAATTAAGTCAGTCCAGCCAAATACCAGCTGTGCTTATGCATTTCAATGCATGTTCCTGGGATGCCAGGATTTTTTGATAAATCAGTATATTTCAATGACCACAGATTCCAATAAACATGGATTTAAGTACCTATAACAAAGGCAGGAGGAAAGGTGATGCTTTCAAGGCTTGGGAGAGGAGATCGACTCCCACCTGGCTCCAGCCTCCTTTCAGGTAGTTGCAGAGAGTGAGAAGGTCTCCCCTGAGCCTCCTTTTCTCCAGGCTAAATGACTCCATTTCCCTCAACTGTTCCTCAGAAGACTTGTTCTCTAGACTCTTCACCAGCTTCATTATCCTATTGCTTGTTTAGAGAAGAGAATTAATGCATCTATCTCATGCTACAGGTACAGGCACAACCTTTCCCCATGAAAGATAGGGGCTACTGGGTTAGTGGGAAGGCTTTGATGTTCTCGTGCATGTTAAGGAACCATCCACAAGCCATTCTGGAGGACCTTCTAGGATGGTGGAACCCCAGCTAACCAGCAGGAAGACTTGTCTCCATCCCTTGTGATCGACTGGGCAGAGAGAAACCTCAGAAATAAAACCAGAGATCACAGCTCCAGCTCTGGCCCTCACTATGGTGCCAGGTACAACTGAGATGCAGCTGGCAACTGGTAGGAGTGACAGCACAATGGCTGTGAATAAAAATAAACCGAGAAGCTTTAGGGTTTACAAAGCCCCCATCGTTGGCTTCCAGCTTCATAGGAGCCAAGGAACCTTCTTGGACACCTGGGCACACCCTGGGTCATTTGCCCCTCATGTCAGGGGAGGTTTGGGTTGGGCATGAGGAAAAATGTCTTCATTGCAAGGGTTGGGGGGGGCTGGCCCAGGCTGCCCAGGGCGGTGGTGGGGTCCCCATCCCTGGAGGAGTTTTGCAGCCATGTGGATGATGTGCTGAGGAACTTTGCTTCATGGTGACCTGGGAGTGCTGGGTTGATGGTTGGACTTGATGATCTTGAAGGCCTCTTCCAACCAAAATGATTCTATGATTCTATGATTATTTACATATTTGCTGCAAAATTAAGTTAGATGTCTACACTGGGAGTTCACAAGCCACAGAACATGTGTGCATGAAGAGGCTCTGATGGAGGAATGCTCTCTATGTTGTACATAAGATTTTTCCTCTAAAAATGGTCTCCATTTCTAAAAATGTATCTTTGGTGAAAACAGAACTAGAAGAAAGTCATACATTTGAAATGGGGAGAGTAGTATAGCACAGGAACACAGGATCAATGGATGCGGTAGACTATCGCATATTTTTATAACCAGTTGCATACAAAAGATCTATGGCTTCGTGAGCCCAAAGCTACTAAGATTCATGAGGCACCAAAAGGCAGATAATTCTATGGATTGCAAGTTGTGGGTAGCTTATAAGTAGTCATACTTGCCTTACTTCTCTAAGAGAATAAAGCAATAAAAAAAGGCATGAATACAACACAGCAATTTGTAAAACTACATGGGAAAGCACTTCACTGCAGCAGAAATATTGCGTTTTCATGCATACGAACCACAAGTGATCTGTGGAGAAAACTGATTATCTACAGTTTCACAGAAAAAAAGAGTTATACCTGTAGTCTCACAAGGGAAGGTTTACTGTGAGATCTCTTATCACCTAGTATTTCCCCTGGTTTTTTTTCTGCTCCCCCACAGCTGGCTCCTTGTCAATCCTGAAGGAAGAGATCCTTGAAAGGCACGCTGGTTACTTAGGGTGCATGTGTGAAAACACAACACACAGGAACATGATAAATGTGCACCTCAACAGTCCTGAGGTCTGAATACTGGAGGGGAACTTCGATTAAATTAATTGCTTAATCTTTGCCCTTACCACTTAACCTCACCATAGCGCAGCTATTGCTATTTCAGTTGCGAGGACGGTGGCACTGTGGCTTCCAGTCAGTACGGAGAGGTTCAGGGAAGGATTGAAGTAATTCTACCACAGTCCTCTTCTTCTGTGCTTCTGTGCACATCTCCACCCTGAACACAGAGCTCCTCTACCCAAAAAAGCCAGATTCCAATTGTTTCTTTTCAAGAACTGGAATTTATGGTTTTTCTTTACTGTATTATATAGTCTGTACTTTGTTTTAGAAAAAGTACCAAGAGAATTTACATTCAGGTGGGCTTTATTTAAGATATGATTTACTACCAGTACAATGATCTCCTGACAACACATGGCTGTAAGTGATGTTTTCCTGTAGCTTTGTTGACAATCTCAGCAAAGAGCCAAAGATCAAAAGAGCACGAATGCTAAATAGCCTGTTAATCAAGAACACTGGAGCTAAAATTCACTGGCAGTGTATTTTGGGGAAATCCACACAGTCATTGCTAAACCCTGACTGTTCTCTGCTTTGAAAAGGAGCCTGTCTCCAGAGCAATACATTGTTCACAAAAAAATAAATTAAAAAACAGACTATAGAGAATTAATTAATCCATAATTTCAATATGCAGAGATGAGGAGAAAAGCTCAGTATTATGCAAGCATACATTTTTATTCTGCCCATTTTTGCAGCATGCCCAACAAAGAGCAAAATTATTCTTGATTTAACAAAAAATACATAAATTTGAGCTCACGCTCCTGACCTGATTTTAAAATTTTCCTATTGATATAACTGTTTTCTACAACCATCAGGACCAAGTAGCACATCCAGAGTAAGGTACAGTCTCAGTATTTGGTACAGATAACTAATCAAACTGCTCCTGCACCCTTAGGAAATGCAACAACCAACCACATAATAGGCTCACTAGTTAGAAGGAAAACACCAGGTCTTTGGGGATCTTGTAAAGGCTTCAATACCTAACTTGCCTTTTCTTAGTAAGAGATCAGACCTCAGAGTCCATGTTCCCTGGTTTCAGGCAAGGGCATGGTTCAGAGAGCTCTCTCATTGCAGCCTCCTGTCCGTCCCAGAGGCATGCACGTTCAAGATCTGCTGGCACAAATGTGGTGGACTGCCATGACTTCCTCCTCTAGGAACTGTCTTTGGATGATGGAAGGGCTCAAGCCTGAGGGGAGCTTTGGAGCACCATCACCTGACTGGTATTATCAGCAGGGCTTTGGGTTTTTTGACCACGGGTTGATATACAAGACACCTGGCTTGTTGGCAACAAATAGGATGCACCTGTCCTGGAGAGGAAAAGGATTCTTGGGCAGGAGTTAGCAGGGCTCATTGATAGAGCTTTAAACTAGTCTTGAAGGGGATATGACTGGGCCTACTATGAATAAGCCCAAGGGAAGCATTCCAGGGCTTGTGGGATGGTGTGATAGTGAGGACTCTTGCTCTGCCTTTTCAGAGAAAACAAGGGATAGACATGTAATGGGAAATGAAGAGGTAAGGGCTGTTGTTGGTGGATTAGAAGTCATGGAAGAGCCTGAGAAGCATCTGGTAGGAAATGGGACCCATACTTGCAAAAAGGTGTTGGGATCACTAGGTCATCTGAAGTGTGTCTGTACCAATGCACAGAGTATGAGCAAAAACCAGGGAGAGCTTGAAACCATGGTGCAAGAGGAAAACTGTGACATAGTGGCTATCACAGAAACATGGTGGGATGCCTCACACGACTGGAGTGCCACAATCGATGGCTACAAGCTCTTCAGGAGGGATAGACAGGGAAAGAGAGGTAGTGGGGTGGCCCTGTATGTTAGGGATTGTGATGAATGCTCCAAACTTAAGTTTAGTGATGATGAGGTTGAGAGTGTTCGGAGGGGCAAGGCTAATAAAGCCGATATTGCTGTAGGAGTTTGCTATAGTGAGGTTGATTAAATATTCTATAAGCACTTGGGAGAAATCTCAAGTTCACTTGCTGTTGTTCTTGTGCGGGACTTCAACTTCCCAGGTATCTGCTGGAAATACAACACAGCAGAGAGGAAACAATACAGGAGGTTCCTGGAATGTGTGGAGGGTAATTTCCTCACACGGCCGGTAAGTGAACAGACCAGCGAAGGTGCCCTGCTGGACCTCTTGTTTGTGAGCAGAGAAGGTCTTGTGGAGGGTGTGGCAGTTGGAGGCCATCTAGGGAACAGTGACCATGAAATGATTAAGTTCTCTGTTCTTAGAGGTGTTAGGAGGGAGGGGGGTAGCAAAACTGATAATTTGGACTTTCGAAGGGCAGACTTTGACTTGTTTTGGAGTTACTCCATAGAATCCCTTGAGAGTCAGCTTTGAAGGATGTAGGAGTCCAGGAAGGGTGGACACTTTTCAAGAAGGAAATCTTAAAAGCATGGGAGCAGGCCATCCCCACATGCCGTAAGACGAGCTGGCAGCAAAGAAGACTGGCCTGGCTGAATAGGGAAATTTGGCTTAAAATAAGGAAAAAAAGGAGAGTTTATGGCCTCTGGAAGAAGGGACAGACCACTCTTAATGAG
>VYZX01034234.1:215632-280992 GCA_013401335.1 Brachypteracias leptosomus
AACAACCCCCAGCAGTGCTACAGGCTTGGGGAGGAATGGCTGGAGAGCTGCCTGGCAGAGAGGGACCTGGGGTGTTGATTGACAGCCAACTGAACATGAGCCAGCAGTGTGCCCAGGTGGCCAAGAAGGCCAACGGCATCCTGGCCTGTATCAGGAATAGTGTAGTCAGCAGGAGTAGAGAAGTAATTATCCCACTGTACTCAGATTTGGTGCGGCCACACCTCAAATACTGTGTCCAGTTTTGGACCCCTCTCTACAAGAAGTGGGTCTGCATGGAGGATGAAGCAAGTGACACTTATGATGGAGTGACTACATCAGTGGACAAGGAAAGAGCTACGGATGTCATCTGTCTGGACTTCTGTAAGGCCTTTGACTCAGTCTCCCACAACATCCTTCTCTCTAAATTGGAGAGATATGAATTGGATGGGTGAACTGTTTGAGGGATAAGGAATTGGTTGAATGGTCGCATCCAGAGGGTAGTGGTTAATGTCTCTACATCCAGATGAAGGTCAGTGACAAGTGGTGTCCCTCCTTGGGATCCATACTGGAACCAGTACTGTTTAATACCTTCATCAATGACATAGTGGGATTAAGTACATGCTCAGCAAATTTGCAGATGACACCAAGCTGAGTGGGGTGGTTTACACGCCAGAGGGACAGGATGCCATCCAGAGGGACCAGGACAAGCTTGAGAAGTGGGTCCGTGTGAACCTCAAGAGGTTCAACAAGGCCAAGTGCAAGGTCCTGCACCTTGGTCAGGGTAATCCCCTGTATCAACAGAGGCTGGGGGATGAAGGGATTGAGAAGAGCCCTGTGGAGAAAGACTTGGGGGTACTGGTGAACGAAAAGCTGAGCAAAAGCTGTCAATGTGTGCTGAAATGAAACACCTCTACTATGAAGAAACAAGTGAGGCTGTTCAGCCTGGACATGAGAAGGCTCTGAGGAGACCTTAGCCTTTCAGTACTTTAAGGGGACTTATAAGAAAGATGAAGACAACCTTTTTAGCAGGGCCTGTTTAGTTTTAAACTAAACTAGGGTATATTCAGAGGAGATATAAGGATGACATTTTTTACAATGAGGGTAGTGAAACTGGTGAAACACTGGAACAGGTGGCCCAGCAAGACTGTGGATGCCCCATCCCTGGAAACATTCAAGGTTGAGTTGGATGGGGCTCTGAGCAACCTGATCTAGTTGAAGATACAGGGGGGTTGGACTAGATGACCTCTAAGGGTCCCTTCCAACCCAAAACATTCTATGATTGATGACAGAAGGTACATGTATCATATGCCATGAAAACTAACTTTCTGGGTACAGCAGAGAGATAGGCAGGAGAAGCAGCTGCTCACGGACTGCAGATGGCATTGGGGAAGCACAAGGCTGGTATCAAACACTCGCTGAAAATGAGAAATAGGACAGTACAAAGCTTATGGGTTTTGCTTTCATTATGGGCCCAGCCCTGGGGAAGGTTGACACACACTGGTTAAAAGAACTTGCATTGTGTTATACAAAGTGTACATGCTGTCATGGCCATGCACAAGTCAGAAATGAAATTGAGAAACAAATAAATCCACGTGTACCTGCTTCATGTCTGCATGAACTCCCCTTCGGGGTCCTACCAGCTCTCCTGAGCTTTAATAACCCTGCAATGTTCTGCTGAGCACTGGCTTCCACCTGTGGCAGTGACTTTCTACCATGCTGGAAAATTCCTGTCTAACTATAAGTTCCATTAAGGCTGGAGTTGGACAGGATTTCTCAGGACGGATGTTAGCTGTCCTTTTCCAGTCCCAGCTCAAGGGGTGGATTAGCTGAGTAACCCCAGGGACTTGTGAGCTTCAGGGTGTGCTGCCTGCACTGACCTGCCTGGACTGAGAGGACCAGTATTTGCCACCATGTAACACACCTGGGATGCACTGAGACTCTCCGCTGAGAGATGGAGAGAACATGAATGAGAAACACATGGCCAAAGGCATCATTACCTTTGGCATTTTCTAAAAAACTCATGCAATGTCAGCAGTTAAAGTCGTAAAGTGATCTCAGAAAGCTTTGCCCATTTATTACCCAAATCAGTAATATCTTTTTTCTAAGGCAGAAGTAAATTACTGTTAGTTTTCTTCTTTCCCGTGATACAGAACAAAGGGTTGTTGAGGAGAATTTGTCAGGAGTCTGGTGAACCTCCTTGAAAAAAGTGTAAGGCTGACTTTAAAGTAGTGCTGTCACAAGTGGTGAGAATGAAAGGTGTTGAGGACATTTATTAAAGAGCATTCAACTCTGAAACTTGCTTTAAAGCTGGTAAATCTGATCTTCGGTTCTCTGACACAGATATGAAATGGGGGAAGCCTGTTGGCTGCATGGCAGCTGCTGTGACTTCTTTGTGCAAGTTACTCCACCGCTACCACTGAAGTGCTTTGCTCCAGGAAAAGCACTGATGGGGCAGCAGTAAATAAAAGATGGACACTGCTCAGACCTAATTTTTCATAGGTCAATTCTTTGTTGCCAATGACACGACAGGAGATGCTTGTATTTGGTCACCTCACACCCTGTGATAACATCTGGACCAGGACACCAAACCAGTCTGCACCTGCACTGCAGCACAGTCTCCTCCAAGGGCTTAACTGCTACAAATCATTGCTGAGAAGGAGGTGATGGGAGTGGGGAAGAGAGAAGGAGACATTTCTAACTAGTTTGAAGCATATCTGGGGATGAAGCATCACAAATCTGAATTGGATTTTCATTTTTGGCTAAAGCTATTTCTATGCTTAGTCTTTTAAAGAAAACTTTATGTTGTCTACAGTCAGTTTTCATCAGAGTCTCAGTCTAGGTAAAAAGCTACTGGAAAATGGTTTGATGGAACATCTTGACCAGTCTTACAGAGTCCTTCAAAGCAAGTGCTTAGATTTGATAGCTGCAACAATAAAATTCCTATTTTAAAAATCATATTGTGTCTTTGAGATTAAATCAGTACCAAAGAGGCAGTTAACTTCTACCCATATAACCTACGTGTTACACAAAACACCAATACTTATTTTTAAAGCAACTATCTACCTATGCTGAATATGTCCTCTAATCACAGTACTTTCAAGAGTATTTGCACATTTTTTCCTTTTGCAAATGTCAAGATCACTAAGGGATTAACTGTAACATTTTATAATTACATCATTTTTGCTTCTCAGCAGTTCATTAAAAAACTCTTACACCACAGGAATTTTACTTTCTCTTTTTTTTTGGCGGATTGTGAGATCAAACAGAGCCAAACCAATTATCTGCAATTTTCAAATGACAAACATGCAAACAAAAATATTTGCAGTAAAGCAAGGAAAGTGCCAAATTTCTTTGTAATGCAACAGAAAAACAAGGGTTGAGGTATTTTGAAGTGTTTTGATTAGAAGTTGTAACTCTCAATGGGACAATATGTCAGGTGTTATTTGCAAGGTCAGCTCTGCTGAATGAAGCTGAACTATATTCAGCCTATATTTTTTATATTTAGCCATATTTTGCAGGAGTGTATGTCCTTATGTCACTGCTTGGTAGTACTGCAGCACAAAGCCAGAGCGTGATGTGCTCAATTTGTCCTTTGATTGCTTCATAAAGCATCAAGAACAGCTCCAGGAAGGCACAGTCACATGGTGAGATTTGTGGAAGAATTGGGAGAAGCTCCTGAGCTTTCTCTTGGGAATATGCTTGGAGGACAAAATCATCATCATAAGAGTGGTCACCTAGGGAGACACGTGGACAACAATGCAACCTCCAGCAATGAACCCGAGTTGCAATGATGGTACATCATCACAAGCTGACAAATTGGAACACAGGAAGTTCCATCTCAACATCATGAAAAACCTCTTTACTGTGTGGGTGACAAAGCACTGGAACAGGCTCCCCAGAGAGGTTGTGGAGTCTGCTTCTTCGAAGACTTTCAAAACCTGCCTGGATGCATTCCTGTGTAACCTGCCCTAGGTGAACCTGCTTTGGCGTGGGGGTTGGAGTAGATGATCTACAAAAGTCCCTTCCAATTCCTACCATTCTGTGATACGGCTTCACAATTTGCTACAGGCTTGTGGAAGAATGGCCAGAAAACTGCCTGGCAGAAAGGGACTTCGGAGGGTTGGTTGACACCCAGCTGAATATGGGCCAGCGTGTAACCAGTTGGCCAAGAAGGCCAACAGCATCCTGGCTTCTGTCAGAGACAGTGTGGCCAGAAGAACTAGGGAAGTGATTGTTCCTCTGTACTCGACACTGGTGAGGTTGAACCTCAAATACTGTTTTCAGTTTTGGACCCCTCAGTACAAGAAGGACGTTGAGGTGCTGGAACTGCTTAAGGTTGCTTAGCCTGGAGAAAAGGAGGCTCAGGGGAGACCCTATCATACTCTACAACTACCCAAAAGGAGGTTGTAGGGAGGTGGATGTCAGTCTGTTCTCCCATGTAGCAAGCAATAGCACAAGAGGAAACTGCCTCAAGTTGCACTGGGGAGATCTAGATTGGATACTAGGAAAAATTTATTCACCAAAAGGGTTATGAATCACTGGAACAGGCTGCCCAGGGAAGTGGGGAGTCACCATCCCTGGTGGTATTTAAAAGATGTGTAGATGTGGTGCCGAGGGACATGTTTTAGTGGTGGACTTGGAAGTGCTGGGTTTATGGTTGGACTCAATGATCTTAAAGCTCTTTTCCCACCTAAATGATTCTATGATTGTGATGAAGGATACCTCTATGATCAACTTGGGCCTCTGGAAATATGCAATGTCAAGTCAACTTTCTGGCTGCTGCAAGTTGAGTACTTCTGGTCTGAAGAGTGCAGAAACATCACTTGTACTCT
The DNA here is from genome assembly GCA_013401335.1 of Brachypteracias leptosomus. NCBI lineage: Eukaryota > Metazoa > Chordata > Aves > Coraciiformes > Brachypteraciidae > Brachypteracias > Brachypteracias leptosomus. The sequence continues at coordinate 220,444 of VYZX01034234.1, forward strand.
TATAGTTCAATTGCATAATGGCATTGCTATGTAAAGACGCTCTTCTCAGGGGCCTTGACAGGCACACTTGATAGTCCCTTCACACATGTAAAATAAGGATCTGAACGGGTGACATGCAGTGAAGCTTGAAACACGAAAACAGCATCCAGAAAGTTCAATATGCAATTAACTATAAAAGCAACACAGCCTCCGTTTTTAGGAGCATTTATAATATGATGCCTGAGCTGATTTAATAGTATGGAAAAGACAGAAACTGACAACATCTCAGAGGAACAGAACAAAAACAGTAAGTGGGAAATAAATTATCAAGATGGTCAAGATTAAAAAAAAAAAAGACTATAATTTTGAAGATATTTGGGGTGGTCAAGGTGCAGTAGAGGCCTGTTTTTCAGGACGCGCTGAGTAGCTTCTCTCTGACAGCAATGTCACTGTGTAGTATCTCAAATGGAGCACCCAGGAGCTGTGACATTCTCCGTGACAGTGGCTTTTGATGCCAGTCACTAGGAGGAAGAGGCGCTCAGAGTCAATGGGCTCAGGTCACAGGAACGCTCCGTTCCAGGTGTGCTGGGACACAAAGTGACCATTTCTGTGAGACCGGAGTGCAGCCTGAGCATACGGATTCAACTTAAGTGGGGGAACATTGTATTAATTTTTAAGAAAGTCCATTTCTTTGTTAGCAAAATAACCACGAACTGTGTGGGAAAGGGTAGTTAAAACTCTGCCCTCACAGAGTATTTGATAATTTCTAAAATGGTGGAAAATAAACGCATGCAGAGTAGAGAAAATTTAAAAAGTGAAAAGTCTCAGGGTCAGATAAATTTGTGGAAAAGCTTCTGTCTTTGAGCCACGATAGAAAGACTGACAGCTTCAGACTTTGTGAGATAATCCAGATTAATCCCTGTTCATATTTTCTCTTCCTTTTCTTTCATTCCTTCACCTCTCTCAACCCACCACCTCCTCTCTAGCATAGCTCAAGTCTCAAATTCATCCTTTACTTCAAATTCTCACACATGTGAGTTTTATTTCACTCTTCTGAATGGAAGCAAATGAATTTTATTTTCATGGCTCACTCTCCCAATGCCTTCTGCACGGTCTGATACATTAATTCAGATTATCATTCTGTGCACTTTTTGCATTAATTCTCAACTGACTGACCCTCTTCATCTGTAATTATTACCATGAAGGTTTTGAATATCATTAAACTCTTCTCACCGACTGCATTAACTTTAAAAGGTAATTTGATTAATTCTGCAAGCCACTGGTAGATGGAGATTTAACGCCTCATGGAATTTCTGCATTATCAGTATTTTGCAGCAACTAGATCTGAAAGATAAACGAAATCCTTGGAGACCACATGAAAAAGGTTGGTTGTTTTTGTGAAAGATTTTAAGTAATTTCGTTAAGCTTTAAAAACAGTGTTCTAAATTGTTTTTCTCAGAATTACAAACAGATCATTCCTCTGCATTCCCCTGCAGTACTGATTTAATAACTTTTCATTTCTGTGAAACGCATATATTTCCAGAGCTCAGCCAAAGGTTCTTCACTTGGGAAAACACGACTGTGAGGCAGCAAAAGTTATCAACTGATAAATTGTAGAACAATACAGCCTGCCAAAATAGTCAACATGTAAAGAGTTCACCTAACTTCAAAACTTCTTGGAGACCAAAGAGGCATGCTAATGCAATTTCAGTGGCTGGTGTCACATACAGCTGATGCTACCATATTTAAATAAAAGTGCTGGAGGATGGTAATGGTGTAACAGACCACACACAGCGTTACTGAGCAGCAATGTGTGGCATTAATGACCCAGTGAAAGCAACTGCAGATAATAATTCTCTAGCAGAGATTTTCAACTTCTCCTCCATAGGCATGTCTGACAGCTGCAGTGGCAACAAGCTCTTTTCCGTGTGTATTACTTCAAGGGTTGTAAAAAGTAATATTCATTAAAATTTCATAGATGTTAATAAAGGCTCAAATTACAGATTAGAGTAGGGAATTAGGGCTACATGATTCCTTGCATGGCATATATTGAAGGGCAGTGAAAACAGAAATGCCCTGAGGAACAGGCGTTGATGGAGTGGCAGCATCTGTAGAATCTGTCCTTCTGACCCATGTCAGAGCACATCAGCTCCAAAGACAAACTGCTAACACAGTGAGGCAGAGCTGCTGGAGAAAGGATGAGTTGAAAGGATGGCTGATCCACAGGGAAGTGCAAATAGATCCCAATTTTCATCATGCAGGAGAAAAAAACCATTTTCTACTGTGACAGATGCTAATGAGGAGATTTACAAATGGGGTGAGCTGGTGCTGGGCTGTGGCAGTGGCCACTGCAGGAGCAGAAGAGTCTGGTCAACCCACAGAAAAATCTCCCTGTGTAGAAGGACTTCTGCAAGGACTGGAAGGTGCTCCCTTGCCACGCTCCCATTCCTTTGCCATCCCCCTGTTTTCCAGGAGGGTGGCACAGAGCAGGCTGTTGAATAGCAGTAGATCTATCTTGACATGCAACTGGTTATGGAAGCAATGCTTTTTTTTAATTCTAGAGAATCCTTCAGAATTCAAGTTTGGTTTTTAAGGCTGTAGATCTTGCAGGTGTAAATAGACTCTTTGACATGTCAGCCAGCTGTAGCAGGCACAAGGCTAGCAAGCTGTAAGACCACTCTCTGAGGAGCATTTCATATGAAGCCTCTGGCCTAATTGCAATGACATTCAATGACCTTTTAAACAGAAACATCTAATTAATATGAATCAAGGAAACAATACTTTAAGCTACATCAATACAAGTAATCCAAACTGCTGAGCATGGGCATGTGCATTGGCCTGTTATTGTCCATAATTTTTCACTGTTGGATCAGTTTCTGGCATGACCATCTGTTTTTCTCCCATACAATGCTTAGGAATGGCTCGGGACTTGGCATGCCAACACCAGTTCAGGTAGGCTGTTGGATGTGCTCTGGTAGATTAGCTATACGTTTGTAAGTCATGGTCCAGCCAGTTGGTCACATGGCCATGGAATGGTTCTTGGCTCATTTTAATTACCAAGACAGATCCAATGATTGGAGGATGCAACAAAGGGAAAAGTTGATCACATTTAAAGGGATGATGACTTACAGAGAGATCTTCCAAGTCTATGTCTCATGATTTTGCAGTGTGGTATCCCAAATGAATGCATTCTTTTTTATTGGGCTATCTCTGGAAGAACATAAATGCTTTCCTTCCCCCCAAAACCTCCTCCTTTGGGCTAGCAGAATTTGTGGTTGTCCTAGTAAATTACAGTATGCTTCACAGAATTAAAGTCCTAGGAAAGAACTATTGGGCAGCTGTAGTTGCAGATCACATGCTGAAGACTCCAACTAGGACCACAGAGAAAACTTGAGGAAAACAAAAGACTTGGAGAAATGGTTTGTTTGAGGTCTAGTAATAAGTACATATCTGAGTCATTCATGGCACAGGTACTTGAGGGGGTTGGTCTTCCTCTCTCCCCATACCAAGGACCTGAAGGCACCCCCTTCTCCCCAGGGGTTTGGTTTCTTGGTCTCAGAGCAAGGTTAGATAGGCTGTAGGTGTTCAGCGTCAAGGAGAGCTGCTGGAAGCCTTAGCACAGGTCCCTCTGCTTTGCTCAGGAGCAGTATTTAAGCTGAGGCTCCCACCCTTGGAGTCAGTTTAAGCTATGCTGCAGGAGAGTCTGTGCCCTGCCTCATAGCTGGGCTGAGTACAAGAGTGGGAATGCTCCGGGCTGCTGAGACTGATGACAGTGTGGTTCTGAAGGGCTTGAAAAAGGCGTATATGGAACAATTTTTTTCTGTTTCTAGTAACACAGAAACTATGAAGAAATACAGCGAAATGGCCAAGCAGGAGGTTTATAGCAAATAAAAGATATGATTTTCTTTCCCCCTACAAAATGAGTAATTGAACTGTGAACACAACACTGCAGAATGCTGTAAAAATAAATATACCAATTAGAAAATAGGCTAGACAAATCAATACACAGAGGATAAATTCATACCCATATTCCAGGCAGTTGGATTAGATGACTTCTTCCAACAGAACTCTCTCCTCTCCTCTCCTCTTCTCTTCAATCCTATTCTATTCTATTCTAATTTTTTTTACAATTTTTCCCTACAGAGCCGGAGGGGTGAAGTCAGGCCAAAATCTAACTGTCATATTTATGTTGAACAATTATTTGGCAATAATTCATGGACACAATTTATCACATTAGCTTTTTGGGATAATAAGTATAATTTCTTCCTCCCAAACTAGCACATTTGCATATGCACTGTGGTTTTTCCAGGAAAAAGTCCTATGGGAGCGAGTCCCAATCACCTGCCAGAGCATAACATAACGGAGCCAATTAAATGCTGGGATGCTTGCCCAGTGGGTCTGCAATGTGAAGGTCCCACTCCAGCAAATGGGACCCACGCTAAAAACTTTGATGGTACAAGTTCAATAAGATCCAGAGCTTTCTGTGCACTCAATAGCTGGCCACAGAAACAGCTTCAACTTCACCCTTAGTTACGGTCTGCTTATGTTCAAACTCCTCTTGTAGTTGCTATCTCTACAAGCCGTAGAGACAATTAAACATCTGCTAATGAGCCCTGTCTTTAGATCAATGCAGAGAAATTGATCTACAGCAATAGTCAGGATTTTTCACTAGTCAGCCTGGATTTGTTCTCAGCTCAGGAGAAGACATTGTGCATTTGTTCTGCCCTATTCCAAGGGAGTCTGCCTGCTTCAAACTGTACTCAATATTCACTTAAAAATATAGACATGTCAGTTGCCATAAAGCAGTGTATTAAAATGCATAATCATACTTCATTTATTGTGTATACCTCACTCTCTAAGCTACTTGGTGGTGTTTCTGCTTCCTAACTGGACCAGTTTCAATAGTGAAATAATAGACAATGACAACAAAATTCAGAGACAAATTTTTGAATAAATAATATTGTTTTGTTCAAGAAAAAATATTTTTAATTAATCTGGTTTAGGTCATTAATTTTCTGTCACTGCAGTGAAATGGACCTAAGTCTTTTCCAGACCTGCATTTCTCTTATTCTGTAACATATTCCAATATTAATCAAGTCCTGGAAATAGCAAGGTGTCAGACACTGACAGAAAAAAGTATCAGCATCAAATCTGCACAAATAGAACATCATTATCTTAATTAACCTTCGATGTTGTTTGAAATTCCTAATTTTTTTTTAATGTACACACTGTGAGCTATGTAGCATCCCTAATTCCTACTGGATATACAGCTTACACAGAAACATGATGCTCTTGAGTTCTCCTGAAAAATTCTGGATGATATTTGTAAGGTATGACTTAAATAAATATATTCACAAATTGAAGTAATAATCTCTTATTTCCAGTGTCAATCCGTCTCCTTTTTTAGTCAATGCAGCTGTATATATGCATATATACTTCAGTTTCCCCCCAGCCACCATAGGGTGAGGTTTAGAAGAGGCAGTTTATAATTCTCTCCACAGCAGTGGCATCAGCTGGCTGGCAATGAATACCTCCCTTAAAATCCCTTTGAGCACTATTACTTTTTTTTTAATGTTGTACCATGAGTTATGGGTGTTGCAATATCACATTTATACAACTTCTAAACATTTGAATGTGGAATTCACAACAGATGGCTTTTTATAATGGAAGATAAATGAGTGAGACCTGATTTTAATGTTATGTATTGAATATATGTAGGGAAAGGACTGGGCAATGTTAATAACTCACAACCCATAATATTTTTTAATGTATTTTGTGATCACTTTGCAGACAACACCAAAATCCAAGCTAACACATGCTTAAGGGATGCAACACTGACACTAAAAATCCCTTTCAAAAACTTGTGTCCAGATGGGAGAGAAAATAAACCAGGTTTCTGAGGTACAATAGTCTCCCTAATTTCCCTTAAAGTGGATGAAATCTCATCTAAAGTAAGAGTTTTTAAGTGGGGTTTGGATGCAGAGAAGACACATGTAACTGCTGAGAGAGCCAGAAGCAGGAAAATGAGGAAAATGTTGGTAACAAAGTATTTATGCAACTGTACTATGTCATGAAACAAGCACAGGAGTTCATTAGCAAAACATGTTCATCCATGACCAACACTTTAAAACTTGTGAGATTATTTACAAATAACTGAAATATTCAGAATATGCCATTTGTCAAGGTCTATTTTTCACCCTGTTGGTTTTGAAAGCTGTTGTACTGTAAGAGGCACGGAGATATTTGTTGCACATCACTACCAGAGTCCATGAAAGCAAGGTATGGATACAAATATCTTCAGCACTAGTCATTCCGAAAACAAAGGCTTCAAGTCATCTTCATAAGAGAGATCTCATCAAGGGAGTCACTGGGACTGACTAGACCCCAAAATATTTTTACCCCTGACCAAACACATACACAAACCCTGTGGAAATACATGCAGCAAGTTCCCTCAGGTAAGGATCTGGGTGCATTATGGGATGCCTGGATTTAGATATCATTCAATGTAAGACCTATGTGTCTCCACTTCCTTCTGCCAAGATGGCTGGTTCTCCCCCTTCCACTTGAATGCTCATAAGCTTTCTTATCTTAACCACAAAGATAGATTTTGATGGGCCACAAACTGCTCCAACAACCCCTAAAAGCTCTTAATCTATACTACAGTAAAGAATGCTGTTAAGCCTAACCTGTCTTTTCTGAACATTAGAGATACACACAGACTGGCAAAAATAAAAGGAAAACGAAGAAAACATGGTGGCCACGGAGAAAGTTTGTTCCAAACATAACCCAGCTAGTAGAAAAAGTGGGAGTGAAGCTGATGGAGAAGACATGTGATGGCAGACATGTGGGTATTGCATTCTGTCACACCTATGTCTTCACATTTTTGTTGCTTTGAATGATATTGTGCTTCAATAGTAGCACAAAATAGGACACTTCCTTACTTGAGAGCAATATTTTTTTTCCAGAAACTTGAGAACACGATTGCCTTTGGTTTTGTTCTGCATCTTGTAACCTTCTGTTGTGGTTTCAAGTAAGGTACTGATATTTCTTAATCCAATGGCTAAATTGAATAACTCTTGTCTCTTCATGCTCAGAGGGAGGATAGCAAAGGTACAGTTCCCTGATTCCAGATCTTTAGGCCTCAGAGGATAGTGGTGTTATCTAAAAATCTGTAGCTTTTCAAAGATAAATGCATTCCACTTTGTCAGCATTTTGCCAGCTTTTTCAATGCACTGACATCAAACTTATTTTCCCTAACGAAGTCATTGCCAGAATGGAAATCAGTATTCAGTGCTAAGAAAAGCATGGCAGCTTGCTGAGTCTCCTGACAATAAAGGAAAGCACAAAAGTAATATTTTTATTAGGTGTATCTTTACGACAACATTTAAATACACAGATGAATTCCCAGTATATAAACAAGTACTTATTACTAACATAATAAAATATTTATAGCATTGAAAAGTCATTCAAGAACCTAGAAAATATCTTAAGCTTCAATATCAGGGAGCTTGTAAATGAATGCATAAATAGAAAAATTATGCCTTAATTTAAATACATTCCTAATTTATATGTTCTGCAGCTTTTAAATAATTTTTAAAAGTTAACTGAAAGCACAGAATATTTTAATAATTTAAAAAGGCTTCTTGATTAACTTATAGGATTTATCTCCTTTCATTTTTGTTGTAAACCTTGCAAAGGTGAGTTGCTCCACAAATTATTTCAGATTGCTCACAAATGTTTTTCTGGTTGGTAAAGTTTGACAAAGCTAAAGATCAAATGGATACCTTGGATCAGATATGGAACATGAGCAGCTTGTGTCAAAAGTCAAGTAATCTTTGTTATCGTAGTGTTTTTGCCAGATGAGCAGAGATTTAAATATGTCCATTTTGAAGATCACTCAACGGGAAAAGATGTGGGTTTTGACCCCTAGCTAAAACTACACATGTCTCGTCAGTGGTGGTTGCCAGTGAATATTCTTTCTGCAGGATCAAGTTTTGTAAAAATACAGAGGCTGACAGGTAGCAGCTTCAGATGTCTTAAATACTTAAGCACAACATTAGCTAAAGGAATTTATCATATCATCTTCTGAAAATGGGGACAAATTGGGAAGTCCTTGGAGAGGTGTCCCACTGAGGATGTTTTCAGTTGCCATTAAAACATCTGCAGAAATTAGGTAGGTGCTACTGACAGGCTGGTGGTATGGCACCAGGACAGTGGTGCAGAAGGTGAAAGCAGAGCTGCTGTTTGCCAAAGCCCACCAGAGCAGAAGACATTCAGTACAGGCACTGGGAGGTAAGAGCAAGTCCTCTTCGTGTGGAGGAGGCTGCGGGAACACGCAACACCAGTGAGTTTTCAAAGGGATTGGGCAGTACCACCAGTAGATGGGGAAGGACAGTAGGCAGGGGATGCTGGAGGAGTGCAAGACAGCAGCTGGAGAAAGTGGACAAGTCTGTGTGCTCTTCCCAACTCCTTTTGCCACCACAGAGTTCATAGGATGGGGTGATACAGACACTTTTTCTGCCTAGGATGGCATTTCTTATGTTTATATTTTCACACTTGAGATGCCAGAGTGAAATGCTACCACGCAGAAAAAAAATTATATCACAGACTCACAAAAACTAATCAGTTAGAAACCACAGAAAACAGCCTAGTTGTGGGTGCAGATAAATGGTGTAGCTGGCCCTGGTGGGAAACTGCTCCCACAGCAATCTCATCCCACATGCCGTGGGGTTACCTATACAGAAATCTTGTTCCCTTATTGGGGACTATCAGCATCTCAGTTACAGGAAATAACACAGAAAAGACTTTGAACTGCAGAAGAAGTCACACTGCAAAATGGCTTTCTGTTCCTTTTATGTCTCTTCTTCTGTCCATCCACACTCAAGCCCAGTGCAGAGGCATTAAATACATCTTCAGGGATGCTTGATGTGGCTGGAGAGGGAGTGCAGCCTGGCTGACCTGCACACGGCTTCCTCTCTGAACCAAGGAGAGGGAAAGGCACAAAAGCTGTTCTGAAACTATCCTGCCCCAGCCACTCAGCCCAGCCCAGCTTGACAACGCAGGCTACAGATGCCGCTTTGGCCCTGGGACATACCTCCCCCTGAACCTTGTCTGGGCTGTTCCTGGAGAACTTCATTGCCAGCAGCTGGAAAGTAGGCAGGGAATTGCACAGTGCAGGCTGTACCCAGCTCACCTGCACCAGGAATGGACTAGCAGCAGTGCCCGGCTGGCTCACTAGTGGGTTTCTTCCTTGCTTCTTAAATCTTCTCTTGCTCCGTGCAAGCCATCCTCAGAAAACACTGCAAAACCTCCCAGAAGTGGGCACCAATATCACCCTTGAAGGGCAATGCCTTCCTACTCCTGTTGTCCTCCATGGCTTTGGCTGCCTCCTCAGCATAGAGGAGACTGGCTCTGTGCACAGTGCAGTAAGGGTAGGCTTTATCTTTTAATGTAAAAATAATATTAATTCCTTATGAGGAAAGGCTGAGGGAGCTGGGTCACTTCAGCTTGGAGAAAAGGAAACTGAGGGGTGACCTTATTAATGTTTATAAATATGTAAAGAGTGAGTGTCAGGAGGATGGAGCCAGGCTCTTCTCAGTGGCATCTAATGATAGGACAAGGGGCAACGGGTGTAAGCTGGAACATAGGAGGTTCCACATAAATATGAGAAAAAACTTCTTCACAGTGAGGGTGCCAGAACATTGGAACAGGCTGCCCAGGGAGGTTGTGGGGGTCTCTTTCTCTGGAGATGTTTAAAACTCTCCTGAACATGTTCCTGTGTGGCCTGATCTAGGCGATCCTGCTCCAGCAGGAGGATTGGACTAGATGATCTTTTGAGGTCCCTTCCAATCCCTAACATTCTGTGATTCTGTAATATCTGCTAAGGAGAGAATACCGTTAACACTATATATCACGCGTGGGGTATTCACTGGGAGGAACATTTTGATGGGGTTTAAATAATTCTTTATATTCTGAGTATTACCTATTCAGAAAGACTAACCATAATCTGAAATTTCTTCCTGACTGATCTAAACAGCTTCCACTAATATGCTAAAGCAGCTCAGGTGGCACTCAAGCATTCTGGATGCTATTAAAAACAACTTGGACTGTTCCCAGGGAAAAGTACCACTGGGGAGTGGTGCAGGGCTGAGGAAAGCCTCACACCGGCTCAGCAGAGGTCAAGAAATTGTTTTACCCACTGTTTGCAGATGGCACAGGAACAGGCTTCTGTATTCAGCTGCAAATAATAAAAGCTGGATGGATCCCTGCAGTAAGCTCAACACCCCGTGCTCAGCAAACACTGGGACGGGAGGTTGGATGGCTGCAGAGAGCAAACATTTTCAGTTTGAGGGAGAATGTAACAGGAGCCCACATGGATCTGGTGACATTTGGTTTCTTAGATGTTAGATGAAAGACAGCTGGAGCCAGGTGGTGGATCTCTCTGTGGCATGAGGCTGTTGCACCCAGGACCACGTTATCTCTTTGCAGGGGGCGGGGAACCCAGGTTTGCTTCCTGGTGGCAGGAGCAGCCGGCCAGCAAGCGCTGCCAGGCAGTCTGTGGGGATGTGCAATTACACTTCCCAACACAAAGCTGAAGAAGTGATAACGAAAGAAGCTTGTGGCTTTTCAACTGTCTTTGAGTGATAAATGCCAAGAACCATCATTTTTTTCTGCATAGAGTGCCTGTGTTCAGAAGAATAATACTGCAATCTTTCTTTACTTTCAGCTCTGAGCTAATTATCCCATCTCCTCTCTGCAAGGGTGCCTTTGCTGTGTATTTCATTAAAAATGAGTTGGAGTAGTTTCTGCTGTGTCAGTTGGGAGTTTATCACTATATATCTTGGAATTCCACAGAAAGGGAAACTTCAGGGGAATTTAAATTGTCTGAGATTCTGCACCCGAGACTGACACCAAAATGCCTCAGAGATTGGAAGGGTGACAGATCAAACTACCATGACCAGAAGACACAACTAAGGTTAGTCAACACAGTTATGAAGTTTATCTGAAGCACATATCGTTCAATCTCCTATCAACGGCACAAAAGTGCAGAGCATGAGGTTTTTCAGGGAGGAGATTTACTTCAGCCATAAGGTGTGAAGGCAGGATGGCTGCAAAATCTTCTCTGGGCAGCTCCAAGAGGGTATTGCAGGCAAATCTTTCCTTTTATTGGGATGTCTTAAAAAATCTAACTTGAGGGCAGTAAGGCATCTGATGGACTATATTACCTCATTGCTTTTTGTACTCCTCTGAATACATTCATCTGCTGTCTTGTATTATAGCTGGCTGCCCTTGTGCTCCATGTTTTTGCAATACCCAGTCCTGCTGGGTGATTAGGGCTCCTCTAAACAACACCAAAGCCAATAAATAGTAACAGGTTGTGGCAGAAACACAGTGTTTTACCAGGGCAGAAAATACTAATCACTGGGTGCATCTTTCTAGATATGTTACAGAGCTGAGCTCTCTGCAGGCTGTGGTTGAACCGGTATTAATTATGAACTTCCTTATTGCAGACTTTTACCCTTCACAGAAGTTTAACATGATTGATTCTCTGCACATAGCTCAGATGCCTCAAAACCACCTTTCAAAAGCTCTAATGGACATGACAGCATGAGGCACGTTCACTCTTGGTATTACCTTGCTAGGTGCAAAGAGGGCAGATTTTGCTGTTGAAACATGCCCATGGTGCTCTCTTCATCACTCCCATCTCCAGGAGCCTTCCCACCTGGGCTGGACAGCAACGCAGCAGCAAAGCAGACCTCTGGAGAGCACAGGAGGATTTTGATGCTTCTCTTTACAGTTTTAATTTCTGTCTGAGCACTTAGAAGTCCCAGGCCAGCCTAGAGCTTTTCTTGTGATTTAAGACGCTGTAATATACTTGTCATCCTTCGGGCTTAAATGCATCTCTGAAGTTATGCAACTGATCTTTACACTTCTAAAGTCAAGTGGGAGCTAAAATCTTACAAAGTATGACATACCCATTTGGATTAAAGAGAAATTATGTATGCTTTCAAGTCCACTTCTTGTTAGTGTAGAATTTATCAGTTAGCCATATCTGTATTATTAATTTTTTTAGACAGATAAACTTCATTTTTTACTTCTCAGGATATACTGCTCTTTTCTCTGTACTAACTCAGTAGCAGTTAGTGAGCTGGATGTTATCAGAAAGCTGAATATTATCTGAGCCTCAGAACAGCCCTGTAAAGTGCTTTATTCTTGGAAAAACACTTCGATGTTGAAATCTGTGGTCAGAGGTGAAGTCTGACTACAGTAAAATGTAAAGCATAGAGTAAAATGAAACCCAAAGAAAAGTGAAAAACAGGGTTCTGGGAAGGGAAAATACCTTAAAAATATGAGTGTAAGTCACAGGAGTGAGTGAAGAGATGGAAAAAAGAAAGCCTACCCAAAGCCTTGAAAACGACAATGTTTTCCTTCCATTTCCACCCTGCACAAATCAATTTATTGCAGCTGGGTTGTTCAAGTGTTAGATTTGCCTTGGAATACTTCTGACCCTGCTGCGCTGCCAATTTCACTGTCTTTTTGTCAGACTCCTGCAGCAAACGCATACACAGAGATTCAAAAGGCTTTTTCATATTGCAGAAATATCAGACAAACCTTAAGAAGCAAGATTCAAGAATAATCATAAGGCACGGGCTTCCTTCACCTATCTCTTAATATCAACTGCATACTCCAACACAAATACCATTGTTATTTCAGGAACATGACCTTGCCTGTTCTTCTTTCCTATTCTCCCTGCTAGCTCACTCTTCCTCAGCTTTTACTTCTAGTCTTAAACTTCAATTTTTTGCCTCCCCATGGCAGCAGGTGCCCAGCAGGTTTATACAGTAGGGTATGACCCAGCTGGGTGGCTTAAATACTCCTATAGTGTGGTGTCACAGTCATTGTTGAAGACAAAAAGCTACATACCTCTAAATTTTTACTTCAACTGTTGGGATGCTCTCCCTACACAGAAAAGTTAGCCATAAAGTTACAGGGTTTTCATATTTCTCCTGGAGAGGCAGCCCAGGCTGTTTCCAGACAGTACTGCTACAGCCGATGGAGTAGCCATAGGAAACAGCCAGAAACTCTCTGTAAGGATCAAATGGTCCTGAAGCTTGAATACCATTTCATTATAGGCACTCAGCAAGCTGGAAATCAAGAAGAAAGTTTCATCTAAGTCTCATCGTAACTCAGTGATGTGGAACTTAAATGTGCCTACAAAATTGACTTTGTACCTTTGCCTTTGCAAGGTCCTTCTTCAATTTACCCAGTTCCTCTTATTTTCTTAACATTTTCCATTTGCTGCTATGTCCGTTTTTCACCCTTTCATTTTCTTCCTGGCTCTTGTGCACCTCTCCTCACAGTCCCTTGGGAACTTAGGTTTCTATTCACTTTGAAGAAATACATGTTCCAGAACGCTTTTGATGAGATACATTCTAGAATGATTGAGAGCTGTGGAAAACTGCATAAAAGCAAAAAAGGTTTCTAAAAAAAAATAGAAGTAGGTACCAACTATGATCCCCTGCCCTGTGAGCACAGATTATACCTGCCAGTAGAATTCTCTAATGCTCTCGCACAGAGTTGCCTTCCCTTGTTGAATTGGGTCTGAATTTTGGGCGATTCTTTGTATAGAGACTTAATACAGCAAAATCCTCGCAAAGAAGTTGGCAAAGGACAAGGACATTACATGGAAATTTGATGGCAGTATCTGATACAATGGATGAAAAATTGGTTTCTCCATAAATGTGGTGCTGAACTACAGGGAAAGTAATGTTATCTTTCCTGTTTTCAACCTCTTGCGGAGAAATTGCTCTCTGTTACACATTATGGTCCTCTCATTCCCTTCTCTTTAGAGCAAAGACAGCTTCCACAGAGGTAAGTGACTCCCTGGGACAGATGAAATATGTTTTGAGTCTGTACAGTGTTAAGCATGTATCTTGTGTCTCCTGTCTTTTGCAAGGCATTGCAGAGGAACTGGAGGGACATGACTCAGGTTTGGACCCAGTTGCCAGGATCAGGCACCTTAAATGGTAGGCACTGCAGCATTTAACTGGTAGATCCCTCCTTCTTTTCTGGATCTGGTCCAAATCCTTCATTACAGTTCCTTCTTTCAGTATGGGAAAAGTTTTTTCTAAGATTAAAATTTATCACTTGCAAGTTCAGCCTTTAAGGAGTGGTGATGTGCACCACTCTAACACCATGTGCTTTTTTTGTATTGCAAGAGTAATTAATGAGTGGCAGGCTTCTGAGTTTTGGCAACCAATCTAAACAATTTCAAAGATGAATCATGCTCATATGTGAGAGGTGAGAGACTGAATTTTCTGTTATCAGTCCTGTAAAGAATACACCTTCACTGTGCCAATAATACCCAATTAAAAGCTTAACATAAAGCTAGGTTTTAAAATAAGTGTTAGGCCTGCTCATGGGTCAGTGCTGATGCTATTTCAAAGGCCTAGAAGACTTGTCCTTCATGCTCCTTGTGCTGAGGAGCAAGGAGATGAAGGCTTTAAACATGCCTTCAAAAGGAACAACCACGAGTGGCTCTTGGCTGGTGATATAACCTAGCTAGTAGAGCACTAGAGCACATTAGAAGTCTGTCTTTCATCCAGGAATTGTTTCACGGCAGCAGCCTGTGGAGAACATTGCAGGCACCTCCATCTTTGCACCATGGTGGAGCTCCCTTGGGTCAAATCAATTCTCCTTTCACTCCTGCCAACCAACATGGCCTCAACAGTGATGGTGGTTGATTGTTCGCTCCTGTCTTCTTGAAGATAAGAAATCTGGGCTAAGTCATCTACACTGCAAATTCTGGCAAATTCTTGAGCATTTGGGTGTTTGGATTCAAGGATGGCAACATTATCTCCTATCATAGGAGAAAAACAGCCAGGAGAAATAGGACCTGTGGGAAATGGTAGAAGCAGACGTATGCATGAGGGGATGGTACAACCCGCTGTCACTTCAGTCACATAGATTTTGTGTATCTCTCATTTTGTATGTAAGGCGGGCACCAAACTGCTCAATGCTGCCAAGGTTGGAGCCATTCTGGACATGTTCCTGACTACAAGGAACCTGTGCATTAAAAACTCAGGTGTTAACGGACAGACCCATACAAAAAGATGAGACAAGACAAGGAGATTCACACTCTTGGACCTAGGTACTGAGATTCTGCCTAACCTCCCTAAGCTGCCTCTGGGTTTTACGTGACTGCAGAGCTGTAAGTAGCAAAGCTTACTACTTTAAGACATGCACAAAGTGATAGAAAAGAAAATTCTGCTGAACAGAGAAAGGGCAAGGGACACAGAGGACAAAGGGAGAGCATAAGGAACCAGCTCGAGGAGATGATGTGTGCATGAGAGATCACTCCAGTGACCTGAAAAAGCTATAAACTATACAAGTGGGACCTGAATATTGTAGAGGACTCCAGCCTAAGTTAAAAGGATGCATTAAGGAAATGGTGGGAGCAGATATTTATAAACTATATTATATCCAGATTTCTTATGTCAGCTCTGGTAAAGGATAAAGGCAAAGGTAAAGAGTAGGTCAGGTCAAATTGGTTTTACTCGCAAAACAAGCTTTGCCCAAACTCACACCAACTAGAAAATAGCAGGTACGTGTTTTTTCAGAATATAAACTAAAAACTGCTCTGCTGACTGGCAAGGACTGAGGTCTTTCAAGAAACCAGTACTCCAAGTATTCCACACTGCCACATTTCCCAAAGGTGCAAAATATTATAATGTAAAGATCAAAATAGCTTTCCCAATAAATGCTTGCTCTGCCTCTCCCATAGTTCTGAAATTATCTGTAAACCATTGTTTCCATTACAGTTTTCTTCTGCTATTTGTGAACGCAGTTTGGCTGGCAAAGTTGGTAGGCTATACTGCTGCAAAATACTTTTAGAGAATAAAGTAAGACTGATTAATCATAGAATTATAAAATCATAGAATGGTTTGGGTTGGAAGGGAGCTTCCAAGGTCATGTAATCCACACCCCCTGCAGTCAGTAGGGACATCTCTAACTAGATCAGGTTGCTCAGAACACCATCAAGCCTGACCCTGAATGTCTCCAGGGATGGGGCCTCCACTGCCTCTCTGGGCAACCTGTTCCAATGTTCCACCACCCTCATAGTAAAGAACTTCTTCCTAATGTCTAATCTAAATCCACCTTCCTCTAGTTTAAAACCATTGCCCCTCATCCCATCTGTCTTCTCTCTACTGAGGGTTTGTTTTGGTTGTGGGTTTTTTGCCTATCACTTTGGCCAGACAAACTGAGTCACATGGGGAATTTGAAACTGAAATCACGTGTGTAAGACCAAATACTTTTTGGGCTTCCTCCCCTCATGCGAATTGCCAGATTACATTGCACTATTGCCCACTTCATCTAAATCTTGTGGCAGGTAATGCTAAATGCCAGATGTTTAGGAATGACCTACAAGAAGGCCTGATGTTAAATAGTTATGAGGTGTCCTTTCCCCTGGGAAGCTTTCCTCCTGGCACTGAAAACAGTCCCGAACCTTGAGGATTTGGTTTCCCAACACTTTGTTGTTAGCCTTAACTTGTAAGGCACTACCATTCCAAGTTTCATCCATATAAACATGCAATCTGGTTTCGGATCCTACTAGACTCTTGATTTCAACAATTTCAATTGGCATGGGAATGTCAATTCTCACTACTAACACCACACTAACATATTTCCTAGTTTCTCTCTTGAATCCCCTTCTTTCAGGTTCATTGGCTATGCCCTCCTACTCATCATTTCAGCTTCTTGATATTATTCCTACTTTATGCCTTTTCATTGCGATGCTTACTCTTAAATAAATAAGGCTTATAATCCTTAGTGCCTTCACATTAGGTTTTCCTCTAATTGTGTTTGAAAAGCAGATCTCCCAAAGATTGTCAAGGACAAATCCTGCTGGAGTAACTTACACTTGGGCCATGCAGTGACCACCCAATGGTATGGCAAGTTGCACCACCATCTCTTTCAGAGGATTTGTCCCCCAGAATATTTACTGAACCTGAATCATACTTGTGTTCACTAGGAATGGGGGTAGATCCATAGTTTTGGGCTGAATTAATCAGAGTGCTAGCATGCCATGTTACATGCTCTCTAGAAAAATAATGTGATTCTTCACAGGAAAGCAAATCCCAGCACTAGGCAGCTGGCTGGTTTCTTGTGTGTTATACACCATCAGTGATGACTGGCATTATGTCATCAAATACTATCAATAGGCAGCAATGAAAAAAGTAAGAAAAGATATTTCCTCAAATGAAAGCAAATGGAAGTTATCAGTAGCTTTTAAATGTTACCTCTTATTTTCCATTTGTTTGATGGGATTTTTTACATCTTAAATGAGAGAAAGACATTTCTGGAAAGACTTTTACCAATTTTCATAATTTTTTTTCCCAACAGCAATAATGATTCTCTGAAGACTAGGAAAGGGAAGAAAAAATGTGAATGAAGATAGATGCTAAATAAAATTTCAGTTTCACAAGCAATAACCCTGTTTAAATTTTTCTGATAGACTGGTAATTACACTTTAAACAATCTATTGCTGAATCTAGCATCAAATCTTTTCACTTGACAATAACTTCTACAAAAAATGTCAACAATGGCTGAATACCATAACCAGAACATTGGGATAAAGAGCTTCAAATGCATGTTTTCCTTTGGCAAATTTCTACATAAAGGTAAACTAACTTTCTCAGAATGATTTTGCTGCTACCTTTTTCTTCATCCAGCCTTTATACAACATGCATTTTGTAGAGAATAAACTGTAGTTTTTTCTTTAATAGCTATCACATATAACACCTGGAATTTTAGTGCTGGGGTGAAGGAGGGTTAGTTGCTTCTAATAAAAAGTTTAGGATTTCTGAATTCTTTCAGAACAAATAATTTGAAATGTCTCCCTTGAACAATGTTTCTTCAAGACTCACACTGTTCTTTGCATTTTCTCTTACCTTTCATGGTCTAGTTGCTCTTGAACTTTACAAATTCACCTGTATCTTTCCATTTGAGAACTCTTTTCCTGCAACATCTTAATTATTCTGCTGGTCTCAACCAGGATTACTGAGAAGCCTGGGAAGGAGTAGGCTTTAGCTGAATCTGAGCGCTTGCAACTTGTCAAAATACTCTGTAATCCTTAGTAGGATTACTCTCTGCAGTGTTTCCTTGCTGCTAAATGACAAACAAATACAATTTGCTATTTCAATACAGCATGAAATGTTCTTTCACTTTTAGTAGATCTGAGGGAATATTTGACAAAGATACCAAGGGTTAAACCAAGGAGGAAGTAGCTTTTTGAAGAACAAAGGCAAGGGTACATCAGGTTTGTGATGAGCTTAATCCTGGACCTCTAAGAGTTTCTAGTGGGAGTACCACAACAGGTCTAACTGTGACAGATCTGTTTCACTGAGATTTTTTTTCAGATCTTGTATCAGAAATATGTCTTTGAGGAGGTCAGAAAAAGCTCTCCAACTTTTGCATGCCAGGAATCACTTTCTACACCAACTCAATGCCAGAAAAAATATCAGGGAAGGCAGTGAACATTCATAATACTTAAAGAGATGTTTAAAAAGGCAGCCCAGGACAGATGTTTTGGATGAAGTTTTCAGTGTGGCTGACAGTCACTCAGTTTGGGAAGACTGGAGGGTGAAATCATGAATTTATAGCTGTAAGTGGGGGTTTTGCATTTGACTATGGTGGAACCAGGGTTTCAGCAAACAGCTGTTTTTTCAAGGAAAAGCTGAGTCCTGACATACAGAGAGGTACCAGTGTGATGGAGCCTTACTGAGCTGTGGGGTTATTTCCCCCCTCATCAACACCTGCATGGCACTTGTGACTGGGTGTGCTGACTTTCTGGCAACCAAACTCTGGACCAAGAGAGGTGTATCAAGATTTACTCCTCAAAATGCTTCGCAAAAGTCAGACGGGGTTATAAAAGCACCACTATAATTTTATTTCAAACAAGCACTGTCATGAGGCCCTGACGACTTCCCTGTTCTTCTGGTAACTTGTAACAGTGATGGATATAATACAAAGATCCAAATACTCACGCTTTTGTAATCACATTCAGCATACCTTCTGGATACTTTTATCTTCCAGAATGTTATAAATGCTTTTTCAAAGGTATTTTTTGGCTGTTTTGATTTAGGGACATTTTACAATTAGTAATTTTGTAGGATTTCGGGCTGAGTTTGTATATATTCCTGGATCATTTTACTGTTGGCTAATCTGAAGAACAGTCAGAAGGCACGCTGTCCTTATTCTCCTGGTTCAGATGTTATTCTGGTGGGATCTCAGTGCTCACCCACACCCCTTCCCAGAGTACTCTGTTATTATCTGCACCTGTATGTACAGCTTATCTTTCCCTGTGGTGACACCTTCACTATGTTTTCCTTTATAAATTCTTCATACAAAAGAATTACAGAATTTCTTCCCATTTTTTTTTCCAGAAATACTCCTCTCGGTCCTCAAGTGTTTGATGCCCTGTTTGTGCTTCCTGGCAGTCACTTGCAGACCCTTCAATTCGTTTTCCAGGATCTGCTCCACATCACTGTGCTACTCAATTTGTTTCATGACAGTGTATGCCAGATGATATTGGCACAGTAAATTCTGGGATAACACCTAGTTCTTACAATTTTTCCAGCCTCTACTTTTTTACCCATGTATAAACAAAACCAAGGTAGTTTCTGGCTCTGTTTAGGAGCTCAGATAAAGGCACATGAACAATACAGCATGCTGAATGCAGACTCCAAGTGCACACTCGTGATGTAACCTGTTCATATGCTTTACATGTTTGCACTAATGCGAGCCACAGATTTTTCCTTAGTAAGTTCGAATTATCTCCATTTCCCTGTTGCTAAGCTTAAGCCAACCCCTCCTCCTGTAGAGGGAGGAAGAAAAAATGTGTGAACTGCAGCCTCAGTATATTATTTTGCATTAAAAAAACAACCAACCAAATATTTCTCCTTCCCTAAAGCCTTTAAATCATAAAAACCTATAGCACCACTGAAGGATAAACTTCTGAAATTCTTTAGATAATTCACATCAGGTCTCTTAAATATGGATCTGAAGCATCTAAATCTTTAGGGCACCCAGCAGTGCCTGTGAACTTCTCTGACTGCTCCTGGTCTGGATCAGGCATGCCCCTAATGCTTCTAAAAGCCACAGTTAGTTGAAAGTAAGTAATTAATTTCAGCAATCCACCATATTATGGGCTGTAGCCAAGGAAGCTCACAGCTGGTCAATGCCCTTGTAGGGCTGCTATCTATAATCTTTGGAAGGCTGCAGAGATCAGTAGAGGTTCCCAACAACTGAAGGAAAGAATATAGCACACATTTTTACAAAAGGCCAAGGTCATTGTGGGGAACTACAGGTCAGTTAGCTCTACTTTGTAAAATCATGAAGCAAGCCTTCTGGGAACACATTTCTGTGCATGTGAAGAAGGTGGTGACTGGGAACAGCCAGCAGGGACTTACCCAGGGTAAATCATACCTTACCAACCTGATGGCCATCTGTATTATAATAACTGGGATTGTGGTCAAGGAAGAGCAATTGATGCCATTTACCTTGACTTCAGTAAAGCTTTCAACACCATCTCCCACAATATTCTTGTACCTAAGTAGATACAAGATGGATGGACAACTATATAGGACACTAACTGCTTGGGTGGTGGGGCTCAGAGGGTAATAGTTAATGAGTTGCACTCTACCTGGAAACCTGTGACAAGTGGGGTAACACAGTGGTCTGTCCTGGAACACAACTTGTTTAGCATCTTTGTCAATGATTTGAAGGAGGCAACAGAGTGCCCTTTGGTCAGACTTGCAGAAGGCATCAAACTGGGGGACCAGTTGATATGCTTGAAAGCAGAACTGCCATTCAGAGGGACCCAAACAGGCTGGAGGAATGGGCTAAGATTAATCTTTTCAAATTCAACCTGAACAAATGCGAAGTCCTACATCTAGGAGGGAAGAAAACGCTGCAGTGATACAAGCTGAAGACTGAATGGCTGTGAATCAGCTATGGGAAAGGCCCTGGGGTCCTGCCAGACAGCAAGCTGTACATGATCCAGTGGCAGCAGAGGAGCCCAGAGCATCCTGCAATGAATTAACAGAAGTAAAACAAGTGATTATCTCCCTCTGTTCAGCACTTATCAGACAGCATCTGGAATAAAATGTCCAGTTTGAGGCTTCCGAAAACAAGAATGGCATAGACAAACTGGAGTTCAGCAGAGGCCACCAAGGGCCTGGGCTGGGCTGAAGCAAGTGCTCTGTGAGGAGGAGCTGAGGACCTGGAGCTTACTCATCCTGAAGAAGAGACAGCATCATGGGATTTGACAACAGTTCCCTAGTACCTGTGAAGTCATTGAGGAGACAGAGCCAGGCTCCTCACAGCGGGGCATGGCAGGAGGACAAGAGACAATGAGCATAAGCTGAAACATAAGAGGTTCAGATTGGATATAAAGAGAAACTTTTTCCCCCATCAGGCCACCCAGCAGTGGGGCAGGCTGCCCAGGGAGGTCACACAGCCTGTGGGATATTTTTAAGACCTGACTGGATAGAGCCCTGGAGCAGGAGGTTGGACAAGAGACCTTTTGAGGTCCCTTCCATCCTGAATGGTCCATCCTCTTGGATGAATTGCTACTGAATGTAGTATCTCCGCATCTGAAGATATGAATCGTGATTGAAAGATTCAAGCACAGGTGGTTTGGATGGAGCAGGAAGGTGGCAGCAAGGGGAAGAGATTGAGGGCCCACTTTGTCAGGACTGCTGAGTGCTTGTTGTGGTTTAAGGTTTGGGGAAGGGGAGGGACAGGTGAGCGGCTATTCCACTCCCCTTCCTGCCACACTCTATAAAAGGACACAGGAAGTTCCGCTCGCCCCCTCCTCGCTGGAATTGCTGCTGGCTCCTGCTGGCTCTGTGGCTGCTACAACTCCACGTGGCTCGGAAGAAATCCAACAACATCCGAGGATCGGTGTTGTATAT
Organism: Brachypteracias leptosomus; assembly: GCA_013401335.1. NCBI lineage: Eukaryota > Metazoa > Chordata > Aves > Coraciiformes > Brachypteraciidae > Brachypteracias > Brachypteracias leptosomus. The sequence goes on from VYZX01034234.1 coordinate 242,400, forward strand.
ATTTGTATATATACCTTCCCTTGTTACCTCTGTATATTTCCCTTCCTCTGATATCCCTTTTGTTACTCCCTGTTAAAAGTTGTGATCTTAATTTTCCAACTTTGTGTGAGGCCTTTCTTCCTCCCCTGGGAGGGAAGAGGGGAGGGGGAAGAGGGGTGAAACTAATTCTGCTCTGTGGGGGTTGTCCTGAGCCCTAAACGGAGACAGTGCTTCCTAAGCATGGGAACACAGGACACTTTGCATAAGAGCTACAGCTAGAAAAGTGAGTGAAAAGTTTACACCAGCTACAGTTTGTTTGTCCTCAGCCTTCCCTTCTCATTGTGAGAATAAGCCCTGACAGGGTTACCTAGGGTTCATTGAATCAGTAAATTGGCTTAGATGGTTGCCAGTGTGGATCTAAGAATATCTGCCCTAAATTTTTTTTAGCACTCCAAATACTACAAACACTCAGCCCAATTGCTTTCCAAAGGGATTATTTTTCTTCACTGAAAAGCAGCCAGCTCCACAAAGCTGCTTGAACTCAGTTATGGTCTGAGCCAAGTTGATTTTTAACACTAAATAATGTTTCTAAATTGTTTTGGGGTCCACGGATGACAGTTCTTATGAATTTGCAAAGAAGAGTTTAACTCTGCAAAGGCCCAAGTCACACAAGCAGTTCTTACTCAGTGGTATCACCTCTAATTTTCAGTGGGACCGTGGATTTTTTTGTGTGAATGTGAAGTATCAGATTACCAGCCTGCCAACTCCAAACATTTTAAAAATGTAAGTCACATGAAAAATAATGATGTCAACTTGAAACTGTGAGATTTGAAAGATTCTTTTAAAGTGCTATTTTTTAAAGCATCACCTTGAAAATAAAAATGACAAAATCTTAATTTTTAAAAGCTAAAAGTTGGCTTTGTGATGGCCTGTTCCTTCAAAAAATGAGCCTCAGGACAAACATGACAGGAACTTAAGTGCTGGTAACATGGCTAGTATTTTGCTCAGGATAAAAGTCCATTCTCCTGTGGAGCAGAAGTAAAGATCTTTTAATCACAGAATCATTTTGGTTGGGAAAGACCTTTAAGATCATAGAGTATAACCATTAACCCAGCACTACCAAGTCCACACGTCCCTCAACATCACATCCGCGTGTCTTTAAATACCTCCAGGGATGGTGACTCCACCACTTCCCTGGGAAGCCTGTTCCAAGGCTTCACAACTCTTTCTGTGAAGAGAATTTTCCTAATGCCCAATCTAAACTCCTCTTGTGCAACTTGAGGCAACTTGCTTCTTACTTGGGAGAACAGACTGGCTCCCACCTTGCTGAAACCTCCTTTCAGGTAGTTGTAGAGAGTGAGAAGGTCTCCCCTGAGCCTCCTTTTCTCCAGGCTAAACAACCACAGTTCCCTCAGCTGCTCCTCGTAAGACTTGTTCTCTAGAATCTTCATCAACTTCGTTGCCCTTCTTTGGACATACTCCAGCACCTCAATGCCTCTCTTGTAGTGAGGGGTCCACAACCGAACCCAATATTTGACAGGCAGCCTCACCAATGGAGAGATGAGCTGATCTCTGCCAGATCCCATTAGGTTCACTGATACTTAAATCCCCCTGGACACAAAGATATCCTTGACTTATTATCAGGATCATCCAGTGATGGAGGTACTATAATCTCCTTCAGAAAACTCTTCCAGAGCTTCAGTATTTTAAAATAAAACCTAATTCTCCATGTCTTTCCACTTAAGCAAATAGCTTCTTATCCAGGTTACAGGGGATTTGGAGAGACTTGTTCCTGGGAGAGGAAGCAGAAAAGGGGTCAGGAGATTTCTCACATGAAATGACACATGGCTTCCATCAGCTGTCTCTTCTCTGGACTAGACAGCCAAGCTTTCCTATTACACTACTTTTTCTAAATCTCTAATCAGTCTTACTGTTTGCCTTTGTTCCCTCCAGTGTGCACTTGTTTCTGAAAGTGCAGTATCCAAATCTGGACTGACTACTCCAGTTAAGTTTTCACCAGTTCTCAGTGGTACAATTCTTTTGTTATTTATTTAATCTCTTATATATATCACGGCTCCATGTCCCACAATGGTGTTTGAGTTTTTTGAGGGGGGAATGATGACACTGCTGACTTCTGTTCTGCTTGAGATCCAGTGCATCTTTTACATCATTTTCTGCCACCCAGAGGACTCTGCTGCTGCATTTTGGACGATTTGTGTAATAAAGTCACAGTTAAGCAGGATCCTACCTGTGCTCGTTGCTTTGCAAGAGCTGCTACTGCTGTGTGCAGCAATGCTATGGAGCTTCAAAAATACGCAGGCTTGGTACTGTAGTTGTGCAACTGGATCATATACTGACAAGTTGGATGCGTGCAGCTTATGAAAAAAATGAAGACATTTACACAGACACATATATCACTGTATGGAGGAACATGCACTTTTGGGGAATGTTCAAACATGATGACAAACTGGACAAGCCAAACAGATAGTGTGGCTACTGGTGGGGGATTGTTTGCATTGCATATGGATAACAAAGTTACCTGGTTTAAAAATGCATGAGAGAAATGCATGATACAACATACTTGGAATTCACCAGACATACAGCAAGGGAAGCTGTGGCTGGAGTTGGTTTTGTTTCAGGCTGCTGAACATTTGGGCTCAGCATGTTCCGGTCAGTCTCCTGCAGAGAGTCAAGCTCACCACTTGCCATGCTGTCTGGATAAAGAAATCCAAGTGATGGGTCCAGTGCCAACTCAGGTTTTTTTGTGAGCAGACAGGCCCTCTACCTGGAAGAACTGAATTAGAAAGAGGACCTGGAAGAGGTACCTGGGCCTACAGGGTGAGCAATGTGCTGAGCAGCCAGTGGCTGACGGGGGAGGAAGGCTGGGAAAAAGGTTACAGAAACTTGCTGAGTTGTACGTTACATGTTTCAGAATTTTGTCACAATCTGGAAAATCATTTTGAATTCTAAGCCTGTCCTCCAGACCCTTTGTCACATATAAATTTTATGAGCACCCTCCTTTGTCCCCCATTCACATCATTGATGTAAGCACTCAGCAGTTTTAGGCTCAGGGCAGCTTTGTGGAGGTTCTTGCTGGAAATTAAACCATAGTCTTCATTCTGTGAGCACGGTTATTGAAGCCTGTATTCACCTGCCCTACCACAGTTTCCCCTAGATGAGACTTCCCTCTTCAGCTTTCTTTAAGATCTGCATGTGAGGGGGCACTGAAAGCCTTATTAGATGTCCCCTGCTTTCCCTCTGTCCACAAATGTCCTGCCTTTGTCCTAGGAGGTGATTATTTTGTTTTGACATCATTTGTTCTACGCAAATCGATGTTGGCTTTCTCCTGACACTGTATTACCCCTCCATAATCCACTCCAAACACATGAAAGAACTTTATAAATACATAAATGAATTAACCAAATATTTCCTACCTAATATTTAATGCAGTCTACTCATAGTTCATAAAAATATTTACACAGAGACACATTCTTGTGTTTTTCTGATCCTTTCCACGTAAATGCTTAACATAGCTGCTCCCTGCACAAATTAAATAAGATAGTTCCCTGCAAATGAAGCAAAAAGCTGAGACTTAATTTGTGAGGCCAATCACTCACAGAAAATCCTGGAGCAGTCTTTTCCAAAGGCTGAGGAGGCTTTGGCTCCAATAATTACAACTCTGATTTTGGCCCTGAACTCCTTTGAACATTTATTCAAGTGTTGAAAAAAATGTAAATAATAACATCAAGTACTGCATTATGCAGCAAGGTCCATAAATCTTTTTGCTGAACTTCAAGAGTTCCATGAGTCTATTAGGAAAGCACATAGACAATATTTAATTAATCCATTAATTTATTTATAAACCATTAAAAAGGGTCATAGGTAGTTTATGGGCATGTAATAAAGAGATAAATAAGTGTTAAAGTGTATTTATCAAATCAATCTAATCTCCAAAGGAGGGTTTAATTAGCATTTCTACAAAGTTTCCTGCCCTCTCTGCCATCACGGTGTAAATGTTATGCTTTTCAGCAGGGCTAGGATAAGATGTGGTACTCTTTCTTGAGCATTTGTATTACAGCAATAATTCATAGTCTGGATGCCAGGATGCTGGGACTTTGATTAATATAACAACATATTTTATGGTATCCCTGTCCGAAGCTAGGAGAGATCACGATTTATACGAAAAGTGAAGCCAGAATTCTTATTCAGAGCAGAAGGTTTCAAGATAAATGATACACTACCCTACGGGCTCCTTGCAATGGTTATTGATTGTATTTTATTAAGGAGTGGCGTAACTTGACCTTAAGAAATACTGTATACATTCAAGATGCAATTTATTAGGTGGTTTAAGCATCAAAGAAAAAAATCTCATCCTAGCACTCAGACATCAAAATAGTGCTCAGAAACCACATCCAGACATACTCTGTTCTCTGGATGTTCTTTGTGTGGGACTGGGAGAAGATCTGCCCCAAGAGCTGAGATTTAATCTGACCTCCCCAGAGACACTGCAGGAGTGGGAGTATCTGTCCTCCAGCTCTCCACATAACCACCATGAGCCCATAGGAAGGGGAACTTCTGCAAACTTCTGCCATGGACAGGGACTTTCAAACCAAAATAAATCCCAGGCCTCTCTCCAACCTTTAAATCATTATTTTCTTAAACACAGGAAGTATTTTTGTCTCACATAATAACACAAATGATAATGATGTAGCCTTTTTCGTGAAAGCAACTCAACAGCATTATGTCACTGCCAAAGAGCTGGGGAGTCAATGAAAACCAACACTGAGCATCATAAATTATTGTTTATTGCTAGATAAATAAACGGCTGTCTTTGAAAATGGACATACTTGTATGGTTAAAGTTTAAAACAGTGTTTATGGTAGCAATTTAAGCTCTTAAAATACATGCTTTAAAAATAAAAGACCCACTGCAATGTCCCTCAGCTGCATTTCTGCAGAATGGTCTTAAATTATTTCAGTTACTTAATGCAGCCTGTAATTTATCAGCCCAAATAAGGCTTGTCAACCAGAGATCCAGATATATGTAACTGTTAAATCACATAAAATTCATGTATGTCTCCCACTTATGTCTCTTCATATATCAAATGGCTGCCTTTTAAATTAATAAGTGGTTTCCTATATGCAAAGAGTGTACTGATTCCATGTATTTGACTTTTTTTCTTGAAGTCCAATGTAGTAAATTAGGAGTGAAGAAAGAAAGAAAAAAGGATGAATCTGTTGCAACAAATCAAACCACACATGAAAAGCTCACCCATGTATGTGGGGAACATCCACAACTCCCCGTGAAGCCAGAAGTGGTGATTATAACCGAGTCATCCTTTTGGCCAGTGCAGGTAGTCTCTGCCCACACAGACACACTGCAACATTACACTCCTCCTAGGATTTTGGTAACATAAATATTACTATTTAGAACTTGAACAGTATTTTAATTTTTGGATTTCTTTACAGGTCCTACTTAACTAATCCATCCACCAGATCAGAAAACTATTATTAGCTCTGATAATCTGGATGTAATTACCAGCAATATTCCATTAACATTATGCAAGACTTGAGAGGTAGAATTGGAAGATCCCGTTGAGATCCAGGTGATCCAGAGTGCTGTCAAGAACATGTGAGGGTGTCAGATTGTCAGAGGGCAACCTTGGAGACTTGTATGTCAGGGGTGACTGTGACTCTACTGTCAACAAGAGATAGTCACGATGGTGCCAAAACTCTTGGCATCACTCATTGGATGCTTGCATTCATGCTGGGCATGAGGTGGACATGAGAGTGGGAGCCAGGTGTGTGTGTCTCCTGTAAGAAACATGATAAGCATGTCCAAAGAAGGGCAACGAAGCTGATGAAGGTTCTAGAGAACAAGTCTTATGAGGAGCAGCTGAGGGAACTGTGGTTGTTTAGCCTGCAGAAAAGGAGGCTCAGGGGAGACCTTCTCACTCTCTACAATTCCCTGAAAGGAAGCTGGAGTCAGGTGGGGGTTGGTCTCTTCTCCCAAAAAACAAGCAATAGGACAAGAGGAAATTGCCTCAAGTTGTGCTAGGAGATGCTTAGATTGAATATTAGGAAAAGTTTCTTCACTGAAAGCATTGTTAGGCATTGCAATAGCCTGCCCAGGGGAGTGGTTGAGTCACCATCCCTGGATTTATTTAAAAGATGTGTAGATGTGGTACTGAGGGACGTGGTTTAGTGGTGGGCTTGGCAGTGCTGGGTTAACAATTGGACTTGATGATCTTAAATGTCTTTTCAACCTAAACTATTCTATGGTTCTATGATAATCTCTATGTGGATCATCCCTTTGCCAACAGGGCAGTGTCACTGTACATTGCCTGTATTAGAGAAAGGATTCCCAAGTGTCCCATAACAATTGACTATGAAATTCAGCCTACATGAGAACTAGTTCGCCCTTTTAAATATTGACCAGTGGCTTAAAAAGATATTATTTGCTAATATCATGGGAACAGAAAGAGTATATTTTTGGTGAAAAATCTAAGGAGCATAGTAGTCAATAATGCTATTACTCACTTATTTACAGATATATGCTACCAACAGGGACCTCTGCCTTTGTTCCACAGCCCTATGCATTAAAGGGAAATTAATCCCTTTTATTTGTGGATATGCAAAATAATTTTTGGAGACAAAAAAAATAACAATCCCCTCTGTGAAGAAAGACAGAAGTTGGTCAGGGCCTTTAAGAGACAAATCTTATACATCTCCAAGGATGGAGACTCCATAGCCTTTCTGGGATCCTGCTCCAATGTCTGACCACTCTGACTGTCAGGAATCATTTCCTTGTATCTTCTTGAATTTCCCCTTGCTGAACACTGTGTCTGCTGCTGTTCAGCATTTTTCTGTGTGCCTCAGAAAAATCTGTCCTTACCTTCTCTACAGCCCCTCCAAAAGTAGCTGAATGCAGAAAAGTAGCTGAACACAGGAATTATAACCCCACTTAGCCTTTTCTTCTCCAGTCTAACAAACCCAGCTTCCTCAGTCTCTCCTCATAAGTCACATGCTGCAGCCCTCAAACCATCTTGCTGGCCCTCCACGCAACTCATTCTAATATGTCAACACCAGGGTATTTCTCTTGCACTGGGGAGCTCCATTATGGACACAGCATAACAAATGAGGCCTCATGAATCAAGGGTGATAATTGGGTCCCTCTGATCCTACTAACACAGCCCAAGACCCATGTTGCCTCTGCCACCACAAGGGCACCACCATGATCCACGAACAGGAGATAGCTGACCACTAATAAAGCTGAGCTACAGCTGAACCTGTGGTCCATGGGCAACTGTTAATCCACAAGCTCTCCTGTGGTTATTGCCAGCGTGGCAGCATGGAACCAACTCTCACAAATGCGTTCACCAAATTAGCTGTCATCACCTATTATGACCTGCACAATTTTGAGAACCTGGAGGCTACCACATGAACTCAAGCCTTTGCGGAGCAGCTGTCTAACACCACTGTGTCATAATCTGGCTTCAGGCCTCTCCACATGCCTGCCCAGGTCAGGTGCTTGGGTGGAGCAATAGCAAGGGCTTTGCATGCAGGAGAGCACTGCTGGTTCAGCTCTTTTGTCCCTACTCATGCAGACCAAAGTCCAGACTTTTGGGCCAAGAACCTGTTTGCCTCGCATAAAGCAACCACTGAAGTTGTTTAAAGTGCTCGAAAATCCAGGTCGAAGATAGCTTTATAAAATCTATAAAGACACATGCCCATAAATTTCTCCCTATCACATATGAGTGACTAAACAAGATATGAACCTCCATTTCACCTTTTTCTCCTTACTGCACATCCTCTTTTCCTGCTGCAAATCATTATGTATACAGGCTTTTTTCCAGGTTTCATGCTATAATGTTTGAACGCCAGATTTCATTGAAGAAGAGAACAAATTTCCATTTGGTATTATGAAATATAATAGAATAAATAATTTCTGTTGTAATAACAAGTTCTTACCAAAGTTTCCTTTGTGCATAAAATGTATTACAGAATTTTAGGAAACACTTAATTTGATTAACAGTCTTCTACATTAATCCTTTGCTCCGTCACTCTTGAGAGCTGCATTAATTTAACAGAAGCTTTGCCAGGCTGCCTGCATGGACACGGATCAATATCCCAAAAGGCAACCATGCATAAGCTTTGATTTGTGACTTTATGATCAAGTAAGGAAGTCCATCCAATATGAATACTAATTGAAATACCCAAACCACTATGCCTACTACTCTAGATTACAATATTTAAAACTGAGCTGTAACCTCACTATTACACTTTTGATACTGCTTCTGACTACTAATATGTTCAAAAAGTATTTTAAGATTTGGATATTGTCCCAGGTTTTAGGCAACACAGACCCACTCAATCCTGGAGGCCATTCTGGATTTACTAGCACGCACAGCAATATTACACAGCCATATTTCTTTGCAAAAAGTGCATCTCCATGAAGCTAGCACTATTCACAGAGATTGGGAAGTGATGATATGAACCTGCCTCTTCCAAGATCCCTGCTTCCCCAAGAAGTAGGGACAGAGCCGCAATCACATAAGGACAAATCAAATGACTTTTTGTGTTTCTTAGGGAATCAATGAGCTGCTGGGCTGTCAAATGGTGACTTCCATACCTCAAACCCAAACATTTTCAGCATAAAAAACATAAATATACATCCACGTAGCCAAACTGACATTACTGGGGCTGCAGTATGTAATTGCTAAATTTAACCCTGCAAGCCCATCATAGAGAGTCCAAACCAACGCTGCTAGGTTAAGTGCATAGGAAAGGAAAAATAGATGGTGGCTACAAAAACAGAAGGGAAAACAAATGAAGGAATTAAAGACCTGACGTTGGCAGAAGCGCATTCAGCCCCTTTACTGAAAAATTCCTTGGGAAATATTTGTGAAACAAGGATTAGTGTTACTGCCACTGTGCTTGGCATTTTGTTATTCAAGGTGACCTCTCTATACGTAATACCTATGTAGTATTGAACTGTATTTCTTTGAGGTGGTTAATGGCTAATACAGGACAGCTATTACTATTGAAATTTTCTGTAAAGGGTTGGAAAATCTGGAAAGGGGAGGAATACGGTGTAGGAGCACAGAAATGTTGTGCTTGAATTCAAGTCTTGAGACTTCTGGAGAGTTTTCCCATTTTCTGCACAGATTGTAATTTAAGATGAAGCACAGCAAAGTTTTTAACATATTACTTCAAAATGCAAATGCCAAAATCACCTAGTTTGTTGAGAGTTTGCTCTCACACTACAAACTGTCAGTCCCACTGCATTTCTGGACAGCACAAGTGGTTTCAGTATCATGTCCAGAACCATGAAGAAGGTTTACAGACAACTTCACCTGTGGCTTTCTTGTCTCCTGGGACTTTTTGATGTTCAAACTGTTTAGACAATCTAACTGGAGGTATGTTTACTCAAAGTGATGCAAATGCCCATGTAAGGATACATTACCCTGGTTCCCATCAGTTTATTTCACAGGTAAAGCAATTTAGGACATTAATTAGGTATATCTTAGGTTTTCAACCATGCTACAGTTTTCTTCAGTGCAACTAGAATTGTTTTTTCTATTTCTCTCCTCCATCTTTCCTTTGTGGTTTTGACTATCTGGCAGCGGTCCTGTAGTTTCTTCCTTCCCACTGTCATCTTTGGATTCAAAACTTCAATCCCATTTTTCATCATTCTTTCAGTTGCTTATGCCAGTTTTTATTTTCCCTTGTGACTGTTTTTCTCTGAGCTGAGTGCTTTCTCTCTGGCTGGTCAATCTCAATGTTCAGTTTTCTTTCATTGCTTCCTCAAGGTGAATTTTGCCTTCATGGTAAATCTCTTTGTCTCACCTCCATACATTTTCCACCTCAGGTTACTGAGTGATAGACACCTGATAGTTAATCAGTGCCATGTGTCTCAGTCAGCTGTCTCATTTGTTTCTAATTAACCACCAGATCAGCTCCTGTACTCCAGCAGGTAGTCCTAGATGGATAGCTAGGGAGGAAAGTGGTCAATAAGCTGAGCTTCATGGGCCAAGATCCTACTTAGAGCAGATGAAAAAGATACTTAGAGAAGAGGAAAGGGAGAACAGGGCATGCAGCAGGATTTGCAGGACAGAGGACCTGTATGATGAGCTATCTCATGATGTGTTCCAGAAAAGTGAAACTTGAGTGTTTATAAAGCTCTTCAGTCACTTGACTCAACGTTTCAGTCAACTGAGGTTTTTAACAGCTCTATTTCTAGCTCTCTGAGCACGTGCAACCTTTTAGTGTGGAATAGATAATTTGATCCATTAAGTTTTATTAGTAGATTTGGCTGAATGCTGCTAAGCCCAGGAATAAAACTAGCGCAAAGATGGGCTCTACCACGTAGTCCTGATGGATAGCACGGAAATTTCATACAGTTTGCTTCCTGAATCTCATCACCAAACACTACAACTTTCTAGCAGTGCTCTCTAAAACAACTTGACCCTCCATGGGCAAGAGTCAGATTCTCCCCTACACTTTGCCAGGGATAAAGTCCTGGGATCCACTGGAAAATGGCACGATTATATCACATTGTTTCTTATCCTAGGATGTGATTGTTCTACACAGTATCCTCTGGCAACCTGCAGTGACGACCACACAAACAGCTAGTGGGAGTGAACCCTACCTCTCCTGTTAGCAACATAGGTCAACAGGAAAGAAACGCGAACGACTGTGGGCAAGACCATGGTTTGTTTGTACACAACTATCCTTCATTTTAACAGTACTGGCCTGCAGATTCACATTTCCTTTCATTTAAATCTGGCTTGTACTGAGACTGCAGAGGTGCCCCTCTTTGGATGGAGGTGCCCTTCAGACCAATCTAGCTGCTGCTGGAGACCAGTCCACAGTGGCACCTGTAACCGAGCACCTGGTTGTGCTGACAGGAACTGGAAAGCACTGAAGTAAGTCTCTTGTTTTTAGATGCCTAGAACTTTTATAAACAGGAGAGAATTTGACAAAGACCCAAAAGCAAACATGAAATAAAGTGATTTTGTTCCAGTCTACACAATGTACTGTTAGTATGGATGAGAGTAGCTGTGGGAGTGAAAACTACCTGCAGTGTTAGTGGTCACTCAGGCTTCCTAGTTTGTTGGGGTTTTTTACATCGTATAAGAAACTCCCAAACAAACTGAGGATTCTTGGAGGAACTAAAACCAACATGTAGGAGAAAATTTCCCCCAGGGTCAGCCATACTAAAGTTTTGGCTAGGTTAGCCCTTCCAGAGAGCCTTCATTAAGCCTAAAGGCAACACTACAGACAGGCAGAGAAGTAGATCCTGTATAACATGTCCAGGACATCTAATATTCAGCATGGAAAATATCATGGCATGAACCATATCTTCAGAGTGGTAACAATACACTAAAGCCTGTTGGCATGTTGGACCACTGTCATGGTTTAACCCCAGGCAGCAATTAAGACTCACGCAGTCATTCACACACTCTCTCAGTGGGATGGAGGAGAAAATCAGAAGAGTGGAAGTGAGAAAACGTGGGTTTAGATAAAGACAGTTTAATAGGTAAAGCAGAAGCTGTGCATGCAAGCGAAGCAAAACAAGGAATTAATTCATCACTTCCCATCAGCAGGCAGGTGTTCAGCCCCCTCCAGGAGAGCAGGGCTCCATCATGTGTAACAGTTACTTTAGAAGACAAACACCATCAATCTGAACATCCCTCTCCCCTTTTCTCCTTCTTCTTCCCCCAGTTTTATATGCTGAGCATGATGTCATATGATATGGAATATCCCTCTGGTCATTTGGGGTCAGCTCTTCAGCTATGTCCCCTTCCAGCCTCTTGTACATCCCCAGCCTACTCACTGGAGCAGAAAAGGCCTTGATTCTGTGTAAGCCCTGCCCAGCAGTAACGAAAACATCCCTGTGTTATCAGCACTGTTTTCAGCACAAATCCAAAACAGACTCATACCAGCTACTATGAAGAAAATTAACTCTATCCCAGTCAAACCCAGCACAACTGGATACTTAAACTCTGAAAAAACTCTATTCCTTATTACCTAATACACACTCGGGACATATGAGGAAGGATACCTGAGATTCTTCTCCCAGTATAAATGGGATGAAACATTAAACATAAGTGAAACAACATGGAAAGTTGTTTGAGCTTTCCATCTGTTGGGATGGGAGCTAGGCCAGTGGGCAAGCAGCCAAAAAAGCTGCTGAAGAAGGAGCAGTGCAGCACCCCAGCAGGTAAGCAGGACCCTTCTTGGATCTTTGGTCCAATCAAGCCCTTACTACAGAATAAAGACATTTAAAAATGGCATTTTTCCATGGGGTAGCCTGGATTGACAGTAACGGTTATTTTCAGAAGACATCTTATTGAAACCACTTACACATGTTTAGGTTTGGAAATCAACTACGGAGCCTGTATATTGTGAAATACAATGGATGTTTGTACCAACTGTAATTGTCTATTTATTTTCATGCCACTGAGTACCATCAGACACTCTTACAGCCAGCAGTGCAAGGCTGGGAAGACAATAATACAATGTCATAACCAAGTCAAACCATGTCAGCACAAATGATACACTGCAAACTAAAATAAATTGAACATGAAGTCTTCAACTAGCAGGGAGAGTGAGCTTGGAGAATCCACACAATCAAGAAGCTTTTGGGATATTTCTAATTACTATGAGAAATTACATGTTAAGAACATATTTGCTCACCCATGCCTCAGTTCATTCTCAGCAGGTGTGCATGGTTGGCAGTCAAGGTAATCAGTGCAAATGCAAATCAGTTGCTAGATCCCATTTTGGTCATGACAGATCAATGCCATTTAGGAAGAGTCAAATGCCACTGGAACTAATGCCTTCATCAGATGGATTAACAGATTATTTAGTAGCTTCCTCAGAGATTTCAAAGATAGGGTTGGTCTTGCTTGTTCACTGCCAGGCTCTGAGAAAGAGGAACAAATATCCCAGCAGTAAATTTGACATCCAACCTACTATGCTCCTGCTCATCCACTTATGGAGGATGCCTATGATGTTCCTCCTGTGATGTTCCTCCTTACATGGGAACCACTTTAACTGACAAGTCTCCAGCTACAGAAGTTGGAGTTATCAGGTTTTTTTCCAAGCCGTGCTGCAGAAAGGCTGGGGCACCTTCCCTTTAAAATAAATACACCTGTCACTGCCTCTGTCTTGCAGGGAGAATAAATGTTTTCAGCTGGAAATTTCTTGTATTTGGTTTCAGACCTCAGGGCAATATTTTTCTAAGCATCTGAACTTCAGACGTTTTTGTTATTTTTTTGCTGGGAGGAAGGGACATGGGAAGACATCCTTTGAATGCTGGAAAAAATATTTTCACAACCTTTTGAAAGGGAACAGCTCTGAAACTTGAGGTAAGAAATCAAATTCTTCCAGAGAACAAAGTATATTCTTCAATTCAGTTAAAAATACCAATTAATCCTCCTTTCTTTCTGCACAAGAGCCAGCCTCCTTTACTGATTTTACTTACAAAACATTTATTTGACAATACATTTTTCACACAGACATGGTTTGCTAATTGTGATGCTGAGCGATTCAGTTAACTGCATTTATTCATGAATCTTTAAAGCATATTTTTTCTTGTAATCAGTTTATTCATCAACTATTGCTATATTTCTTACATATTTTGTTGCATTGTTCACTCGCTACTGTACATTGGAAGTCTTCTAAGGGATGGGGTTTTTCTTGTTCTTCAAGGCAAAAAAACAATTTTAGACATTTCATTGTAGTTGTTTTATGAAGTGAATTACCACTCATATTACTGTTATTATTATTATTACTGTTGTTGTTATTATTACTATTGAATTTGTAGCAGCTGCTGTGGTATCCTCCCACTTTCTCTGCCGGGTAACAGAATAAGCTCATTGTTTCCAGGCCTGTGAGCAAAACCTGAGGAAATATCAACATTTTCATGAGGAATGTGTACCAGAAATCTAAGTAGGGAAGAAATGCAGCATGCAAAACCCTGAAACATTTACTGGGGAGTTGTAGGTGGCCTTGCCTATCCATGTGGAAGTGCAGAAAAGTGTAGCCATGAGAGGTGTCTGCTGTCAGATGCCTGTTGCTTTGCTTGCTCCTCTTCATGATTGCAAAAATGCTTGTTTGTCCCCAGGTAACATTTTTGGGGGCATAATGGAGAGAAACAAGTCTTTCCACACGATAACTAAAGTCAAGCCCATGGAAAGTCTTAATGGGAGGAGGTTCCTAAAAAATGTAAGTAAATCCAATTTCAGTGTTAGACCAGCTAAGGAGTACTAAAGCTGCCTCATTTTTTTTTTCTTATTAAATCAACAATTCTTGCCATTATTGTTCTTCATTAATACCTGACTTGTGGAGTCTCATTATTCTGTAAAACTCAGCTTCTCTCATTTTAAAGTTTGTTTCCCTCTGAGAGGAAGGAAAAGTAAATATCAATTCAAAAGCAAGGGTAATTTATTTTTTAAGTTATTATGAATTTGGTATTATAATCTCATTACTCTAAGCAGTGTTATAATTTTTTAAGTTCCTCGGGGTTGGTCTTAGCAGTCCCCAGAATAAAGGCATTTCAAGGAAAAGAAACTATTTACTGGTATGTGATTCATCAAGGTATTAATTTTTCAAATACACATAAAAATAAATCCCTAGAACTATTTAGTAGTGAAGTGATTTTATAGTAAGTAATTTTATTCAACAATAAATGCAGCTATCTGTCTAAGTACTATCAAGGGGAAGACAGATAATAACAACTCACGTTACTACATACTGTCATGATTCTGGTTTGGTTCCTAAAATACACAAGAGTGTTGTGTAACTGGAAATGGGAACCACTGCAGTTTCAGGGCCCATACGGCATCTTCTGGGACCATTGTGCAGAAGAAATAGGATTGTTTACACAGAGAAAGGGGGTGGGAGTGAAAGTCCTAGGTTTTTTGCAACAAGCATTCTGCAGCAATATCATGTAACAGGCTGGGTCAAGTGGGGACCTCTGTCAAGTAAGTAAAAAGATTTTGGTCATGAGCAGAACATCATATCTGACCTGTCACACAACAGGCCAATTTTATCAGGCTGAAGATGTCATTGCAGCGGAATCACTTCTTGGCTTTTCCAGTATTATTTCATACCCTTCTGTCCTCCCAAGCAGTTTTAAATCACATGAACGAAACTGCAGCTCTAACTCCCCAACTTCACCTTCCTTCTCCTGGGGCCTCATTGCTCAGGATGATTCCCTAAAGTGCGGAGCTCCATCACTGGTGGGCAACCCCTGCGACACCCCCACACCTCTGCTGTAGCTGAACATTCAAAGCTGGACACTGAAGATGAGGGGCTGAGCCCCACACTGCATTATTGCTGTGTTTGGTGTATCTGCTTTAGAGTAAGGGGCAAGTTACACAGCACCTGTAGTGCAGAACCACAGCTTTGGCATCGTATCAGTGAAGCCCCCTCCCCTGCACCAGACTCCTGAGATCACCTGACAACATTCACAAAGGTGATGAAATGCCCAGTGTGGATAAGAAAGCCTCAGACTAGATGATTTCATTGCTATCAAATATTGTATAGAAAAAACACTTAGATTTCTGCTTGGTCTTATCTGTCTATAGTGGTTTCTTGGACATACCAGAACAGCACATCATGCATATTTCTCCCACTGTATGCTAACTGTCTGAGCTTCTCCTTTAATCATTGTGAAATAAATAAGTTCTTTTCACTTCCTCCTATTGTTCAGGGAACAAGAAAATTCACTTCCAGCAAACACAAAGCCACTAATATGCATTTTGGGGGTGAAATTACGTCTGCCATGTTCTGCAGTTACTATGGTTACCATCCCACAGCATCCCTGCACGCATGGCTAAAAGAAACAGTGCAAAAGTAAATGTCCATGTTAAAAACAAAAGGAGTATCCCGACCTACTGAAAAATACAAAGTACGAGTTGAGGAATCTGCAAGACTTATTTTCCATGATGACAAAGGAAGAGGGGTGCACCCATGACCTTGTTGATAAACTTGCTTATTTAGGCTTTAAATGTTGGAGTAGTTTTTTTCCCCATCCAGAACTGGGAAGATGAATGAAACATTATCCATCCTCATGCTCCAGCAATCACCCAGTGTCAGTGCCTGCCTGGAAAGGCAAGTACGACTGGTGCTATTTTACCAGTAGGAAGCTAACTCCCTGGGGCCATGAACCACAACAGTATTTAGGTTCCTAACACCAGCCTGGGCAGCCTCCCTTCCTCACAGGGGTTAGTGGCATGTCATGGGTTATGGTGAGAGCTGGAAGCTCAAGCCCTACTATGGATTGGGCCCAAAGCAACAAAAGGACTTGGTGGCTACATCGGATCAGTCCGTGGATGCAATATTCAACATCAGGCCAAACCCTGACAAGTGCCTGTATCTGGAGTTGTCCTCTACAGTGAGTTCTGATAGATTAATACAGCTTAGTCCCTCCTTCGGACCTAAGAATGACCAAGGCCCTCAGCCAGACCATCCCATGCTAGCCCTGGGAGGAGATGGGTGCAAACAATTTCTCTGGATGCATCTGACCCATTCTGCCTGGAGAGATCCTTGTACAGCAGAGGTCTCCAGACACCTCCCCATGAAGGTGGCTGATGTTGGTGGTGCCAGGAACATCCATAGCCTCTTTCCCATCCTCATAGACCACAGAGTGACAACACTAGTCCAGGCCATGGACGATTTGGAAGACCTGCTATGGCAATCAAATCCTCAGCAGGCAGAAGGTGCTCTACCCCATAGGAAATGTTGGTACTTGGCAGAACGTAACTGGAGCAGAGAGAGAGAACAAAGCAAAATCTGTGTCTCTGCTTGCCCAGGAGGAGGAGACCTGAATACTCACCCTTCCACAAGGACTAAGGCTTCATATCACCAAACCCTCAGTGAAGCAGGTGGGAAGCTTTCCTGGGAGGTGAGAAATGTCTGATCACCTCACAGGCTGACTGGACATCCAGGCAGAGTGGACACCTACAATACTCTCAAACTCACACCCTAAGCCATTGCATGTTTAGATGAACATTTACTTATCACTTCCAGGCAAAGTCATCACTAACCAAAAGCCACGACAGCTGTGATCTGAAGACCTTAGGATTGAATACCATCATTTCAACAACTAAGCAACTAAACAAAAGAGAAAAACAATCCTACAAATAGAGACAAGCTTTTAAAAAATACCTGTTATTCAAAAAGCCATACATTTTGAACTTTGACCAATCACAGGCCCTAGGAAATTCCATTGTGTTAATGGTTGTCAGTCCATTCCCTATATACCTAACTATCCACTCCTGTAAATAACTAGCCAGAGAACCAACTCCATTGCTATGCCAGAGACATCACTGGGCAATTGAATAAACTACCTTCTTATGGTAAAAATGTACAGTCATTTGGCATGGAAGAATTCAGAATAAGCATAAATTTGGGAATTTGTTTCAGTCAGCAAAATTAAATGTATGCAGCAGTGAGTGGGGGGGAAAGACTGGGGTCCTCCTGTGTACCAGGTGGCAGCTGGAAACAGAACCTGCTTGTTCTGAGTCACGGCATGGCCACAGTGACCAATGCTGGGTTCCACTGCACATGGGCATGATGGAGGCTTCCACTTCTGGTACAAGGTAATAGTCTACTTAAAGTCACAACGATATGGAATAATCCAACTAATGTGAAGCCTACACGCTAGCCTAGCCATAGAAAGCAATGGTGCTATTATCCTGCACCTTCTTACTTTTGCTTTTTCTATGTAAGCATTGTTCATTGAATCGTAATTTTCAATGTTTTCACTGGAATAAAATGCAAACTGAATACTACAGCCTTATAATATTGAAAAAGAGTTCCTAATTATTTTCTTCTACATTTGTTGATTTGAGATTGCAGCACCAAGAGGGTCATTGCATTTCAGGGTCACCTTCTTTTTGTATCATCTGATCTACAAAGGTTGATTGAAAGCAGAGCAACATCTGAATGGTGAGCTCTTCCTCCAGTGTATCTGAATATATCTCAAGAGGTAAGGTACAATTTCAAGAACAAATGACAAGGAAAGTCCCTTTTCTTCATTAACAAATGATTGGCATCGGGTGGTGTGAAATGTGAGAGAATAAAATAGAAGTGTGAAAATGCATCCTGAATTCCCCAATACTTCCCTGCTGTGTCCTTAGGGCATTTCAAGACCTACCTTGGAAAAGGCTTTGCATAATAATCATTGCTATGATTAGAGTGGTGTTTCACATTATATAATATGTACAATTCACCTGATAAGCATTGCAAAATAATTACTTGCAATTAAAGTTTCAAAATGTTCCAGGTTTTAGGACTCCTTTCTCTCAGCCTAAAAGAGCAGCCCCATCAGTTTTCTCAGCAGCCCCTCAGTAAAACTCACTTAAAAGTATGAACATTCTTTTAAAATCCCTCTAAATAGTCATAAATTCGTAACAGCAATGCTAACAGGGGTCCAAGGGCTATCAGCAGCTCACCAGTGGAGCATTACTGGTCATCAAAGGCCTGGAATTTGGGAGCTGAGTAAAACCAGTGTTAGGAGTAATAAGAACAACAAAGACAAAATACCCACCATATATAAGAGAGACAGTAAATTTAGATCTAATGTGGACTCGCAAGTCAGTGAAGAAATGGCAAGTTGCAGTGCATGTTAGTAAAGAGGAAAACAATCCCAAGAGGATCCTAGGAGGAAATCATCAACATAATGCAACTCAGGATGATCTGTATCCCAAGACTGAAGCCATTGACAGCAGGACCCAGCAGAGCAATGGAAGGATAAGCATAACACCAGAGAAATGGATGTCTATTAGAAAGTTTTGTGTAAATGTAATTTTAATAATTTGAACTTGTGTTCATTGTGATCATTGTAAATGAAGTAATAACAACATATCAGGCTCTTAAGACTTTAAATAGACTCAGTTTTTGGCTTTACATCTAATGTAAGTTCTTTTTGCACCTAGCAAGATTTCAAGTTCAACAAGCTGGTAGCATTTCAAGCAACCTATTCTGTAGCTTGGATGTAGCAAATAGGTAACAGTTGTCCTGAGGATACTCTGCTAGAAGGGTGAAAACTGCCCCTCTAACACCACAGCTGTGCTCTCTTAGGGAAATTAAGCATTGACTTCCATGAATTCAGGCTCCCAAGCTGCAGATGGACATGGACATGGACAACCAACCCCAGTATCAGGGTACTAAGATAGCACATACAGCTGAAATAATAAAAGCTAAGGATTTTGTGCTTCTTTTTGTATATAGAAGGCAGCAAAAAGCAATGAGATATCACTTAGGGTCTCCCTTTTCTCCCTCTTACTGATTTATGTTTGGCTGAACTGTATTTAGAATTATGTTCCATATATAACTCTCCATGAAAAATAAGTATGTCCTTTGAGACCTAAATCAACTTCAAATACTATGGCAGATTTAATCATAAAGTATAGTTTTGCAATCTCCTTCATGTACATTACTTGATTATTCTATTTATTTATTTATTTTTAGCAGCATTTATTCTACTAATTTAAAAGCTAGTAAGCAAGATTAAGTATTTGCAGCAGTAAACCGTAATTCTGAAATCATTAGGGAATAGTTTGTGCTCAATACAAATACTAATGTAGTTTAAACTTTATATAACCTTTCTAGATTTAAATCATCAGCAAATAAAATGTTAATAAAAACTTCTGGACTGTATCTAGATTTCTTTTTTGCATTAGTAACCTTGCTACTACAGAATGAGCAATCACCAAAATCTCTTTTTCTCAAAGAATAGAGATTCCAGTGCAGCAATTAACAGTAAGGAGAAAAATATTTAAGTGAGAAATCCTCATTCATATGAGCTATGAATGCAAAAAACCCACTGCATTCCCAAACAACAACAACAAAAACCCAGCAGACAAATAATATTAAATGCTGTTGAGAAATGCTGACAAATCCACAATTATTAAATTGAACCACATTTGGCCATAAGTAACATATCACTCCATCAGTGACACTTCATTATCAGATTTGTAAGCATTTGTGCAGCCTCTAATCTCCAGCAAAATCCTGACCATCACACTGCATACACAAGCTTCATGTATTTAATACTATCCTTGGTTTGTTTTGGTTTTAAAGGTAGCGTGATAAAAAAAATGCCCGTGTGGAGAACAAATCCCACAGTAGCAAATATCCCACACAATTTGGCAAGTGGACTTCTTTTAAGAGTGGAAATTTTAGGGGCGGCTGTAGTGGAGCACTGCCAATGACCCACAGTTAGGGAAATCCATCCATTTCTATGTCTACTCATCCTGTTAGAAAAGCAGCCCAGATTTCTGCTGTGCCAAAATGTGTGATGCTTTAATGATATAAAATGTCTGTTCATGAATCTACAAGCCAACCAAACCACAGACACTTCCCGATACATTGGACTGCTGGATGTGGGGTATGTGGTAATCCCAGCCTGCAGCCATCTCATCCCCAGAGCTGTCCCCAGAGTGGGGATGTGCTTGGTGGGTCTCCAGTGGGCTGTCAGCCAGAGACATGCTTGCCAAGCTAGCCTGGGAGCAAGAGTTGTGCTCAGCCTTGGGAACTGTAACTTCAGCCTGGCAGATGAGGCATGGAAGGGTCGAGGGAAGAGAGATCAAAATAAACCTGAGGAATATCTCCAGGGACTATTCCTTGGTCACTTTCAGGTGCGAGCAGATTCACTGCCTGGAGGACTTTGTGTGCTCATTTTGGGGCCATCAACTGAAAAGACCATTTCTGGTGGTAGCAGGGCTGTCTCTCCCAGGGAGTTTGGGCCAGCTGATGGTGATGCCATGCAAAAGCTGGGCGAGAGCTGAGCAGCAAACTTTTGTCTGAAAATGGTATTACCACCCCTTCCTCCAATGCCAGGTGAAGAGGCAAAGGGAGTTGTCTAGTCATGGAAGGAGAGCACTCACAGAAGGACACTTTTAGGACAACACTGGTGCTAGACACTTGTTTTCTAGGTACATCATTAGGTAGGATATTTTGTTACTTCTGAAGGGAAAAGGTTGGGCATTTTAAATACAAGACATCCCACACCCTGTCTCCTCGTTCACAGCAGCAACCTCCATGTGGTGAGATCGGGGCTCTGGAGGACATCTCCATATTACCCCTCCCTAGTTCCCTGGTGGAGCTCAGACACAAGTTCTCCACTAGCCACAGCCCCAGTCTATGGAAACACGACTGTGTTGTGAGGTTCAGTTATATAATTGCAGAAATAATTTTGCCTTGTTAATTGAGAATGACTATTGCTTTCTCTAGAATAAAAAAGTCTAAACTACAGAAGCAGAGGTTCCAATGTATAGATACTGATTTATACTCACACAATCAGCCTCCTCTTTGTCTTACTATGAATACAATCCCTGGCATTCAGGATATTTTGTTTGCTTTGGTGAACAGATACAGACTTACATGTCTGATGTTTTTTATGATAAACTATACAGGTGTAATTCTTCCTGCAGGGCCCTGCAAAAATCATCTCGGATACTTTGAATGAGTGTGACTGTATACACATAAAACCCCCCCAAATCTCAGCCAGCCACAACACAGAGTCAAGAATATGAGTGCCAAGGAATAGATGTGGATCAGTAAAGTGAAGGGGGGTCATAAGCAGCTTTCTTTGAGAGGCTGGTGCTACTCCAGAGATAGGAGCGTGGCTCTGCAACATGTGGATGACTGCAGTGGAGAAGAAATGGTCAGGTCGGTGGGAGGATAGAAGTATGGGGAATGACATTACAGGATCAACAGAATCTTCCTCCACCTCCCACGCAGTGAATCACCTGCAGTGCTACACAAAAATGCCGAGATAAATTTCTTGAGTTTTGCATTGGCTGCTGAAATCTGAGCCACATGCTGAGTTTTTGCTCACCAAATTACCATTACAGTAATGTAATTAACAGAGCAATGGAGAAAATAAGAATAAATCCTGCAAAATCAAATTGCATCCTCTCTATATAGAATTTTGAATGAACATGTTATTACTAAATTGACATACAGTTATTATTGCAGTGGCACTCCTAGGGCTCCGGTCTGCCAAGGAAGCATTGGCTGGGGTACGACGGAAGAGAGAGACGAAGGGTTGTCTTCATTATCAATTAGCTGAATATGGGGTTTATACAACCATGACAAACCCTTTGAGCAAAATCATTCTGCCAGTCAATACTCTACTTGCTAGTGTGAGCAACCATGTATGGACATAGTTTCTTCCACATTTTCTTAATTCTAAGATGATAACAGTTTCTATTGTCATAAAGGGAAACTTTTTACTGCAGCATGCACTGAGCAACAACACTAAACATCAGAAAGAAGTCAGGATTCCCCCATGAGGAATCATTTACCCCTAAAATGCGCCATTTAATTGCACACACAACTGTGAAAAAGAGATTACTGTGGTTTCCTTTTGCAGAATCGGTTAGTATCATTCTGAGGTGTTTGTCTGAAAACAGTACTCCATTTCACTGCTTCTTGCTCAGCAAAGATATTTGATTAGCAAGAACCGTGTTTCTCTCGTGAAACTTAAAGCTGTATTTAGAATTAGGACCTTTTTTATTAGTATGCACTAAAATCTGTTATTGATCTCCTAGAGGTGCTAATATAAGTGTCTTTTATAATACAAAACCAAATTAGATTCTGATCAGGTTCAAAGTGTTCAATCAAGGACTACCCAGCAGCATTTTTAAATGAAATGCAGTTTGTGTTTGGCATTTGAGATCAGCTATTTGATTGAAAGTCAGGAAGAATTCCCAATGATGTAGCATCTCTTCCTTTGCTGGGCATCTAAAATGCATCTAGCATTCAGCTGCTGCATAATGTTGACATATTGTTTTGTTCAGTCCAGAGCACTTTGACATTTAATGTATACTATGGTGGCTAACTTAAAAGGGGCCACTGCAGTACATTAGCTTAAAGAACATTTGCTAAATGTTTTAACCCCAGCTTTTTATGATTAAAGACTGACATATTCAATAACAGAATGCAAACGTATAATGTACCAGTCCTTCTACTGATCACATTATGATAATACTAGTCTTCATAGCAAAGTGATAAAATAGGTGAAGATACAGTACAGTGACCTTTTGAGACCTCAGATAAACTCAGGGACCTACTGTGGAAGGTGTTGTACCTGTGGCCATAAGAGAGGTACCTTGTCCTGAAAAGTTTAAAATTCATACTTGAAAAGAGATGTAAGCAGATATGATATTTCTATTGTATCCACAATGCCAGCACCAAACAGGGATATTTTCACCTCACCTAACTCCATACTCTAGTAAATCACCCTAGGGCTCCATACAGCCAATAGAGAGAAATACACTTTGAGAATGCAGTTCATCTCAACTCTACTTTGTAGAAAGCCATTTTTAATAGAAAATCCAAAGTCACCTGCTTTTGCAAACCCTACCAGCCAGACTTGCTGTCTTCCCAGAGGTTCACAGCCCACTGTGCATAGGTGTGAGGTGAGAGGAGCACCATCCAGCATCACAGGCTCTGCTCACACATGGGGGCACTCACCTCAGGCACAGACATGGGTCTCATTTGTGGTAGTGGAAATCAATGGCTTCACTCTGGGGTGAAAACCAGACCTCTGAGACACTGGGTTATGAAACCACACAGGCAGCAGAGACCAGAATCCAGCCCTCTGGGATGCGTTTTGCTTCATCTAAACTGATGAAATTTTAAACAATTCATCTTCGCAATAGATTTACTTACAGAACAGCACAAAGCCTCCAGGTTCAACACTGCACCTCGGATGGGTGGCTGCTGTACGCAGAGAATACTGCAGCCCAGTAATGGTCTCTGTGGGTTAGTCTGTTTATTCAAATATAGATTAACTTGATGGAAAAAATTGCCAATGCGGTGTTACAGCTAAAATATAAAACTAGACAATATGTTAGGTGAAAATACCTCCTGATCGAGGAAAAACTCAAGCCCCAGTGCACACCAGGTCCTCTCCTCCAGAGCCAGCTGATACGTGCAGGGACATCTCTGGCACTGGGGGGGTGCAGCCCCTGTGTCAGCCATAAGGCTCAAGCTACTGTTTCTAAACAATTTCTGATTCCTCTGGACACCTTTTGGTGCCAAACTTTGCTCAGGTTTTACCACCCTTTTAGACTAAGTGGCAATTAAAGGTGTAGGTTTGTAAATGGCATTAAACTCAGCACACCTCTACTCAGACCTCCATCCAAACTGGATTTTGTCTGTTTTCTCAGGTCTTCCAGAGTATTTCTGCTACCTCCTGTCATTACTAACTTCCTAACCACATAGCAAAGCTCCTAAGAAAATTACATGAGCTCTCTGGCCAATTTGCTAGTGGTCACTCAAATGATGATTACTGGCAAATAATGCGTGTTGTGGCTATGAACTTTATTTCTGGCTGCCTGCTGGGCTTAATTTAACACCTGCCTTCCTCCAGTTCTCAGGCAAGTAACAGCTGGGCTGGGGGACAGGAGAACACTTACTTGTCATATGGCTCAGAGCACCCTTCTTCCCTCCAGCCTAGCAGAGACGCAGCTGCAAGAGTGCTCAGCCTGCATGGAGTAAGCTTATGTAAAGAAAGGCCAGGCACTCTGGGTGCTGCTGTGCACAGAGAATTAGGAATCAGAAGCTGAAAGAGAAGGAAAGGTGTCTCATGTGCTGGCTGTTACTGTGGCCATGTCAAAACACCCCAGGCTGGTGAAATGTAAAGAAGGGAAATGGAAGAAAATTCAGGTCCATAACTGGTGCATAGTGTTTCTTCCCTGCTCCCCACCGATTTAACATGTGCAAAAGTAAAAAAAAAAGATCACCGTAACTGCCCCATCAACAATAACAATGCTTTACCCACATTAATCCTCCTTCATCGTTACCTTTTTTAAATGTTCCAGGATGACAGGAAAATAAAGGACAGTGATTACTGCAAGCCCCACAGAAAGGTCTAGGTATTAAAAGGTTTTCTTAACAGGTGAAATCCTTTGCCTGTACTGCAGTACAAGCAGATTGTGGTGGGGCAGCACACTGTCAGCAGCCCCTGTGTCCACGGAACGAGAGAGAAACAAGCCTTCTCTCCAAGGTCACATCACCCTACCCAAGCAGCATGTGGGATGGCACCGAGCTTTGCTGGAGATATACACAGCAACATGCTGGGCTCCAGCCTTGCTGCTGAAGAGATCACCAGGAAAACACAACAGGGCAGGACCTCTCCAGAGGCTGAAGGTCACTGGTTGCTAAACACAAGATGATGCAGCTAGATGCCTCATCCATGCCCTTGCTTTCCTGCTGGAATGGCAGTGTGAGCCAGGAATTCTGAGACTGGAGTTCAAAGTATGGGAGTGAACTCGGGAAAGGAAATCCCTGTATTTCCCAGCAGAGCTCTGAATGGGGCTTGTTCCAAGCCTAATCAAACTATCAATTTCAAATAATGAAATTAAGATGTATCAATTTAATTTGTATTTTTTATTAACCAGAAGTCAATCATTTGCCACGTGGCAATAACATTCATTGTTGCATAAAAGCATAGGGCTCACCATGCCGTGCTGGAAGCACTCTATGTATATAAGCAGAAGGCTAAGCTGACTTTAGTGAAACCAGTTACTCCAGAATCGAGCTTTACCCTTTTACAGATAATTGTAACTTCTGAGGATGGCATCAATCCTAGGCAAAAATGGTGCTTACATGAAAACTGTGGAAAAAAATATCTGTTTTAATTTACTGCAGCAATACTCTAACCAGACTCTGAATGGAAACTGCAGGCTGCTGAATTTCTGACATTTGAACACTTTCAATTATTTGACACACTAGTAATTTGCTTGGTATCATCCTAAATAATAATACATATTGTGACTGAACTAATTTGGCAAGCTGCCAACGACTAATTAGGAAAAAGTTAATTATGTACTTGTCATGAAATGCACTCTATTTATGGCAAAATGTGTTGACTTTAAGTCAATCTTGATATTTACAGTGAATTAAAAGTTACCACAGAGTATAAGTGGTATAAGTGTATATTTATGCAAAGGACAAATTGTATGGAGGGGAAAACAGAAATGGAAGGAGGTGCCTGCAAACCCCATCTAGGGGTGGATGGTTTGGGGTGGAGCATTCCATAGCCTCCTCCCAAATTGCTTTGTGGACTGCCAACATGGTGAAGGGGGGAGCCAGGGGCAGCTGGTCTTCACCAGGTACCACCACAAACCAGCCAGCGACATCTGAAAGGATGGAGATAAATTCCAGCAGATGCCAGTTGTGCCTTCACAATGCAACCTCTGGGTTACCAGGAGATTTCCTCAAAGATTTGTTTTGAGGATCAATCTCATTAACCACTGTAACCAAAAGCAAGAGGGTGGTAATAATTTACTGAGGATACCTAGTTAGGAGGAGTTCTGTCAATTCAGAAGAAAATTGGGATTGCACACAGTAATAACCAGATGACCTTGAGGTCTGAACTAATAGAAGTGGATGGAAATCAATTGTGCAAAGTGCAAGGTGATATAGCTAGGGACTAACAATGAGCATTTTGGCATAAGCAGAGAGCTCATCATCCGGTAACGGCAGAGGACAAATATCTCAATGTCTTGACAGACACTTCTAGATATCCAGAAGCACTAGCTGACCACTGAATCACAGCAAACCACTAACATGAGGCAGAAATAACAAAAAAAGATCCTAGAATTTATCAGAAGGATTTCCACAGAGACAGGGAAGCATTAACAGCATTCAACATGGCCTTGAATGCTTCCAGGGAGGAGGCATCCACAAGTTCCCTACGCAACCTGTTCCAGTCTCTCACTACCCCCACAGTAAGGAATTTCTTCCTAATGTGCAATCTAAATCTACCCTCCTTCTGCTTGAAACTGTTACCCTTCATCCTATCACTACACTCTCTGATAAAAGAGGCCCTCCTTACGTTTTCTGTAGGCCTCCTTTAAGTACTTAAGGGCAGCAATAAGGTCTACCCAGAGCCTTCTCTTCTCCAGGCTGAATAACCCCAACTCTCTCAGCCTGTCCTCATAGGGGAGGTGTTCCAGCCCCCTGATGATTTTGTGATCCTCCTCTGGACCCGCTCCAACAGGTCCATGTCCTTCTTATGCTGGGGGCCCCTGAGCTGAACAGAGCACTGCAGGTGGGGTCTCACAAGAGTGGAGTAGAGGGGGAGAATCATTTCCCTCGACCTGCTGGACACACTTCTTTTGATGCAGCCCAGGACGTGATTGACTTCATGGGGCTGCAAGCACACATTGCTGGCTCACATTCAGCTTTTCATGCACCAAAGCGGATGTAGATTTTTTTCTGAAGGAGCAGAAACTTAAGCTTTCTCACGAAATAAATTCATTAAATATAACCATTTTATCCAATTAAGTAATTTCTTCCCTACACCAAATGTAGCAAATTAGCTGGTTTCACCTCACACTGAGGTGACCTAAGTAGACCAAAATATCACTAATTTATGTATAAAAAGGATTATTTAGCATTTCTTTCTGGAATTATTTGCAACCATAGCATCCCATAACAGGGGTATCCAAACATCATAGAGATGGCAAAACTATAGTTTAGACAGTCAACTTCTATCTTAACTTGATAACCCTGAAAATTCTCCACTGTCTATAACTAGGCAATATCCCACAGTGACAGTCGCAATTAGCCTATGTTGAAATTTTCCAAACTGGGTACCAGAAAAGTGTAACTTACCAACTGTTATTATTATTTTTATTATTACTAATATAAAGCATGGTTCTTTTTCACACAGTTATATGAAACAAACTTTTCAACTTTAACTTCAATATATATATCAGATACATGTCTTCCTGTCCATATTGCCTCCAGAATGAGAACTAAAATCACATAATAGGCATTAAATCATCAAATCAAAAAAATGCATCAGCATCTTGTGTTGTTATGAGAGGTACTATACAGTACAATTTACAAGGTAATAGGCCTATTCATCATTGGCGCATCATTCATTCCAGTTTCTCTGCTCAGATGATGCAGGGCAGGAATTTTGATAGACTATTTGTCCTTGCTTTGATTAAGAATAAAACATGCCTTGAAAATGGGAAATTTTGCCTGCCTTCCACATCTCTGAAATACCATTCTTGTGTCACCAGCATGGATCAGCAGTACTAAATATGCTGATCACAACATTATGAAATCAAAGGTTGCATCCAAACCCCATCTTTTCTAAATTCAATGTGCCAAACTGGGATAAGGATCACATAGACATCCATTTATCTTTGCATTTCTAAATTGCCCTGCTTTGCCAGCATGATAATCTAGGGGTTAGTTGAGGACTCAGTGCACCTGGATTCAATTCCCTGCTATGGTCCGATCATCCTGTATGACCTTAGAGTGATCTCCTAGGCTAAAGAAAATGATGTGCTAAACACCTTCAGCAATCTACCTTTAGTCTACAGTAGTCTTCTAATCTACTATGTCTTTTTGTCTATGTTTACATAGAGCCTTTTCTGCTCTGTTCTTCACTCACTAGGGATGAAGATGAATAAGGACTATGAAGCACTTGGATATTACAGAAGGGAAGCTGTAAAAAATCTCTTAGCAATATTTTTTAGTGCAGTGGCAAATGCATACCCTGCTCTGTGACATTAAGGGTTGGCTTTTGCATGTCTCCCACTAGGAGGGAATGCTCTTGCCTTTGACTCCTCTGTAGAGATTTTGCTCCCACCTCTTTCTAATTTTTCCAGAGGGCTCTTTTAATTACAATGCACAAGATAACTGAGGCTGAAGGGATTCCACAAGAAGAGAACAACCTTCAGACAATAGTCCTTTTTTATTAAGACCTTGTTGAACTGCTGTCATTCCAAGAGCAGATGAATTATAGGCAGCTGAAGCACATGGGTGTAAGATGCTCTCTTCACCCCAGCTAGCTCACTGAACACGGAAACATGCTGCGCCCACAGCTAGAGACAACTGTCAGCAGCTCTGAGGACTGAAATCCTGCTGGGCCCCACACTGCTCACTTCTCCTTGTCAGCCAATGCACCCAAGAGCCCCATGTTAACCTGCTGACTCCTGATCCTGCTTTTCTGTGCCCATCACTTCCATACTTCCAGCCTTCTCAGCGTTTCCTAAACCAACACAACTCAAAAGCATTGTAATGCTCCCCTGCTTTTATGGTGACACACTCATAGGTTTCTTTGGCTTGGTCACTACATCAGTGGCACAAGCCAAAACATTTTTGTTAGCTGGAGAGGTGCCTGTGGCCACTGCAGGTGTCCTGCTGAGGGACCTAGGACTGCAGCGTGATCTCCAGACTGCAGAGCATTCAACGTGCAATTCTGTACAGAAATATCATTTGAAATTTTCATTTCATGGTCTGTGGCATTTCAAGTTTTTCTTTCTATTTTAAATATGCACATTTCACAAAGTACAAAAGCAAACTTCCTTTCATAATCCTGCACTTTGCAAACTCCCACTGCAACCTGAGAATCAAGCTGAACCCTCCCTCCCATGAACCACCATCAACATTTTAAAGGGCAATGTGAGCTTTCTCCCTCTCTACCTCTCTCAGAGGTTTCTCAGAGAAATCTCATGGGTCTGACATTTCTCTTCCCCCAGGTAGACTGATTCACTCCTTTCTCTTAAAACAATAAGTGATTTGCTCCTTGTAAAAGAAATGCCACTGCCATGTTCCAGGTTGGAAAAAGTCATGGTCATCCTAACTTCATTCTGGGGCACATGCACCCCTGCTGGTGCTGCTTTAAAGGTGCCCATGTTGCACACATCTCCTTCCAAATCCTTTCCACCTCACTTACAAACATTCGTTATAACTGACATATACGAATGTCAGTGAGGATCCAATTTTTTAAAGCTATTTTTCAGAACAATTTGTACTCTTCCAGTACAGTGACTACAAGACAAGAGACACTTCATGTGTTGTAGCTCCTGTTATGGCATGATATTCCTAAAGCTGTGAGACAGAGCAGTTGCTGTAAATCATCGTTACTTCCAGCACTCATTGTGACACAGGCAGCTGATGTCAATGCCGTCACGTCAATGTGAACGAGAGCAGAATGAGATGCCGTGCTTGCTTCCATGATCCCAGACAGGCAAGTTAGGTGCCTGGAGGAGGGATAGAGCACCCATTCCTCTTGGCTTTGCTTCAGGCTGCGATTGGCATATGCTGACAAGAAGAAGAGGGCTGAAGGATGGAATGACTGTAGTACAGACAGGCGTGCCTGATAAGCTCCAGGACAGACAGGAGCATTGCTTTGTGCAAACGAGGATGTGGTACTTGTAGGTGCACCCTCCAGTGACCTGCTGTCCCTCAGGCATCCTGTCTCCTCCCCACTGGTGCTGGTTTGAAGGCACAAGCTAGCAATTTAGCTCCATGCTGTGGTCTGTCAAGAAATCTCAGTCCCTTAGATAACAACCCACATTTTTCAAAAGTTATGCCCAAATAAGTGTTTATTTGATGAACACTGTTGACGAGCATTTTGAACTATCAATCAGCTATATAGTGGTATTTGTATAGAAAAACAGGCTAATTATGGAGCCATCATATTTACTGTTCTGTGAACTTGCCAGTGAATGAGACAGACCTGCTGCAATATTAAAAGTCAGAATTTGGCCATAAACCACAATAATCTTTGGCCATAATCTTTGACTCCATCTATATGTATTCAGAACTGTATCAGTGGAGCACAGAAAGGAGAACTGTGAGAGGATGGACTGATAATTATTTCTCCTTAATTAGGATTTGATCTTTGTTCATTAGGGGGATGAAAACAAGCCCAGATACACACACTCCTATTCATTCGGTAATTCTAAATGACATGGAATTAAAAGCAAAGCGACGAATCCCTCACTCAATATGCACACACAATTCCCAGAAGGATAATAGTTATTTTGCTGTAACCAGCATGTGTTTTGAATGTTTAATTTCCATCACAGGTTTCTATTCAATTACATCTATTGGCAGTAAGACTTAAACACTAAGGAGGAGGAAGGTGAACCAGAGGTTAAAAAAATTACTAATTGTCAACGTGGTGTTTTCCGGAATTGCAACATCTACACTTGTCTCCCATAAAATAATGTTAACAAAGCAGACTTTAGTCCTTCATTACTTTTACACATAGGTGCAATCATGACTGAGCACCAGCGGTAGCAAAGGGAGGAACCAGTCCCTTGTGCCACACTCCCATCCATGCAAAACACCATGATGAGATGCACTGCTCTTTGAGGATCTATGGTGAAGTGAAGCTGGTGTGCGGTGCCACCAGCTTGCTTGAAGATGTCTGAGGACTCTGATCACCAAGCTGTACTTCTCCATCCCTTTCTCCTCTGACACACAACCCTGCCCAGTGCAGCCCATGGATAAAACATGGAGCCTCCAACTCATAATGGCATCCACAAAGTGAAAAGTTTCTTAACAAATTAAAGTAAAGGTTTTTTTCCATGCCCTTTGACTGCTGAGAAGCTGAAGTCTGGTAACAACCGCTGGGCCACAAAGGTTTTTCTTCACTTGAAACAAAATGTTTCCTACAGAAATGCCTTCCTTGCATGATGGATTGACAAAGAATTTTCCAAATTACAGACTCAGTTCTTCTTAACATTACCAGGACTAGTCACATTGCGTTCCTTGCCATCATAAATCAACCCTGCTGCAGGAGGTGGCTATGACTGTGTGTCCCACCCAGGCAAGCTGGGATTTGCAGGGGATGCTGGGACCCCAGGGAGAGAGGGCAGCTCCAGAGAGTGGGAGAGACCCCCTGCCCCACTGCTCTCACCAAAGAAAATAAAAAATATTCTGGTTTCGTTTGCTTTGCCAGACATGCCGACAGGGTGACAGTGTAGCTGAAATAGCAAGTTTGTGATTTTCTGGGCCTAGCCATTAGACAAAGTTGGAGACTTTCAAAAGGGGGAAAAAAATCTCTCACTACCATAAAAGCTCTGAAGTCAAAAAAGTACACAAGAGAGGAGTGATTCTGCTGGGAGGTATCTGTAATTCACTTTGATGGCTGACCACAGGACAAGATTTGGGCAAGCGTATACCTGAATTTTCAATTGTCTTTTCTGGAACACATGACTATTTCTCTGATGGACTCTTGTTATTTTTGATAGCCCACCCACCTGAACTTCACCAGCTGAGAAAAACTAACAGGATTTTATCCTCTGGCCAAACACCTCCAAATATTTAAAAATACAAATGCTGACACCCCCTCATCCTATATCAAAAGCAAGTATAAAACTCAGATGGGACAGAAATTCATCAATAAAACTAAAGAAAGCTCTAGACAGAGCCTGAGCAGGAAAAATAAGCCTTTTCAAGCCAAGGTGATCACTTAATAAACACTGATGGAGCTGACAAACCAAACCATTATATTCACTTCCTGAGCATCCTAGAACGTATGTCCAAGGAATAAGAGAAAAGGGAAAAGCAACAAAGGAGAAACAAGACAAAACAGGATCTCATTAGAGCCAATGGTGAGTATACACAGCTATGGCATGGGGAAAAAAGGCAGAATCCTGGCTGCAATTGGCGTTATCATCCCTTGCAGCCAAGTTGGGTGCGTCCTCCCAGCCTGTCAGCACCCCCCAAGGCAGATTCTGCAGGACTCACAGACAAACCTGCCTGTGGATGAGAATTATTGCCCTGATGAATGCCCCTCCTGCGCAGAGCCCTGCACCCCTCACTCCTCTGCACAGCCCCCCCCCTCAACGTCATGGCAGAAACACTCCCTGGCTGGGATCCCTTTGAGCCACATATTCATGGACATCAGCAGCACTTGGGACTGTTGTTCAAGTAACAGACTGAACTGTGCCTGAGAAGCGCCTGGGTGCCACCTTGCACTGGGTGAAACAATAGTAGGCGATGAACTTTGCCATAATTTCTCTTATTTGTAGTCCACTGGAAGTACACCTCACAGTCTTTGCTCCATCACCTTACTTTTACATCCTGTAGCACATCCTGTATGTGCACTGGCAAATGCAAGAGGGCTTCCACTTGCAAACCCAGGCCCTCATGACGTTGGGGTGCAGCCCTCAGCAGGTCAGCACCAGTGGGGCTGCAGGGGTGGGGGGTTCTGTCTGCTCTGCAATGATGCTGGGCAGAAAGTCTGCACCCACAAATGCTAGTCACACTAATCCCGGTCTGTGAAAGCCTCTTTTCCAAAATAATTAACTGGCATGAACGAAAGCCTGGTGTGGTGCTACACTACATTACAGTAATAGGCTGGAGTTCATTTTCTCACTTTATTGTTAATATTTTCTGAAGATGCCTTAGAAATCAAATATATTTGCCCAGCCTTATCATTCTTCCTCATTTGAGGAGTATTAGTTCATGGCCCTGACAGACCTAACAGCACCCTGCTTCCTTCTGTAGCCTTTTCCTAGACACCAAAATCAGGTACAATATCATCAGAAAGACACCCATTTGGGGACTCTAAGCTCTACACCCTTTCTAATAAAATCAAAGGCAGCTTTTCAAGATCTGACTTGTATTTTACTGGTACCCACAGAAGTTCATAAGAAAGCAAAAAAGAATAATTTATTCATCATTTGACCTCACAATGTGTTAACTTTATTAGGTATCTCAGTAAAAAAATGTGGGCTCTTGAACAAGAATTACTTGGAGACTGCTATGAGCCAAATTTCCACACCAGTGAACGTGAGGACACCAGAGTCATTGCTCTCACTTACATACACAAAGACAAGAAATCCCAGCCTGGTCTTGCAGGCCTGGAGGCTGCTCTCAGACCTCACTTGCTGCCCCGGGAATTCTGCTCTCCACAATGAACCACCCACTGCCCAAACAGCAAATGATGAAAAAGAAGGGATCTCTTGTGCACTCATCAGCGTGGATTACATGATAACCACAGCTTGAGTCAGCAGAAAGATCTGGTAAGATTGATCTGATAAGAAATTAGATGGGTGAATTATGCAGAAGACAATTTCTGTAAAAATCCTTCATATGCTCTGTAAATTTTGATAGCTTGACAAATAATTTCAAAGATAAGGAGTTTCCCTCTGCTTTCAAATATTTATGGAGTGGAAGAAATATTTGCCAGACACCCAATGAAGAATCAGGATATGAACACAGCAGCATCATTTCTCTCTTTCTTTAGATCTGAGCAAACTCTAGATGCGCAGGACTGACTCCTCCAGCTGTATCAGCCTATGAGCTAGAGAAGAACAGGGGATACAGGGAAAGGTGCTAGAAATCCCAACCAAAAGCAGATTTCCAAAGCTGTTGGATTGGGATCTTAACATAGTATTTTGCATGAGTACTGACTTAACTTGAAATACAAAGAAAAATGCTGTCCTCAGGTATAGCTACAGAGAACTTGTCACGTCCTCAGCACAGTTTACTTTATGAATACAAAGATTAGCACATTTTGTGCTATACACAAAGAAATGGCAAGTAGGTAACCCAAACCCCCAAGTGATATAACCAATGAATCTAATTTAAAGAGCAGTGAATATAATAATAAACCTCACAGGATTCCAACGTCACTATATCCAACCAGCCATGGTAAAATGCTACTACCTCTGAATTTCAAAACCAAAACTTAACTATTATGGGCAACGGTATCTAATACCAGGCTGGTACAAAGCCCATTAAAATATACCATCTGTGCAAACATCTGTCCCTGAGCACATTTTATTTATAAGATAAAAATAATGGGCATGATATGAGAAAACCTAAGAAATAATTAGTAATTAAAACTTGGTTTTATATTGGAATGAACATTTTAAAAAAAAGTATCTAAAAATACACATATGTCCATATTTAGTACAAGTGAAAGCACAATGATCTTGCACTGTAAATCAGCATCTTCATGACAAAATATCTTCCTAAACAAGAAAGACTCTTCAATGTCATGGTTAAAAGTCATAGTTGCTGCAAGTGACTGGCAGCAATACAGGCCAGGAAGTGGCAATAAGATACCCCACCACAAAGGTAACACCACGTCCTGATGCAAAGATAAAACTTTCAACATATGATTTTGAGAGGATTTTTTTTCCCCTCTGACTTGACCAAATGTTTGTTCACACAACAGCTAAGACAGGGCGAGGTGACAGTTGAGGGGAGCACAGCAGTCTGTTACATCAGCTGTAAGGTCAAGATCAAGGACTGGAGCTTGAAAATAACATCTTTTATTCTTTTAGTAAGGATGCTATAAAACCAAAGTTTTAGTAACCTAAGAGTAAAAAATATCACTCCTTTTTTTTTTTTTTTTTTAAGCTCAGTGTTTTTATGACTATTTTCACATTTGTAAGTGCCAAAGCACTGAGGTACATTTATCATATTAGATCATAATCGATTATAATTAATGCTAGTCTGCTCCCATGCTTTGGATGAGTAATTTTTTTTCTGCTGAGAGATCTCAGTTCAACCATGGAGGAGGGTGGCACAATGCATCTCTAAGTACAACGTGGCTTGGCAGATTGGCGCAGAAAGAGAAACCTGCCATTAACTAAGGAAAACAAGAAGCAAAGATGCAACGTCAGGGCAAGCACCTCCTCAGTGGCACCTTTCTCCAGCTCAAACATCCTAAAACTGCACGAGAGTGCTATGAAAACACTGCATTAATTGCAGCAGTTGACATTGTAAAAGGTGAAGCAGTCTCAGAAAACCTATTTTCTTTCTACCATCTGTTTTCCAACTGTTCAGCACCCCCAGCAAAGCATCAGGTTGCATAACCCTACTGCACAGATGTCCGCTGGCAGCAGGGGGGTTTCCAGATGCAGTGGCAATAGTACTGTCCCCATGGGCATTTAAAATGGAATCAAGTAACTATTTTATTAATATTCGATTTCCTTTGGAAATTAATCAAGACCAAGATAGACCCCTCTATGCAAAGGAGAGCATGCATAGATAGCAGGAGAGAAGATGCCCTCACAGGGGTTTGCTTGTGCATCTCCTCCCCATTAGCAGAGCAGGGTTTGCTTTCCTGTTGCATATTTTATCTCTGCTCCAGCCTCGCCTTTGTGCTGTGTCTGCAGGTTGAAGGTGGCTGCAGTTCTGCCCCTGGCTGGGGCACTGGGCACCCAGGTGAGAACAACCCTGACAGGGGCACTCCCATGAAGAAGATCCTCAGTAAATGGCTATACAGCTGGGAGGGAAGAACAGCAGAGCTTCTTTATCTTTTTAACCTCATTTCTGTCGTCTGCAAGAGCAGCACACATTCTGCCCTTTGTCTACTTTTCCTCCAGGCTCATAGTCTGCAACAAAGCAGGTGAGCTCCTAGCTCTCAGCTAACATTTGCATCTGCTCAGATGAAGCAACTGCCACCCTGCATGGGTCTGGGACCTGTCTACTGCCTGGTACCCCTGCCAGAGAAAACCAGCACAAACATAGGCCACCCTGGGGGATGCCGAACTTTGAAGCCCTACACAATCCTGGCGGGTGCTCCTGTCAAAGATCCCTGCTAACAATCTCCAGCTCATGAGGAGACTGCAGCCAGGAGTAAAAAGAGAAGAAAGTGGGATGTCTCCTTGAGGATATTGGGTTTGGAAATCTGTACCTAGTAATTATTAATAAATGTAACTAAAGCTGCATTTTTTACTTCTATTGGAGAGCAAAAAGAGCTTCTAATTTGGAGTGAGTCTTTGATATTTGCAAAATTGAATATATAAGCAAGGACTCCAGTCAAGTTTCTCTGGCAGAAAACTTCAGCAATTTTCTAATTTATTTATATTTTTGATGACTGACTGAGGAAAAAATACTGATTGACAGGCTTGGAGATAAGTGGAGAAATGCTCAGAAAGTAATAATTTGTTAATGCTATTTTCATGTAACATTTCCCCACTTATCAAGTCTCTCATATTTCCCAATGAATGAGATAATGTTAAAATCCTCTGCCATTAGAAAATTATTTTCCGTATAAGCCACATGTTGTCTTTCTGCCTGCCTGTAATGTGCCCTGATTGCTAACATCTATTAATTATTTTCACTAGCTTATCCAACATAAAGTTTTTGTTATCCTGTAAGCAACAAAGCTGTATGTTCTCCTTCTCAGTTAGAATCATAGAATGGTTTTGGTTGCAAGGAACTTTAAAGATCATCTAGTTCCAACCCCCCCACCATGGGCAGGGACACCTCCTACTAGACCAGGTTGCTCAAGGCCCCATCCAACCTGGCCTTGAACACTTCCAGGGAGGGGGCATCCACAACTTCTCTGGGCAACCTGTTCCAGTGTCTCACCACCCTCATGTGAAGAACTTCCTTACATCTTATTAATGTCTACCCTCTTCCAGTTTGAACCCATCAACACAGGCTGGGGGATGACGTGTTAGAGAGCAGCCCTATGGAAAAGGACTTGGGGGTACTAGTGGATGAAAAGCTGGACAGAAGCCAACAATGCACATTTGCAGCTCAGAAGGCCAATTGCATCCTGATCTGTATCAAAAGAAGCATGACCAGCAGGTTGAGAGAGGTGATTCTGCCCCTCTACTCTGCTCTAGTGAGACCTCACCTGGAGTACTGCGTCATNGACCTGGATGTAGTACTCCAGGTGGGGCCTCACATGAGCAGAGTAGAGGGACAGAATCACCTCCCTCAACCTGCTGGCCACACTTCTTTGGATGCAGCCCAGGATACGGTTGGCTTTCTGGGCTGACCTTGCATACTGTTGGCTCATGTTGAGCTTTTCATCAACCAGCACCCCAAGTCTTTCTCTGCAGGGCTGCTCTCAATTCATACTCTGCCCAGCCTGTATTTGTGCTTGGGATTGCCCTGACACAGGAGCAGGACCTTGCACTTGGTCTTGTTGAACTTTATGTGGTAGGCATGGGCCCACCTTTCAAGTCTGCAAGGTCCCTCTGGACGGCATCCCTTCCCTCCAGCATGTCAACCACACCACACAGCTTGGTGTCATCGGCAAACTTGCTGAGGGTGCGCTCAATGCCACTGTTCACGTCACTGACAAAGATGTTGAACAGCACCAGTCCCAGTACTGACCCCTGAGGAGCACCACTCGTCACTTGTCTCTACTTTTGCAACTTTCTAAATAATCTGCTGCACATGCAACCAAGAATTTTAAAAGAGGTGCTTGTGCTGTTAATCTCGTTCTTCATATGTGAGGACATAAACTTTCAGGCAACTAGAAGAAAAGCCCTGTTGTGTCAGTACTTTCGGTAGGTAGGATACAGGCAGCTCAGGTGATTAAAAGCTTGTCAGTCTGACAGTGATCTCAGAGAAAATAATGAAACAGCTGAGAGGGACTTGATTAATAAGGAAATAAAGATGGCTAATATAATTATGCCAATCAACATGGGCCTCTACTAAACTGATTTTGTCAAACTAATTTATCTTTTACAGAGTTTCAAATTGCTAAAAGTATAATAGACTTCTAAAAGCTATTTTAGATAGTGTTTACTAGAAGATGTTGCGATTTAACCTGAACGATATAAAAATCAACATGACAAACACTAAAAGGGTTAAAGCCTGAGTAATTGGTCATTCATTAGGGAACTGTTCTTGAATATGTGTTTCAAGAGGGATCCTGAAGCCATTAGTTCTTAGCCCAGTTCTTTACTTTAGAATCATAGAATCATTATGGTTGGAAAGGACCTCTAGGATCGTCAAGTCCAACCTTCATCCCAACATCTCCCTAATCACTAGACCATAGCCTCAAGTGCTACATCTACTCGTTTTTTAAACACCTCAAGGGATGGTGACTCCACCACCTCCCT
>VYZX01034236.1:14163-37799 GCA_013401335.1 Brachypteracias leptosomus
ATATTGCTGCTTATTACCAGGGTGGGAGGGCAGGGGGAGGACGGGAGGGGGAAGGAGTTTTCCAAAGGCAAATTATTGCAAGAGTAACTCATGGCTGTGGTTAAAAACTCTTTTTTTAGGTGGAAATTTATGATCAGGATAGACCATGCATCTCATGCAATGATTCTGCAGATTCAGGTGGGACACGTGGCAGATACAGACCTGCCACACTGTGCCACACACCTCAAGGCACTCATGGCAATGCTCCTGTTCCATTTTGATTGCTAGTTGCAAGTATTGCCATGAACAGAGAGGAGTGAACTTGGTAAAAAAAACCCATGCCTTTTGTAGACCTGTGGCTTACTGACACTGGAAGTAAAATCTTGAAATTTGTGCTATATTGAAAGAGCACAAATAGAACTTCTTACTGGAGAAAGTCTTTTTGAACTATCCCAATAAAGTCTCACTGTTCACCCAGAGCAGGAATTTAACCAAACCTTGATGGGCCACCTTCTGCATGGAATCATTTCTTGCCAGAGAGAAGAAATCAAGAGATCTTAGACCTCCAGGTTAAGCATAACCCTTGGAAATACCCTGAAGGGATTTCATATAGTGCGTGTGGTGGTGAACTGAAAAAAATAATGGATGAAGTTCCTAAAAAAGGAACTAAAAAAAAAAAAAGATGATGTAGAAAACCAGTAGATAAAAATCATGTTTACTTCTGCAAAAATTAAAGCACTCTAGAAGGTAAGGACACTTGGCTGTACTTTTAATAATGGCTCCAAGCATGATTTTACAATCCTAGGGAAAAGAAAATCAGGACTCCTTTGAGGGATCCAATAAAACACAGATACTTATGTAAGAAGTGATGAATGGGATACATTGGGTCCCAAGACTTTCTTTGGAGTTGTTCATAAGGAGTAGATGATGTGCTAACAAGGATTTTAGGAAATTTGCCTCGATATAATGATTGGATGATGTGCTGACTAACCAAGACTTTGAAGCAAGAAGCAAAGAAACAATTTCCATCTGTTCAAAAATGATGCATTCTTTATGAATACAAAGGATTAAAGGAGAAAAACACCTGATTTCAGCATCTGTTTCTTTTCAGATGGAAACAAATGAGGGTTAGTAATCTTTTGACTGTTGGAGTGGGTTGGTGGGGATTTTTGGCATGTTTTGTTCTGGTTTTCTTTTCTTTTCTTTTTTTTCCCAAAACTCATGTAAAAAAAAATGCAGTATTTGTATGTCCAATAGTAACAACTTGTATCTCTAGAGAGTTTGCATTCCTATCTACAACATGTTTCTCAGTAAAAATCAGAAGGGGTGAAAAAACCCCTCAAAACTTGGAAACTGAAGAAATTCTGTCCCAGATGAATGTGTCAATGTGCCTCAACTGGCAGAGAGGGAGCTCCCTGCAGCCTCCAGGCTGCTCTTGGGCTGTGTGCCAGTCACTGGGAGATCTTCACAATTCCTTTCTCCTCCAGCTTTATCTCTGGGACAATTCTGCACGTCCTCAACTGTCGTTAATAGTCTGCCTGTGGTAACTCTGATTTCAATGCTGAACTGGGCCACCAGATTAGTTCATTCTAATGCTCCCTGAGAATTGAGAGGTTGAACGAGTAGGAAACCTTCTATCCCTTGAGGCATGTTGCTGATTTTAATAACCACCACAATTCATGCCCTAACCAGCATGATTCCAATCCATCTACCTTGTCACCATCAGGGTGCAGAGCATCCATCTGAAGAGAATGCTCAAGGCCTTGCCATGTGAGGTGTCTGGATGTCCTCTCCTCTCTGCCAAGCCCTCAGTGAACGGCTGCTGTACAAATGGATTCATAAGTCTCCTAAGCAAGGTTAGTCCTTTGTCTATCCTTTCATCTGCTCTCATGACCCTTTGCCTTAAAGTGCCAACCTATCAAGCCCAATTGCACTTATCTGCAGCTTTCTAGATGTTTACCTCATAAGTTGTATTTGTCCTTATTGGCTTTTGTCCTCTGCGTGGAAATAAAGTCAGAAAGTGGTAGAGATGGTGGGGATCATACAGAGCTTTAGAAGATTGGTGGGGAGGGAAGGGTTATGATGTACAGACTTCAGTCAGAATTAAAGCAGTTGCATGTTTGGGCTTCATAGTTTTACTTTGAATTTATCTCAATGCCATCGTGGAAGCATAATTGTAGCATGCAGATGTGCTTGGCACTCTATTCCAGCCAAAGGTATTGCAGAGAGAAGTTTAATTGTAATTCTCTTTTCTCATTAAATATATATACAGAAAATAAAGGAGACAAAACACAGGTTTATTATGACTGAAACCATAAGAGATTTACATGTCAAATGTGAACATTTTCAACTTTGTTTATCAAGCAAGCAGAAGAAACTTCTACTTTTCACAACACGTATTTATCTCTTTGGTTTTGTGGTTGGTTTTTGATTGGCTTGAATGTACCAGCCAACAGAAGTTGCCTAAAGGAGAGCTGTATATGGTGGAGCAGCAAGGAGTTAATATTTGTACTGTGTAAACATCAGAGATGATGTTTATTTCAGCTGCTATGAAGTGATGAGGCTGACAGAAAGTAAATCACACTTAGGAAGACAAGAAACTTCATAATGGGAAGATGTGTAAAGTTGTAGATGAATTTCTCAATGGGGAATCCCCTTTGCTTAAGAGTTTTTAAAACTACCCCAAATATGATGCGTGTTCTCACACATAGCCTGGGATAGACAAAAAGGCTGAATTATGAGTGACAAAGGCTCTTACCCCACCTCACTACTTAATATTTCACAGTATGACCCATAACAATCAGGGATATTGACAATTCTAAGCAATTATTCTCATGGCAATTACTTAAAAATCTCTGTTGTGATTCGCATGATGTGACTTTGTTGCTTCTTAGACTGGAAATTGAAATATTCCCTTAATTTTCTAAGTGTTCATCTGTGTTCTCTGAATAAATGTCAGTACTGAGAGAGTTTTAGGGCATGAACAAGTGAACAGCTGCTGCTCTACACCAAGAAGCTGTGCAGATGCTCTTAGTTCTTGATAACTGGAAGTCAAATTTGCTGCTTACCACAAGACATTTGAGCTACCCCACACCTGTAGATGTGTCAGGCAGCCTCTTGTGCAGCTCGTGTTCTCCCATAGCAGCAGTGCTGTCTTTCTGCTTTCAACTCCCTGGGTGTGCCACAGAAGGTCAGAGCTGCCCAGCATGGGACCCTGGAGATGTTGTGTGCTGGCTCTGCAGCTGAAGAGTGCATCATTCAGCAAGGCACCCGTTCAGAGGTGGCCTTCACAGACCCATGCCCCTCATCCTATTATGTTTTCCTTGTAGTACAAGTGTTTGTGTAGGGAGCCAGGTCCAGGTCTAGCTCACCTGAGGTCCAGAGGAGCCACTCTTCCCATGGGTTTCCTTGCACTGGGGCCTGAAACATGGTAAATAAATCCTCTTTGATAAGTTCATACCCAAGCAGTGATTTTCTTGCACCACAGATCTAATTTTTCATATTGTAGTCCATCTAAGTAGGTGATTAGTTGTGTTAAATGGTTATTTTGTCAATTGTTATTTTGAATTGAGAATAACTTAAATATTAAAAGTAGAAACCTTTTGCTTAGTAGTAAAATTTTAGAGTCGTACCTTTAGTATAAAGTTTGGAGGTTTTAAAAAATTTCCTTGTGTGCTAGCAAGGACTTCTACTGCCAGTGAAAAGAATGATGGCTTTATAATTATTTCCCTTCTTCTGTACTTGTATGGTTCAAGTTTAATGAGGTCTGACACTATCTGACAATGTTGCATCTTCATGTTGATAATCATAATACAATTAATGAGGTCCCACAATAAACCCAGTGAAACTGCTGCAGTTGTCCTGGGCTGTAGGTGCCATTTGACTTGGGAAAGCTTAGCTGGGAAACACAATGTGCCTTGCCTGAAGCCACACAAGGAAACCAGAGCAGGTTTGGATTTATTCTTTCTATCTTTTGCTCAATTAGAACTCCATTAGTTCTTCCTCCAAATAAGGGAAGACACGTAGGGAGAAATTACCATGGTTGTACATCCCAGAAAATAAAATAGATGACGGAGGAGTGAACATTAGCATGTGTGTTTGCACTTGCAAGTTAAGATCAGTCACCAAAAATTTCCTCTTAAATGAAAATTTTAATAAGCATGTGCATGGGAACAACTCTACAGCTTTATTATCTGAACTCCCTCTCTCTCTGCAAATGCATAAATATGCATCTGCTTGAAAGATTTCTAATATGGCCGTAGGAAAATTCGTATTATCAATAAAAAAGATGTGTGCAATAACAAATGATTTTTCCATATGCAAAAATCTTTAGAACTGTGTGGTCTGGAAATGAGACGTTTCCAAATAAAATGGAGCTATGCAGAAGAAATTGAGGGAAAAGTCCTTAAGGTGACTTTTAAATGAAAATGAAATGTCTTTTAGTAAGTTTCAGAGGTACAATATTACAGACTAGTAGAATTGTATCTCATTAATTTCAAACATAGATTTTATGTGGGGCTATTTGATTATAATTTGATTATCTGACCCTGTAATTAAAGTTTATTGTCAATTTCAAAGCTTATGTGTAAAATGAACTGGTTTTCTTCAAAGCAATATACAACCCATCGGACTCATTGACTTCTAGTTTTGCATTTAAATCGAAAAGTCTGTTATAACATGACAAACAGGTTCAGTTTTTGATCATTAATCCTGCTAAGCAATATTCATAAATTCAATTTTGAATCAGTTGGAATACTTTTCTTTTATTAGTTTCTGTGTTATTAAATGAGATTGTTTCTGACTAATATATTTCTGGACTCAAAGTGTAGCTCCAAGCTGTTATTCAAATCAAATAACATGCCCCTTACTTGTGCCTAGCACTAATAAATGCCAACTTGTGATACATTTGCTGGAGACTGTCACGAATATTAAGGGAGGCAATAATGCCACTAATGTCTCATAAGTAAGCTTATTTTTCTAAAGGGCTGAAATCACTCATCCTACCGAGGGGGGCAAAGGGGGAAGAACCTTTAAGACTTCAAGCCTAAAGCATTATTTTACTCAGCTAAACATTATTATTGAGGAGGTAAATGACCAAGAAATTACCACTGGAGAGGATGAAAAATAGAATGTGTAACTTGTGGTGCCACCCTGAGCACCAGAAATGCATCCAGGGGCTGAGCAGAGGCTGGGTTCAGGAGAATTGCATGTTTGTTGGTTTGGAGGCATGTTTGTCTCCCTCCTAGTGCCTGAATTAAAGGAAGAAAAACAATTCCCTTTTCTTGTCGGCCACCTACTTCAGCTCTTTTGAGGTATTATGGTTATAGTTAGTGGGCTGGGGATAGAACACGAGTTTGACATGTTGACATGACATTACCTAAATAGGATTAGCTTGTCTCAGTCACCATCCCACCATCTGGAGAGTTGGGGAAGGGGCATGGCTGGGACCCAGAGCCTGCCTGGGTCCCATTGGGTACAACAGCAATGCTG
The DNA here is from genome assembly GCA_013401335.1 of Brachypteracias leptosomus. Lineage (NCBI taxonomy): Eukaryota > Metazoa > Chordata > Aves > Coraciiformes > Brachypteraciidae > Brachypteracias > Brachypteracias leptosomus. The sequence goes on from VYZX01034236.1 coordinate 19,633, forward strand.
AGATTCAGGCATAATCATTTCACCTCTTTTGCTTTCTCCTTTCTCAGAATATCCCCCCTCTTTTGTTGGAGGTGGAATATTGATAATGAATGTCCATTGTATGACTCTATGTGCCTTTTTTTTATGCTGCTTTGAGCCACATATTCATCCCTTTTGTTTTTCTAGCTTTTCCTTAAATGTTTAAAACTTAATTTAGAGGTAGTTGTGTTTTATTTTTTGTGCAGTGAGAGCCCTTAGTTTTCCTACTTTCTCCTAAGTTCTGTGTAATAACCTTATATTTTCTTTTCTGAAATAATACAGAAGAAATCTCCTCTCTCTGTTGAAGCTCATTAGTGTCAGTGTCACAGAATGTACCAAACTAAATGATAGGTTCTCCTAGAGCAACTGATGTATTTGGGCATGGTTCACTTTTTGGTTTAATGATCATTCCCACACTAAAAGTGTTTTTAATTGGAAAGGATGGAAGAGTTGAGGCAAAATCTGATGGTCTGGTTTAGGATGGTTTAGTTTAGCTCTCTGCTGTGCAGGATGGATTCCAGTTTGATTAAGTTCACAAATGGTCTGTGAGCTCTGCATGACTGTCTCAGCAAGGTGCCCTCTCGTAGGGTCATCACTGGGAATTGTGTAGCCTGGCTGATGCTGCACTGCTCACACATCACGTTACAGCCTCCAGCCATACCAGCTCACCCCGGGCAGTGATCCTGTCACAGTTCATCACTGGCAGGTCACCTGAGATGAGCTAGGAAGGGGATACCCAGGAGGAGGCATCACTTTGCCCCCTGAGCTAGCAAGGAACCCCACACCTGGCACTCGGCTTCTGTATTTTCCTGCAAAAGAGAAACTCATCATGACTCCTCCTCATCAGAGATATTATCAAACTATGTGGAGCTAGGGGCAGAGCTGCAGTTCACAGAAGAGATGAGCAATACTCACCTAAAGTGTAACTGAAATGATTGACTTTTTTTATTACCAGTAAAATGTTGCCTGGTTTAACAAATGCCATGATTCATATCAGTGCCACCTCTATCTGTGGTGTCCCATTATTCCTGAAGTGCACTGGAACCATTTGGGTTGAACACTTCCAGGGTATTTTTTTAAATGGCAAATTTAGAGCTGGCACTTGTTCTTGTAGACATAATACTTAGTTCCTACACTGAGTGCAGTGAGGTGGCAGAATGTCATATATAATGCAGGTTATGACTGAGAGCATGTGATCCTAAGCTTAGATGCAAAAATATCATGAGATGTATTTATATTTCCATCTCCTTCTGGTCCTCAAATTGTGAGTTAGAAGAACCTCAGCCTGTGTGGTAAGAAAGAAGCCCATTCAAAAATGACTTTGGTATCCAACTCTCTTAACTACCTAACAGTTGTTAAGTTCTTTAAACCTGTGTTATATGCTGCACTCTTTTGATATTACCAGAGAAACTAAACCCAGGGCAGGATTTAATGTAGTTTTAAAATGTAGTTTTCTCTTACAACAACTGAGCGCTTCTTTTCCCACTATGCTTTATTTCAGATTTTTTTGAATAAAATGAAGTTATTTTGGCTGCAGCCTGTTTAGTTGAATGGACATTTAATACCTGGAGTTAAGAACCAACTAAAGTTGGCTTCCTATAACAAAGCAAGTTATGTGATGCAATGGTATCTGGAGGGTGAAAGAAGAGGGAGATTGTTTAACCTTAAAGGTAGACTGCTCATAATGTGTTCACCCAAGTTTAATATCTAATAGCAATTTAAATAGTGCAGTCTTCACAGTCATCTTGCATATTTTTGTTTTTAAGAATAAACTTGCTGACTTGAGTTCACATCTAATTATCATCTGTGGGTTTTGAAAGGTAAGACACATATTTAGCATAGCCAGTCATATTAACAGCAATAATAGAGGTCAATAATAGGGCATTGATTGCCAGGGATTCTCCAGGAGCTTTGTAAGATCTCTAGAACAATAAAAGCTTTGCCTAATTAATATTAAGAGTGTAGATGCAGATGTGTTGGGAAGTCATGGTGGATTTTTGCTGCATGGTTCCTGAGCTGTGACACCTGCTTTTTGTCTCTCTAGCCATCCATTAGTTTATACAAACATAAAGCCCATAACGTGTTTTGGTTGAGCCTTCAACAGCTCATCTCCTCCAGGTTTCCTACAACAGCAGAAGTTTGAAATACCACTTAGCATGTGCTCACTCTCCAGTGTCTGCTGAAACACTCCACTGAATAAAGCTGGGAATACTCAATGTGGAAAATGAACACCCATGTTGGTGTTTTCTTAATTTTTTTCCTAATTTTTTTTTTACTTCTTTAACAGTTTAATTTTTCAGAAAAAAAAAGGAGCATCTGAAGAGGCTGTTTGACATTTAATAAAAAATTAATAAAGCTTGACAGGATTGTTTAAACAGTGCTTAGGTTGCAATTCAGCTTTGAAGTATTATTTTAGAGAAACATTATGATAGTGGTATTTATTCATAACATCTGGTTATCTCCCTGAAAACAATTAAGAAGTAATATTTTTAGAAAATAAATATAAAATGTTTTTCTTATTGGTATTTTAGCTCTGGAAATATTTCTTTTCCACTACTGGGCTACTAGCAAATTTTTTGTTCCTTATACATATCATGTTAAAATAATAAGACAGAAGATTTCAATATTAAAAAACAATGCAGGGTCAGTGAATGCTACTTGCTGCACACTTCACTTGGAGAACTTGAGTCTCTTCTGTTTGATTCAAATATTTTTCTTGTCTTTCCTTCCAGGAGGGTGAACTGTACTACACATTAGAATAAATTCTGGTTCCATAAGTGCAAGGAATGAAGACTATGTCCTCAAAGGACTACCTCATATTTCCAGACCCTGAAGAGGAAGGTTACAAAGTGAGTCAACCTTTTAATCTGCCCAGGAATCACGACTTGGTTAATGGCTGATTTTGATTAATTTACACACTTGCCTGATCATATAATCAGAGAATATAGAGACATAAGATTTTTTAAAAATAAAATTGAGTTGCTTCCTTAAAATGAATATATTCCTGCTGTCTTTGTCAAAGTTTTAGGCTTCCACTACAAGCACAGACATTATTCTTTTTTTTGAAGGAGATCATAATAATTTTACAAAGACTTATATAGCATTAATTCATCCTCTCAGTTGTATTTTTGTATTTAGTTGTATTTCTAAATTTGCAGAAAAAACCAATAGCTTTTTTTGTTATTGTTATAGCAATTTTAGATTTCTAATGATTCTGATAATCTGTGAAATTATTAATTCTAAGGCTTAATAGGGGGCTATTTATGCATCACTTGAATTCAAGATGCACACACCTACCATTGCATTGACATTGTTAAAGCAGTTTAAGGAGTTGCTTCAAAACAGTGAAAAACCTGCAACTGTAAGAAATTTCATTCTGATTTTCATATAAACAACAAATTTTCAATTAATATCCAACCACTGGACTAGGTTAGTACAGTAACCTACTGAATGCTCTAGTTCCTTTTTGTGGAATTCATGTCATTTCATGCTTTAAAATGATAAATGATGATATTTCTGTAAGTTCAATTTTTATTGGAACAAACAGGTTATACAACAAATCGTAACAAATTGATTTTGTACTAAATATTTTATTCTCAGGTCATTTTTCTTCTTAGTTGATACCCCTTGGACTGCTCATTAGACTTGGGAGGGCTCACATTGTGGAAGATGCATCTGTGATGTCTTTCATGTAAGTAAGTTGTTGAGTATTTTCTCTCAAGCCTCAGTTATTCCGAGCACATCAGCTGTCGAATGCTTCTGCTGGAGTTCACTTGCATAGTTAAAGTTGAGCACAAAATTGGTAGGAATGAGCTCAGAGTATGCAGAGCCCTGCAAAGCTGGTCTCTTGGAAATCTGTCCAAATAGATATTCAAATCAGTGTCACAACATAAATCAGAAATGCTCTCCCCATTTTACAGTGTGCTTCGTGTGACAAGAACATTTCCTCTTGGATATAATTCTTTTTTCAAAGACTGAAAATCTTCAGCTTGATGGTACTTGATGGCACAGGAATGTTGACTGAAGTGTGGCATAATGCTGTTGCTTGTTCACACTCAAATTAAAAGTAATAGTAACAAAAAAACTGGAGTGGGGGAAAGAGAACTATATATCATGTCGTTTAGCCATGAGACAAACTCAACTTGCGAGCCCAAATTTATTCCTGCTGTTGGTGCCATTACACAGGTGACTCTATTCCTGCTGCTTTTCTTCTATGGGTGTTGCTGTCAGAGCTTCCCAGTCCTTTGGTTAATTCATCCCACGTGCCAAAAGCCATTACCCTAAGTTCCAATGATGTGAAACTTGGGGATCTGAGCAGCTATGATGTCAGAAGGGAGCCATTAAGGGAAAAGTGGCTTATGTGTAGGCCTGCAGGCCCAAACCAATTAATCACATCCCGAATGAGAGGTGTTGATTGAATCACTCTGATGGCAGGCCTGTCAGACACAAAATTGTCCACTGCAAGCCCAGATGTGTGAAGGGCCAGCCCAGCAAGAGGCAGGAATCTTCCACAGTAACATTCCCCATTATTCAGATCATCCCGCTTGTTTTCCTCCTCCCGGTGCCCCCAACCTCTTATTGGTATAAAGGCTGAAGCTCAGGCAGCTTAACTGTTATGTGGGATGACCTTTACTTTTAATATTAATATATTATTGTAAAGTCGATGAGCCTCATAAATGCAATTTCAGAATTCATATGAAATGCCATGTGCTGAACCCATTGCAACTTTTCCTCTAGTCCTGTGGCAGGTTGCAAACTATGCGAATTAATATGCATCATATTCTCTCCCCTTTATTTACTCAGAGAGGTTTGCCCAGCAACTTTATCAAGAGTAACATTATCAAGAGCTTTCCTGCAAGCTTCTTTATCATCTTCACCTCGGTGTCTGCTCGACACTTGTCACTGTCAATCAAATGGCAATAATACGCAGATGATTTGCTCATTTGGTTTAATAAAATCTCTCTGCTTATTTGCACTGCAGTCATTATGCCACATAATTGCTCTGCCGCCGAGGTGAAAGGCAGCCAGTTGCCTGGGGGATAAGAAGAGACTATTGCTATATGAAGGATTTGTTTCTTTGCCTCTGTCTCTCCCTAGTCACTCATATCCCTAAAATTAATATTGTATTTGAATCCAGTCCTGCTATTCTTATGCAGGCTAACATTGTTATTACTTATTATTTGGATGTGAAGTCATTTATTTTTAGTTTTGATGTCCAAGCTGTCAAGCTAAATTTCATTGTGTACTGCCACATACAATTTTTAACTGCCACTTAAACTCGATTCAAAATCCAAATTATGAAGAGAACATGTTCAAAGGAATGGGCTGACAGGAAGGAGAGCTACAATTCTTATTTCCCAGGAAATCAAAGTATAGATCTTGTTATTGTTCTGTGCTGGAGATACGTGCCGTTTTCATACTTCATAATCTTTTTTGTATTGGCTGGACACTGTGATTCAGAAGCAGGAAAAAAAAGGGGGCTATTTATGCATATGAGCAGCCCTTAGGGTGCAGAACAAAGGCATTCACTTCCAGAAATGATATAGCACAGAACTAGCTCAACTCACTGTTGTAAATTCCTGAATGATTTGTACTCCATTTTCCATATGATGGATGGTGGAAGTAAAAATGAGGGATCTGTCCATGTAGCACAAACCTTAGCTCCTTCACTGCACAGTTATAGAGCACTCACTGCCCTGTGATAATTACCATGATCCTGTGTTTTGGGGGTGATTTCATCTCGGTGGCACACTCATTAGGAGCCTGAAATACTTGTATTTTTTAATGTGTTCCAAATAGCAGGTACTGAATGGTTTATTTTAAAGAAAACAAAAAACCAGATTAAAATAGTCTCTGAAATAATTAGTCTGTGTTCAGCTTCCCTCCTCATTATTCCAAGTCCTACATGGAGCTTAGCTGGTGCTCTGCAGGTAGGTCAGAGGAAGAACTAACATTGGAAGGCAGTTGAGCTTGAGGAGTATAAACTCCATCTAATAGTATCCAGATATAGAAGAGAGTGATTAGTCATAATATTAACATGGGGATATTTTCTTTAGCTGCCTGAAATCATAAGGTCCACATTTAAATAAAAGAACCCATTAATTCACTGAAGTCCAAAGAAGGGCTGGGGAGTTCCTTCCAGCCTTTGTGGTCCACCTGGACAATGGGATATTGAACCCAGTAGCTAGAGAAAACAAACTTAGACTGTGAGATTTTCAAGCCTACTCTCAAATAAAATAACTCCTGTCAGTAGTTGAAGTGGTTAATCACTCTCAGGATTAAAATATTTACTGAATGTCTTTTTTTTTAAATTGATTCTTGTTATGGCTTTCCACACTAGATTAAAAAGATATTTATTTCCCAGCCTCTGCTTTCTTTTGTCTTGTAATTGAGTCCTTTCTCAGTAGTTTTTAGCAAAATTAACATATCTCTTAATATGTTATTTCAGCAGTTTATGTGTATATGGCTCTTTGTTTTTAGCACAAGCAATGACATCAGGTACCTGAGCATTGTTTGGTATCACATCAGTATTTATTCTGGTGGACAGGAAGGTGTAGTTGTAGTGGCCAGTTAATATACACCTTTTTTAGCTCTGTATTTTTTTATATATATAAGAACTGCCTTTCTTTTTTTCTTTGCTGTATCATTTAGCATTTATTTTCTATTTTTGTTGGAATGAGCACACCTAAGAAGCTGTTGTGACCACCCTTTGGCTACGTACCTTGACCACTATTTCCCACTGTGGAATGGATGGAACATTTGTATTACCCAGGTATGCCTGTGGCTTGTATTTCCTAGGGAAGAATGTATTAGGTCTGTTATCAACACAGCACTGACAGAGACAGGTTCTGATGTAAAACATTCCAAACCTGACAGTCCATGCAATGGAGTTAGAATTTACCTTGGTTGTCATATCATGTCCTAACCCAAATAGCTGCTCTATAGACCAGTTGTTGCTGCAAGGAATGCTTTTATCAAAATATCAAAATATTCATCTGCTTTACTAGTTGTAAGGCACTTTATTTTGCCTGATTGCTTGGTTTTTTGTGGTTTGTTTTGTTTGTTTCTGGGTTTGTTGGGTTTTTTTCTTATTTTGTGGTGGTGTGGGTTTTTTTGTTGGTTTTGTTCATTTTTTTAGGAGGGGGTTGTTTTTCTGCAAGTACAGCCCTAATTAGCTAATTTTAAGCCTGACCCATTCCATGCCATTTTAGTCAACAAGAGCAGATGCAAAGTATTTTCTGCTAATGAAATGGTAGGTAGGCTTTAAACCATATTTCTAAAGAGAAAATTTCAACACTGAAATAATGAGAAGCAATTTCTTTTTGACCAGAGCTCTTTGCTCAGCTGTGGAATCAGTTACTTGACATTTTTCAGCAATATCCTCTGCTATAAGTTGAAACCATTCTATAAAATAACACAGAAAATACTGCATCAGGGAACATTCTATCAAGGATTTTCATAAGAGAGAGAAATCTAATATTGTACCCTGCTATTAATTAACATTAGATTTACTATGTGCAAGAAGGTGTTTAAAATTCTGCAAAATGAGACATGATTATCTCTGTACAGTCTCTTCCTCATAATCTTCATTTTCCAAAGGCATTAAGGGACCTTATATTTGCAAAGTGGAAATTATTAAGGATAATTAAGATGAACGTTTTATTTGATAGAGCAATTCTCCTGGTGTTTGGAAATACTCAGTTTAAACCTAATCTCAGTTCACACCCTTGCTTTTTCAAATGAAATGCTGTGTAATAAAGGGAAACCACAAACAGCCAAGGCACGTTTCGAAACTGCAGAGACACTACTTGTGTCCCTTGAAAAAGAAGAAAAATTCAATTTCCCAACATCTTGTAGTTCTGGTAATTGCCAAAGGGATAGGAGACGAGAGGACTGACTGAAGTGAGAACCACAGCACCCGAGGAAACAGAAAGAACTGCTGGGATGTGCAGGCTGGGGGAAGAGGCTAAGGGGGGTTTATTTCTCTTTGTGTTCAGTCTAGCTTTAGGAAAAGCTAAATATACTGAGTTTTTAAAATACTGTCTATAGTATTTTTGTTTAGTTTAAGCCAGAAATATATATATGCAGAAAACAAAATCCCTCAAAGACTGCAGGATGACAGGAGTGTCTCTGACTTCTCAGTCCTTTGTTTGCAAGTGTAGCTCCTCTGTCCCAGGGACATTGGTAGGTGGCATTGGCTGTTTGTTTGGAGGGTGGAGGGAAGAGAAAGTGTCTGTCTCACAGACTTTCCACTGATTGGAACACTGGGGTCACCCACCTCACCCGTTCACCTGCGTGCCAGGACCGCTGGAACTGGCAACTGGCTGAGCGAGGGGTGAAGGAGCCCTGCAGAAGACAGGGGAGGTTGGCAGCAAGAGGTAGAAGGTGCTGCCCAGGGCAATGCCATCTCTTTAAGCACGTTTCTTTCTGCATGGGGGTTACTCAATGACATGTCCATGTCCTGCTTCTCCTTTCTGCCGTTGAAGGAGGAGCCCGGTGCTGTTTCATAGGGCTGAGATGTCCCTGGAGAGAGGGAGAGGGTGTAAACTTCTTGACTCTCCTATTTGAGCTGTGAGGTTTCACTGGCCTGCTGTGAGATTTTCTCACAGAGAGAGGACATGCCACATTATTTCTCTAGTGTCCTCACTGCTGTGCTCTGGGCTGGAGAGCCCCAAGTGCCCTTTTTGGAGCTGTATTAGGGAGCCAGGCAGACACAACCCTTGGTGGCTTTTTTCCCGTTGAATGTGGTGGCTGCTTTTGCATATTCACCCTCACTCCAGACTTTACTCTTCATATTCAGTTCTTTGATCAGTCACACACTAAGTTTTTTAAATATGCAGCTTTTTAAAATTACCAACCACTTACATGCCTGCTTAATATGTCACTTTACCAGGGAAGTAATAAGAAGATGAAAGCAGGAAAGTGACTTTTGTGTAGAAATCTGGCTCAAGGTGTGAGTGGAGAAAAAAACCCAGTCCTACTTCATTATGTCTTATCATCTCTGAAATTATGTAGGTATTTTTCAGTCAACAAATTAATTTTCAGATAGGAAATCACAGTTCTGAATTGGTTTTGGTCTGCCTTTCACTCATCATATCATCCCATTACAGCAAAACCTGCAGTTCCTAATGATGTGGTGGAAACTGCTGATCAAAGGTTGTTTACATGGATTGTGTTCACTGATTTGCCCAAGTTGTCTCATACAGATGCACTTTAATGACTGTGTGCTGCAAAACTGATTTTTCAAAAAGATTCTTTAATCTGATTACTCTGTAATCTTAGTTATCCTTGAAGAGTGGGAGATTACACACACATTTGTTCAAAAGCATGGTTGATATTATTAAGGTTCCAAATGTCCTATGAAAGGGATCCAAAAAAATTAAAATCTTATTCCTAAGGAAGTAGTAATTACAGCTCTAAGTCTAATTAACACATTCTGAAATATTACCAAAGAATGGCTGTAAAAAATTAAAAATAAGGAATTGTAATTCAGCAGTAGGCATATGTAGGCAAGAATGAAATATAGGCTCTTATCCTGAAAATGTCTCTATATAAATAAGTTATATGGATTTGTAGTTTTTAGATTAATGTGATGTGTTAGCATTTACAAGGCAGAGGATTCACAGGATTTTGATACCCACAGAACATATTTTCAAAACATGTGACAAACAAATTGAGTGCCTCTCAACTTCTCTTTTCTGGGATATTTTACCCCCTAAGCAAGTATTGCCATAAACAAACAGTGCAATTGGGATCTAAGACCTTTTTTAATGGGGTTTATTCTGACTTTAACCTTTTTCTTTCTAACTTTCTTTCTTTCTTTTTTTTTTTTAAATTTTTCATTTTCATATCATTTTTCTAAATTTCATTTTTAAATTAAATTCCTTATGGTATTTATGCTTCTGGGTGAAACAGACACTAAGTATCTAAAGGTAGGGAAAAAAATTATCTAAAGGATATTTAGACTTGTAGTAATCTCAATATTTTCTACAGGTACCAAGCCATAGGGAAAGAAACCTTCAATATGGTAAGAGATATACAAAGATTATCCTAGGCCAGATTATTCTCTTAATGTTTTAGGGAAACATTGAGCATCATTTGAGCACAGAGCCACTATTTGAAGTGATGACCTCTCAAACACATTGCAGAGACTGTTTCTGGATTCACACAAATGGTATTGTTGTAGATCTGTACATTAGTTACAAGCAGTTCTAGAAAAAAGGAAAGAAAAAGTGTTTTCCTTATGAGCAGTTCAGAAAAAAAGCATTTAAGAAAATATATTAGACAAAAATGAGTTTCTTTTTGTAGTATTATTATTGTAGTTAGTAAAACAGGAAACTTTGGACTAGAGTGGGGTTTGTAGGATTAGCAGTGTGGTGTTCAGTGCCTCGATAAAGTATTGTCTCAATCCCTGGTATCAGAGTTAAAACATTACTCACACGATGGCTGTGGTATAACTGTGCAATATCCTGAACCCTGGAACATTCAAACCACAGAATTTTGCAGTTTAAGATCTGTGATACCTGCGTAACGTGCAAATGAGCATTTAATGATTATTTTGGGTTCCTCAGCAAGATACAGGCAAGACCCTCCGAAGGATGGTTAGGTCTGAAAAGCCCAATGATGAAGGTAACCATGGAAAAACTATTTCTGGAAATGTAACCTTCAGAGAAGGGTAGTGGGCAAAGACTGGGAGCAGAAAAAAGAAAATATTTATAGCAGGAAAGGTATTAAGAAAGCAAAGGAGGGTAACAGGTGACTGCTGCTACATGTAGCAGTGGAAAGTAGGTATTTAGGACATGAACCCAAGTGGAAGTTGTGCAGCACTTGAGAGGGGTGTGAAACATGCCAGAGGAAATTGCAGAAGGGTTTTAGAAATTGAGACAAGGGTTTGGCCAGAGTAACATTATCAACTGAGGATTTTAAAGTGGCACTTTGAGGACAGGAAGACAGGAGAAGGTTACAATAATTGAGGTGAAGTGCTAACCTTAGCATGGTATTTCTGCTCCTAGTTTAGGAGCAAAAGAATCCACCCTGTACTCATTGATTCTTAATTGGCTGTGTAATGTTTATACTCCAGATAGCATGGATTTTGTTGTCATCTTCCAAACCTTGACAAATCACTTCAGTTTTGGTACAGCATTTTTGTAATGGTTCTACTGAGCACAGAGAAAGTCTAATTACAAATAAAAACTAACTCTTGGATTTTGTTCTCACTTTGCTCTTTCTCTTCAGCAGCTTTTTAGAGGTACATGTCATACGTACGCACATGGACAGGGGTAGTCAGCTGTCAATTAACACCGTGTGTGTGTATACCTGCTTAGCGGTAGTACTGGAAGCTGGTATGATCTTAAATACGGAGAAATCCAGCAAAACTCCATTCTCTAAAATGCCAGTTGTTAAGTCCGTGCCTGCTGAAGTCATCACCAGCCCGAGCCTGGAGTTCTGGGCTCGTACACGCATCGTTAGCTACGGAATGCTCGGAGCGGGCCGGAGCCGATTGCTGATGGGCCAGAGCCCCTCCGGCCGCCTCCCCCTCTCGCTCTCCTGCGGCCGCCTCGGCTCCGGCACCGCGGGGACGGGGCTCCAAGCGCCCGGCAGCCACGGCGGTACCGCAGCGACCGCTCCTCTCCCCGCTGAGAAGCAGCTCCTGCTCCCGGCCCCCCGGAACGGCTCTGGCTCGGTTCCGGTCTGTGTCCGCCCCTCCAACTCCTCCGGCCTGCGCCACGCACCCGCGGCCCTGCGGCCCCCGCCGCCTGTTTCTGCTCGGACAGTCTCAGGGACGGACAGCGACGGGCTCTGCCCCGTGACGGTGCCGGCCGCGCCCCTGGCCCTGCTCGGGGCTGGGGAGCGGCTCTGCAGGAGTACCGCCCGCTCCGGCCCCGCCTCTCCCGTGGCCACGGCCAGGCTGGCCCGGTCCGCCCGTGTCGCCGCTGCCCCGGGCGGGCTGCGGCCCGATACACAGGTAATGGCCGCCCGGCGCCGGCCCGCTGGCCAATAGCGCGGCTCTCCGCTCCCCAGCGTCGGCCAATGGCGGAGTTCTCCGCTCCCCTGCACCGGCCAATTACGCTGCTCCCTGCTCCTACTGCCGACCAATCAGCGCTGTCCGCTCCGCTAAGCTCCACCCCCGGCGCTTTCTTCCTGCGGAGAGCGACAGGTGCGTCACCACCGCCCCATTGGCCCGCGCGGCCCCGGACGGGCAGGCGCTCGGGCCAGTCCCCGTCCCTAGTGCCGGGCCCTCGGCGGCCGCCCGCCCCGCGCCCTCACCGGAGGGGACTCGGCCGTGCCGCATCACGGAGCGGGCAGGGGCCAGGATTGGCCGGCGGTGTCCCCGCCGCCCCGCCCCGCCGAGCCTTCCCGGAAGAACGGGCCGGCGATTGGCAGAGGGGAAGGCCGGGCCCGGATGTGCGCTGCCGAGGGGCGGGCTTTAAATGGGGCAGTGGCGGGGGTAGAGGGACGGCGGCGGGCCTGGGCCGCGCGTGCACCGGAGCGGCGGGAGCCTCGGCGCGGGTGAGCGAGCGCGCGNCGCGGGGGTCGGGGCTCCTCCCGTGTCCCTCCGGCTGACGGTCCCTCTGCATCCCCTGCGTCCCCTGGAGCTGAGCAGGTCGGCCCCTTGTGCGTTTTAAGCTGTTCGCTCCGTATAAAAGCCAGTTTCGTTGGTGTAGATGATGATTTCCAGGAGAAGCGCGTTAGAGGATTGAAGTCATGGCAGCAGGTGCTGGTGTGAAACGTGTAATCAGCTCACCTGTAGAGGAGGAGCTGGCAAACAGGCCTGACTGGTCAGTGCTCTGTTCGCTGCCAGCGTTCCTTCAGCGACTCCCGTGTTGGCCAGGTTGAGGTGTGGGCTGGTGAAGTCCTTGTGTCCTAAGAGGATCAGGAGTAGGTGTGCTGAGGGAAATAAGTTCTGGGGTAAACTGGCAGTTAGAGTTGCTGGACAAACATGTTGTAATGCTGTGATCGATGTGTATTGTTTGCTCTGTGTCCTGCCTAAAAAGCTCTGTTTATTTTCTGTGGTGGAAGTGGTTTTCTTTCAAGTAGAGAGTAAGATATATAAACTTGTATTATGTATATATTATATATTATGCATTGACTTTTTTCTTGAGAATTAGTTTATGTTTCCAGAAAGCATTTAGAAAAGCGCACTGTCCTGGGCAAATGAGGTTTTTGTTGAATTGGTTTAGTGTTGTACCAAATCTGATGATAGGGGAAAAATGTGACAGATGATTCGACATTAGATATAAATAATAGAAGCAATCTTTAATGAGGATACCTAATGTAGTGAAGGAAAAGGTGTAAAAGCCAAGTGCTTAAAATGTTTATTTTCATTACTGATAACTTTGGGTTTTGAGGTATTTTAGGGTGATGATGAAGTACTGCATGAGTTTACACTTGTCGTGGCTGCTCAGCACAACATAAGGCTGTGCTTGGTGGCAGATGCCTTTCTTGGTTTGGGTGGGACAGGACCTTGGTAACACCATGCTGTATGAAGTTAGAAGGCCCTTCCAAGGAGAAGGGCTTAAAATCATGTTTCACGTGTCTTTTTTTTGATTGCTGTTCCACTACAAGAAAAACACTAGAGGAAAAGATAGCTATAAGAGTCCGTGGGAGGAGAGCTGCCTGGGAGGGCTGCTGTTACCGTCTGTTCCTGGAGTAGTAGAAATTAGTGGAATGTGTTACTGAGTGGCACGCTATTAAGCCTCCTCTTAGGTGAGGCAGCATGAATGATGACAGTGTGAAAGGAGACAGAGTGATGGATATATTTATTCCCTTTTCATAAAATGAGGGGAGTGTGTGGGGTTGTTCTGGAAAGATGATGATTCCAGTAGGTAAAGCACAGTGAGGTGCTGCAGGGGCCGGTACCTTGTAGCAGGTGCTGTAGCCCCGTGTGGGGCTGAATGACTAAACTGCCTGGGGGTTCCACGTAATGATACTGGGACTTGGCTCCCCTTGCCTGCTGCAGGCCTTTGCCACAGAGAGAAGTAGGATAAACAGTCTAAATTAAATATGCTGTCACTTTATTACTTTTTAAATATATATTTGTAATTAATTTGTGATTAATGTGGGGTAGTCAGTTTTGAGACGAAGCCACTAGAAAGCATAAGCAGTTGCAAATAAGTTTCCTGTACTGATACCATTCTCTGCTTCTGTGTAGCATAGCTAGAAGGAGTGAGTGTGATTAAACAAACACCTTTAAAGACTTTTTAAATGACCCTCCTCTGGAAAGCTGGTATCTGAGGTTATTAGTTCTGTCATAAGTAGTATTTTAGCAGGTGAATGAGACTGGAGACAGTTTAACCATAAGTTTAGGTCAGCACCATGTATGATTTCTGGTAAGCAGCTGGACAAAAGATCTCTGTGCAGGAGAATCTCTGGAAATTATTCTGTAGTTTAACTAGGGCTAAAATAATGTTTTATTTGGAGATATAAACTGGTCTTAATAGCTTGTAAACATGCATCTCTGTAATGAAAAGCTTTTCAACAAAGTTGGGAGAGTACTGAGCTGCACAGGTGCTTTCTGAAAGGCGGAGTCAGTGACTGAACTGTGTCTAGCACCAATTATGAAGCTTCACTGGTAATAGGTTGGGCTGTTCCTTAGGTACATAGATCATTCTTTGCCCTGCCTGTATATCATGTCTATACAGTTCTGGAGTAATGCAATTTATGTTACCTAGTCTTAAAAAAGCACCAGCTCAAAGAAAACAAAGAAAAACATCTGGCCCAAATCCCATAATCGTTCCAGATCCCAGGTAATTGTTTTCCAGCCTGCACCTCAGCTTCCAGCGCTTTCCTCTCTTGTCAAAGCCCTAGTTCTCAGGTGCTCTCTTTGTGAGTCAGTTCCTCCACCCTCTGGTTGCGCAGAAGTTTCCTGGGGAAGCGTCCTGTGTGTTCCTAGCCTAGCTCTTGCTGTCTTAGCCTGGCTGGGTTTGCTGGAAGAGGGGAGGCCCCCGGCACAGCCCTCTGGCATGGCTCTGCTTTCCAGACAGGAGGTGGGGAAAAGTGAAACGTCTTCTCCCTGTGATCACAGGGCAAGCCCCAGCACAGTAGCCGCGCTTTGACTTTCTGTTTTCAGTGACTCAGAGTGTGTGAGACTCTCTGGCTGCTGAAGAGGAAAAATATCTGGAGGAATCATGTGTGCTGGAATGTTTGAGATGATTTTGGGGTGGGGAAATTAAATAGTTCTCATCACTTTTCTGACTGGTGCTTGCATTTTTTGAGTGCTTGGCTGCTCTGTAGACTAGAAGGATACCTATGATTTGATATCAGTGTTTCTTTTATAAATTTACCATTGCTAGACTTTCTTTGGAAAAATCATCTGGTTTATTTTGTTTTTCTTTTAATAAGATTGGCATTTATTTTCCTTGTAGGAAGATTTTTTGATCGTAATGTTTCCATTTTCTTTATAAACTAATGAAAGCAGTGGGTGAACACGTGGTGCTTTGCTTGCTGTAGAAAAACTTAGTGTTGACACAATAAAAACCTGTGCCATTCTCTCTCATATCCTATGAATTGCCTTGATAATGTTGTACAAATTCCTGTTAAAGGAATGGGGTAAATTGCCTCAAAACTAGTTCATGTAGCCAGAAATGGGGGAGTGGGAAGGGAAACGAGGAGAACTGGAGATAAAAAGAAGTGGAGGAAAGAGGCTGTGCCAAACAAGGGGTTTTGTAGATGAGAGTTCTTGCACAAACAATTGTAAGACTTAAAAAAAAAAAAAAAAAAAAAAAAAAGAGAGGAAAAAAACTGAAGGGCATATGCAGTAGATGACACAGTGAAACTCCAAATACTGCTGAAGGCCTTGTTATTGAACTGCTGTTCTAAAGAGCACTAAGCCTTTTACTCATAATGAAACCATGAAATAAGCTACAGGAAAACTCCTGTGTTCTGTGGCTTTGTCTATTCCTGGTGGTGTTCCAATGCAGATGAAAACAAAATGACACATACATGATGCAAACTCAATGAGAGGATCATCTCTCTCACTGGGAATGGCAGTGGTTTTTTCCAACTGGAGTGCTTCAGAAACGTGCTAAGTCAACAGTGCATGTGAGGGGCAGCACTTGGCCATGCTACAAGACCAGGCTGGTGTGGTACTGCCCGCTGCTGGGCTGAAGTGGTGACCTTCCTGTGTGGAGGATCCTTCCTGGCTGTGCTGAGCCAGTAAATGGTCTTTCTTACCACTTAGCAAGACAAAACGTGGAATGCAGAGTCTGGAGTGTCTTTCCAGCAGAAAGAAGACAGGGATTCATGTGCAAAAATTACTTCATAGTCAACTATAACATTGTTCTGGAGGCCAATATGTAATAGGGCTTTGGTAATTTTAACTATTGTCAGTCTTCACTACAAGAAGTTTTTATCTGAAATTACAGGAATATAAAGCTGGCTGGAGAATTAGATCTGAATCCTATTTATATAGTGAGTTCTGTTTATCTCTTAGAACGCATATTTATTCTGTGCATTTTTAGGGGATAAAGCAGAGAAGCCTGAGGACACTCTGAAGACACTGAGAAGCTATAGTCCTTTATTTGGAGTACACGTTATGAACCCTTTCTGGAGCATGTCTACAAGTTCTGTGCGCAAGGTATTTAATGAATGGGTGCCATAAGAAGTTATTGTACATTGAGGGGGGGTGGCAGTTCTGAGAGAGACCATCAGATGATCTACAAATACATTTAAGATGTGTGTTTTATCCCAAGGATCATGGTCATCTTCAGTAAAAGTGTAAGCTAGCTTTGAGCTGCACTAACTGGAATGTGCCTGTGGACAGAGTGCTCCAGAATTTGTTGACTTCTCTTACCTGAAGCATCTTTTAAGTAGGAAAGATGAAACAAACTCATTCACTTGTTTCTTAGGACATTTGTTTCCTGCCTTACTTAGAGCTTAGCCGGGTATTACATGTGCAGTGAGCGCTGACAGAATGTGCCCTGTAATGCTATTGCTGCTTTGGATTGTAGCAATGATAAAAGCATGATAGTTGTAGGGTTAGTCACTTCTCAGGTATTCAGTGTTTGCATAACTTTGTTGATGAGGCTTGTGATGCACAGGTATTGATACTAGTCCAAGTCTCAAGTGCTTCAAAACACTGCAGCTTCTATCATGGCTTTAGTCACCACAATTAACCAAATCACAAGGCCATTGCCTGCAGGTTGAGGTCAGCACGTAGGACAGTGTTCACTGGCAGTGTAGCAGCTAGTAGGATGGTAATTCTCTTACAGCAGAAATGGTCTGTATAGTTGTTCTAGGTGGGATGTTGGTGTCTTATGCACAGGCAGGAAGTAAAATATATGAAATTTTCTGTAGAAAGTTTTTATTTCATCTAAGCTTCACTATACTACTTTTAAAGACTCTTTGAAGCCTAGAATGCAAGGCTGCTTGTCAGTAGAAATGATTTATCTTCGTGCACTGCGTGCTAGAAATAGACTGACTTCTAAGCTGATGTTATATGCTATCTGGTTCCAGTTTCTAAATAAATGTAAGCCTCCTTAAGCATTTGTTCTAATCTGCAGATTTCCTATCTAGCATTGATTATTTCTGTACTTGTAGTCTAGGTTTGATTGAATAAAGTCTATTCAAAAAACCCAAAGAGACACCACCCCTCCCTCCCCACCCCAGCAATGGAACATCAGAACTCAAGATAAGCTTCATTGACCAAGCTTGTAGTTAGTGAGGTCGGGTTTAACCTGTGTTAAAATATGTTCATATATTAAATTATGAAATATGCTCTGTAACCTCATGGTTCTCTTCTAATCTCACAGAGACCTGATGCTGAAGAGAAAACGTTGAGTGGGGAGGTGCGAACCAGTCCTCTACGAGCCTCTACGAAGAAACAGTTGCCTTCTATTCCAAAGAATGCTGTGCCAATAACCAAGCCTGCTTCACCTGCCACATCATCCCAGTCAACAAATGGAACACATGCTTCTTACGGGCCTTTCTATTTGGAGTACTCCCTCCTTGCAGAATTGTAGGTTTTCACCTTTTGTTTGTCAGTTTTAGGTCACTGGGCTTATGCTTCACTGGGAAAAAACCACGCAGGGATCTAGTTCTTGCATAGTGTCTCTGCCATAGTCCTTGAAGAAGGCAGTAAAACTAAGTGCCACAGATTTCTTTTTCTGGAGCAGCAGTCTCAATCTCTTGAGGTAGAAGGGGAGAGGAAA
>VYZX01034237.1:6581-39186 GCA_013401335.1 Brachypteracias leptosomus
TCCTTGGTTTACTAACTGCCATTTTTCAAATAGAGGACAGATCTCCAGATGAAATGTTCTCAGCAATGCAATAACAGGATGGAGAAGAACTTGGAGAAAGAAGAGGCAGGGAATGGGCATACCCAAACACAGTAGGCAAACTGGCATTGATCCTGTGGAAGTTTTGCTTTAGTGGGAAATTCTGAGGTTATAAAATTCCACTCTTCACTCTTTCAAGTGGGTGAATTTCCTCCCACCACAAATATCTTCAGTGTTCTCAAGTGTTTTGTCTCATTAAATATGAAGCAGATATTAACACCATTATCTGAACAACAGGTACAAACTGCAGAAAATATTTCTGCCTCATCTGACTGGCATCTGCAATACGAAGCTAGCCAGGAAAGCATAAATTTCATACCAAAATGGCAAGCTCTTCACCTCCTTACAACAATAACAATAAAAGAGCAGAAAATGCAGCTTGCCTACCAGAAACACAGTTTAAGAATTTATCTATAAGAGAATACATCTGTTAAGCAGTGGTTACTATATAAGAATTTCTATCAACTCACCCACCACCATAGTAGAAAAATCCCATCACACCTTTCTTCAACACATAACTCACAATCTATTTTCATTTTTTTATTAATCTCTCCCTCTAACCTGGACTACTGCAGAGATCAGTAAAGACAGAACAATAGTTTTAAGGCCACTGTACCTTTCACAGCTTATGTACTTCCCTCTAAAAAGTAGAAAGACTGATTGAGATTTTAAACTGGAATTCCTCAAAGATAGAGAAATCCACATCTCTAAGAAGCCCAGTAGTTATTTTCATGCTTTCTAATACCTCTGGAATAAGATTACGCCTGTGCACTAGATTAATAAAGCAATCCTATGAATAAATCAGCCAGGGATATAGTCCTAGTAAGTGTCCTTTTAGGGATTACATTGACAAGAAGGACACATATCCGTTCCATCAAATAGAGTCGAACGGCTGGAGAATAAACATTTCTTTTTCACATATATACAGTATTTACTCCGTTCAGCCCAAAGCTGTCTATAAATTTTCAACCTAACTGAAATACCATGGCTAAAGTCTTAACACTCTGTTTTATTTTCTAGAGTCACTGTAATCATGCAAAATTAAACCCAAGGAATGTTAGGATTCTTACAGAGCTATGATTGCTCCTGCAGGCATTCACTACCACCTGTTAGCATTAGAAAGTACAATCCTCTCTTCATTATCTACTATCCTTGATATATTTACTCTAGTCAGCATGCTGAAACTTCATGCTACCATTTATGGCAGCTTTTGAAAACATTAAATGAGAAACAGGTGTAAATTTTACATAATTGACTTAGTGACAAAAAATATTTACACTGATTAGCCACTTCTCTTTAACAACAAAAAAAAATGCATTAAAGTATTAATATCAACTAAGACAAATATTTCTCTAATTTAATGTTATGCTTTTTCTTTCACATGTCATGTACAATGGAAAAATTTAAGGCTTCTTATGTCAAGCAAAAATAATATCCAAAAATATCCAAATCATCAAACAAGATAAGCCAAACAATTTCACTGTTTGGAAAATTCTGTTAATCAAGGACAGGTCATTGATGCACTTAATGGTAATTTGCAAAATTCCATTCTTTGTGAAATACATTAAAAACAAAAAAAAAAACAACCAACAACCCAAACTATTCACAAAATCCATCTGTTATTTATAGTGAAAGCAAATTGTTAAAAAGTGAGTATTTATTACTTAAGCAAAGACAGTTTTCCAAATAAAGTTAATGGCATGCTGCCAATAAGTAGAATACATTTGGCAAAATGCCATTTCCTTGATGCAAAACTGTTCTAAAGTTATTCTTGCTGCCTATGTATTTCTCTTTACCAAAATGCTTCTTACTCCTTAATTTATGAGATACTATAAATCAATTCATCAGACGTTTTGTTAAGCTTCCTTCTCTATATTTGAATTTCAACACTGCTAGCATTACCCAAGGTAGAACCTGCTATCATTTAAGCAAAGACACAAAGACACTATGGATTTCACCTGAACAATGCTGCTGTCAAAGGAAATCCTTCTCACCGACCACTCTGAGGGCTTTGAGCCTATTAGGACAGCTCTTCTAAGGCTTGACAGAAAAATTCACCCATAGTATCAAGGTACAAATTAATAGAAAACTAAAAAAGGTTTGCAGGCTTAATAATAAAACCACATGTTGTGCTGTGCACCTTTCTCTACCATGATTCACTTTTTAGAAGTTAATCACATCATCATATATCATGAACAAACTTCAACAGCTCAGGGAAGGCAGACAGTCCATAAAGTAAGTCTGAAAGCCTGATCTTAACAAAAGCTTCTGAAAGCACCCATTAGACCTATCTAAACTATCCGTCTTTATTGGCAATACATATTGTGATACTTAAATTGAACAAGGGAACACTAAATACCACTTACCCTTTTTAGCTAATGAATATCTACCCTTTCATGATTAGAGAATATCAACTCTGCCTTGTTTTAGCTTGCTGAAAACCACTAACATTTTTTTTTTTCATCAAGAAAAAAAATATATCTTTTTTTAGGTGAAAAAGGAGAGTATGTTCATGCTCAGTAAGTTAAAAACCTCAAGCATTACTGAAACAATTGAAATAACAAGTCAACAGTGTAAATTCCAAATTTGTTAACATACTTTAAAATAGTATGTAAGAAGTTCTAAATAAAGTCAAGTCATTATATTTACTTTTTTAATTTCTAGGTATTTCTGTGAAACAAAAGGACATATTCTTGACTGAATGTCTCCTCATTATTCACAAATCTACTCACTCCTCACTAGTATGAACAGCTTTCAGAACTATGCTGCAATACAAGCTCAGCATTGAACATACTTAGTTGGTTTTGTGTTGGGTTTTTTTTTTCTTAAGAAATGCTACTGGTTATGTTAGCATAGAGACATAAGGCTATAAATTCCTATCTTCCATCAGTATCACTGACCTCAGAGCAAACCCCACAACTGGCTACAGGCATTCAACATCCATCATTGCTCCTGAAACCTAATCCTTCAGGGAAGGACAGCTGCACTGGGCAGTAGTTAAGCAGCTTTCTAAGATACACTATCATCCCAAACAAACATATATAAATAAATAAAACTTCCTGTCCTAGTTTCTGATCAGTGTTTTAGAAATCTCTCATTGCAGGTACTTCACACCAAATTCATGACTTTTATCTACACATAGGCAGACAAAATTCCAATCTAGTAACCAGAGACCACTTTTTAAATTGCTGTTTCTTACATGCAAAGTACAGCTGTTTTGTTATTAATAAAAAATAATCAAATGCCTACAACTATTAAAACACAATGCACCTCTAAAGAGTATATTAATAAAACATTGTGTAAGAGTTGAAGAAACAAGGCACCTGACATTCACAGCACTGAAAATCTAGGAGGGAAATCTCTGATCTTACATTTATAAATTACCTTTTAAAAAAAGACCTCCCTGACTACAGTAAATTCCACAGGATGAAAGCCCCTTCCTTGAAGAAAAGTTAAAAAAAAAAAAATTAAAATTTTATCTTTTTTTTTTTCCAGAAAAATAAAGTAAAAAGTATTGTTTCATAAACTTAATAAAGAATATGTTCTTCGCTTTTACAAAAGCATACATAAATGTGAAGGAAAGGAGGAAAAGGGAAAAGAAGGGAGTAAGGAAAATGGTAGAAATGGCATTCTTTTATACAAAATGCAGATGTCTTTGGGAAAGCTTTATAAAAGAATACAGCCTACAGATGGTTCAAAAACACACATTTAAGTCAATCATCATGGTAAAGCAAGGAGAGTTACTGAGTTCAAACTTAGCAAACAATTATTTTTTAAAAGTCAGAAAGCCTATGACACTGTTACCAGAATTTCCTCTCAGTGAGTCAAAGCAAGTAATAAAAAGCTAAACTTTGGGGAAAAATCTGTGAATAAGTCAAGGTGAGATGCTGAAACTGAAATGGGATTGGGCAAATTTGCAAGAAAAATGTATACACACCATTTTTTACACATTTTTTTATACACCATAATTTCCAGAACACCAGAAACTGTAAAAGAAAGAGTAATACACTTGTTTGTGTTACCCCATATACCACATTTGATATACTGCTTGGGGAAAAAATATGCATTATGTGACTACAACAATATGTGAGCAGTGTGGCCAGCACTAAGCAGGACATCCATTTTGATTGTTTGCAAACAACAAATTCATTTGTGTATCGGTGGAGCAATTCCAATAATTGGAAGATTACGGAAAAACTCAAACAACTTCACTATGCTTAACTATGAAGAACCACAGCATAGCACATGCTAGTTAGTATATTAGGACATGTCTTCTGGCATAGTAAGTAAATCAAAGTGCCCAAATTTCCATCATTTTCAGTTGTCTGAGAAGGAGGAAGTTTTCTGCATATTCTTTGTATTTGAAAGAACACACAGAATACCCGGCAGATAACAGACAAGTATAAACAGAACAGTTGATTTTTGCAAAAATCTCTCTCTATTTTGGAACTCTGCTGCAAGATCAAGCATGTTTTGTTTTTTTTCTTTTTCTTTCGTTGTTTGCTTTTTTTTTGGTTTTTTTTTTTTTGTTATTGTGCTTCTAAGCTTATGGAGATGGCTGTCAGGGTGCATAAGACACTTAAAGCTGTAAGTCTTTTTATCTTAGGGAAGTACAGACTATGTATACATGCTGATGTAGTTAAAAATAAGCTGATAAACAGAGCATTTAGTGTGAATTGTCACTTTCATGAATTAATTGAAAGAACCTGAACAATAATAAAGTTTTTTAAAAATGTTTTCATTTATTCAACTTAACCTATTTTTTTGCAAACATAACATTTTTATTATTTTATATCTATTTCCCTGCATTTTAGCTATCCACTTCTTAAAGAAGACAGAAACATGCAATGTTTTAAGAAATATTATCAATCACCAACTAAAAGCCATCTGAGCTTATGAAATGTAAATTAAAATTGTGCAATAGTAGACATATGGTTCTATCAATACACAGCAGCTTAAACAAGTGAACTGAAGCTTACTGGAAAGGAATTTACAGGCAAAGAACTCTCATGGAATCTTTTTTTACATCATCAGATTTCTCTGGTTGTACTACAGCTTTCACCATAGGAGATGACCAAGAGAAGCTAATGGTAAATCACTGACAGTATACAAAGGAGTATTTTTAAAAACGGACTCTTGCTTTAGGCTGCTTTAGGCTGGCAACTCAGCGTACATTCATTAATTAGCTTCATTTAAGGCCTTTTCCAAAGAAAGCAAGGATTAAACAAATAAAGTAACCAACTCACAGAGCATGTGAAATTAAGATCTTGTTTTCATAAAAACATTGTATGTTGACTGCCTTATGCCAATTGTTTTTAAACTGAATTACAACATAAGCAAGTTCCTGTTACCAGACCGCATTACATGACTCTGACACTGAACTTAAAACACCAAGTATCTATACCTTTTCTTTTGCTAAAGTATAAAAGGTTAAAAATAGTCACAATCTTATACAAAAATGAAAAATAATGACTTGTAGACCTATACTATATTACCCCTCTAAATATCCAAAGTGCAAACAAAGTGCCTATCCTCTGTATTTTGGAGACACTGCCTTGGTTTACTGACATTCGGTAATACCTACAGTATTTAACAGACATCTATAATTTGAGAATACCTTTAAAGTGTATTTCATTACATTTCATCATGACTTTATCTAAGTGCACAAATGTACATTTCAGAAAATTAAACTTGGTCAGTATTTGCACAACTGTTGTTGGTAACATGACAAAAAGCCTCTTGCTGTAACTGGCCCAATACCACATGATATATAAAACCCCACTGCCTTAAAGACAGCTTATTAAAAAATTAACCTACCATAGGGAAACGGCATTTGATTGTATGACCTTACTGTGATTCAGCTTGAAAACTCTTTTAAATTAGAATTTTCAAAGAGCTTAGCAACGGAAGCTCATTCTGAAGGAAATCCAATATGCAAATATTT
The DNA here is from genome assembly GCA_013401335.1 of Brachypteracias leptosomus. Lineage (NCBI taxonomy): Eukaryota > Metazoa > Chordata > Aves > Coraciiformes > Brachypteraciidae > Brachypteracias > Brachypteracias leptosomus. Next base: position 12,604 of record VYZX01034237.1, read on the forward strand.
CAGCTGTGCTCTTTTACAAATTATTTGCCTTGTCAGTTTTAAAAAACCAAAAATCAACAATGGAACAGTGTAAGTATACTTGACCTTAGTGCTTAACGTCTATCAAGAATGCTAGGGCTGGTGGATTTTAAATTTCTGAAACTGACACTCAAAAATGTATAGTACATCTTCAGCCCAAGTCTCGTAAATGCTGACTATGCTCCAGCCAAAGCCTTGCAGCCGCCACACTCTCAAACTTACGTAACACTTACAAAGCTAGTTTAAATACACCATCAATCTATGTCTGTTCCTGCCTTGAAGTAATCCTGTTTAGTTTATCTTTTAACCCTACACTTACATGGAACAGTACCATTACTAATCTAATAGAAGAAACACACAGGCAACAAATCTGATTTTCTCAGCTTACAGAAAATGTGAAATGCAGGGAGACACTCAAATCCAACTCTGTCCAAAATTTGCACCTCCTGACTCGACGTTCACCCCTAACTGTCATAGGAGTCAGACAAACCAGGTGGAAAGAACTATGCTGGACACCACAGAGGACTGGAGGAAATAAATGAAGCAGGGTAAAAAAAACGCAAAAGAATATACAATTTGTACACTTCTCCTAAGTAACTAGAGTCTCATTTATTAGTAAGGAACAAATAACTGGCAACTTTTCTTTTGACACTAGGCACCTGTGTAAAAAATGTCTGGTGAAAGAGTGAGCATATGCCATGTACTGGCATTTGCTGTATGAGAGCAGTTTATACAGGCCCCTAGTGGCTTAGCACACACAGCAGCAGATGAAGGGGGATTCCTACTCTTCAGCTTGTGTAGCTTTCGTCCCTGCATTATTCAAACATAGGAATGAAGAGCAGTCTTAAAAATGGAAGGTGAACTGCTGACTACACTTAAATCACTAGTTATTGCATTCTTTCGCACATGCCAAAGTCTGTTCATGCAAATCCTCTCCTAAAATTAAGCGCCAATTTAATATCACCAGTTGAGTTCACTAACAGCACTGGTGTTTCAGTTACATAAGCGTCACAGTAGAACACTTAATTTGTATTATTCTTTAGCATTCATTTTAGAGGTAGTGTGCCTGATGGGTCTAAAAGCAGGTCCTAAGACCCATTCCTGAAATCTAGAAATACTGAGATACAGTTTTCCTTTCCACACACCATTCCTAAGAGCTTGCCACAGTACATACAAACCATAATGAATTTCTTAGTGCCTTCTTAGAGTAGAAGTCTTCTACTTAGGTAAAGCTTTCAGTGCTTTAGGTGAATACAGAAAAGCCATAAATCATTTCTACGTTGAGAGAAATCTAAATATACTCCATATACCATATTACCACAAGTGACAAAACTAAAATTGGAAAGCTACTCCTGTAGAAAGTCTCTATTAAATCCTTCTTCCAATCTATGTAACATTCAGTGTTGAAAATCCCATGCCAGTGCATTTACAGCTTGTAGCAATTTTGACTGGGCAAAATTTGACAGCTGAATTTATTAAACTGACCAATTTGTCAATTTCACACATTAAAAAAAAAACAAACAGTAATAGCAGATCTCATGAGATGGAATTTAAAGACCCTATCAAAAAACTACTGTCTAAAGTAAGATACAAGTACTATGAGTGTCTTTAGGAGAGGGAAGAATCTCTTTTCTCTTAGAGTTGCTCCATTCAATAACAAGAATTGAGGCAGCTTTGTGTGCTCCCAATGCAGGAGAAAATTATGTCATTTACTACACATTCTTAGAACAAGAGAAGAAAGTTCTGGCCATTACAACATTACAAACCATTACCAGATACCAGAGGAATTAAAAATAAGATACATAAGCATTTTTTCATCTCTGCATCAAAAACCCTGATAAATGTCCTCACACAACAGAAGTTGCTACTACCTGAACAAAAGGTCTGTGGGAAGCAATCTCCGAAAGACTGAGAAGACATTCATAACTTCCCACATTAATCCTGAGTGCAAGAGAATACAAGCTTCACCAAAAATACTCGTATCTGGAAACAGGAAACTCCAAAGCAAATCAGCATCTACAGACTCATCTCCAATGCAATGCTGTCTCAGGCGACAAGCAAAGGAACACACAAACCCCAAACTATTCTGTGTAAATAAAATGACCCTTCTATGTATGTTGACACCAAGAATACAGACAAGGTAAACATGGTAAAGAAGCTGCCATCCTTCCACGAGGCAGTAACTGTACAAAGGCCAGGCGAAAGAATAAAATACACATGACAGCAGTCTGGCAAAGTAACAAGGAGGAGCAGACATCCAAAATCATACACGTAAGGGTGAGCAGTAATCACTTAAAAAAGGAAATCATATAGTTCTGTAGGGGAGGAATGGGATAGAAAACAGGGAAAATACGGAATTCGGCAAACAACTGTTTTATTTGCCAGTCTATGAGAGCCCGGCTGCAGCAGTGAAGAGTGCCTACTCGCACGGGCAGACAGTGCAGAGGGACCCAAGTTTGCCGAACAAATTCAAAAGCCCCTTTGTAAGCTCTCAGAAAACTGAGTTTCCAGCCCGATGTGCTGCCTTTCAAGTGGTTTTGGGAGAGTAAACAAAGAAATTAAAAGCCTAACCTGTAAAAACCTACGCATCTCCGTGCCTCCCCACTCCGCCGAGAGAGAAGAGAAGGAGGAGGAGGAGGAACGGAGAAGAGGAGGAGGAGGGAGCCCTCCTCGGACCTGTGCCGGGGGTCCTACCGGCCGCTCGCCTCCACACCCCTTCTCCAGCGGCAGGCGCCTCGCCTCTCCCCCCTGCCACCGTCCCCTCTCTCCCCACTCGTCAGAACGAACAAAATAATTAATATTAATAATTCGCTCCCCAAAGCAAACAAGCAACGTGTAATTACTGTACCCACCCCCCTCCTCGCCCGCGTACAGTGGCATTCAGCGAAAATGTCGACTCCGATCCATCACTCGCCCTCACCCTGCTCCATCCCCCGTCCTCGCACCGCAGCTTCTCCCGCTCCCCGAGCAGGCCTCGCCGCCAGGCTGAGGGACACGGCGGAGAGCAGAGTAGAGGGGACGGGAGGGGAGCAGGCCGGCAACGGCGGCAGGAGAGCCGCGGGGCACGCAACGGCACAGCCGTGTGTGTGCGAGCACATGTGTGCCGGGCTGCGCACACGCACGCACGCACGCACGCACGGACGCGCACACAGACACACGCGCGCACACACACACACACACACACGCGCGCACACACACACATTTCTAAGCGCGCTCACAGGCACGAGCGCGCCGAAGGAGGTGGCGAAAACGGAGCGGCGGCGGCAGAAAAAATGGGTCAGGAGCGGGGCAGTTACCTGGTCATGCTGGCTTCCGAAGTCCCAGCAGCCGCCGCCGCCTGCCTGCTCGAAGCCGCTTCTCGCCGCCACCTCCTCCCGCTGCTCCCGCTCGTCTCCGGGGCGGCCAATTTAATCCAAGCCCCGCAGCAGCAATAGCAGCAGCGGCAGCTGCGAGTGGAGCTCCCCGCCGCTGCTGCCTAGCGCTGGTGCGTGTGTCACAGTCCGGCGCCGGGAAGCAGGAGAGAGTCAACGAGAGTCCGAAAATCCAGCATCCAGAAGAGCTAGGTCCCTGCCTGCCTCCTCCTGCCAGCGCCACCTCTCCTCCGCTCTGCTCTGTTCCGCTCTGCTCTTTTCTTCTTCTTCCTGCGGCGGCGGCGGCTGCTGCTGCTGCTGCTCCCGGGCGCGCTCTCTATTCCCGAGCTGCTGCTCCGTTTCCCCTCCTCCTCCTCCTCCCTCTCTCTCCTTCTTCCTTCCCCCTTTGCTCTTTTTTTAAAATTTTTTTCCCCGTCCTTTTCTTCCTTCGTCTCTTTTAGCCGATTCTTCCGCTACAGATAGCAGCGAGGTCGCCCACCCGGGCTCCCCCCTAACTCTCCCGCCCCCCTCCAGAAAAAGTGCAGTGCAAACAAAAGCGAGGGAAAAGAGCACAGGGCGGCGGAGCGGAGAGAGCAGAGACACGGGCAAAATTCCAAGAACCGACCCTGAAAGCCGAAACACGAGCAACTGTTCCCCCACCCCACCACGTTCCTCTGGGGGAGAACGGGGACGCAGTGCTTACACTGGTGGAGACGACGCTCTCTCGTTTAGTGGGCTTGTTGCTGTGAGGTTTGCTTTTGTTTGTTGGGGTTTTTTTTAAATCCTCATACGCTATATGGATCACAGGATCTGTATGACCCCAAGTGTTAGGGAAAGCTTGTTGCCGAGGTCTGTGCCCCTGCGAGCGTGTGGGTGTTTGTGGGGTGGGGGCAGGAGTGAGCGGAGGAGTGATGGGCACGCGAGACGGGCAACGCCGGCCCCAGCCCGGGCCGCGGGATCACCAAGGGTGGGAGCCACGCATCGCGCAGGGACACATCCACACCCGCGCGCGGACGGGGGGGGGGGGACGTCACTCCGTGCCGGCTCGGGGTGGGGGGGGCCCATCGCCACACCAGCCCGGGGTGGGGTCACCCGGGTGGGGCAGAGGCCGGACCGCAGGACTGCGAGCGCCAGCCTGCGGCGAGTGACGCTACCCATTGTCTCCCTCTCCCACTCGACCACCCCAAACTCCCTTGAACACGTGAAATTCACCGGAGTTGAAATACCTAACTTCTTGTCCGGGTTTGTACCCAGCTGACTAAACCACCGGGGGTTACCGGATCTGCCAGTCCAAGAGGAGTGTTAGAAGGGATGCTAAAAAACAGTATTTACTTATTCAGTCATGCTTGTATATGACAAGTCACTAATTTTCTTCCTGAAGAATGATCAGATTTCATGCTGAGTGACACTACATGTTGCTTGGAGCAATGGCATGCCATGGGGGTAAAAGAAGTCCCTGTTTTTCTTACAGTGCTCAGTCTAGTCCTCTGCAAAGAAAGAACAGCACATAGGACGTAGGTGAAACCGTACAATTTAGAGGAAAAGTGCTTTGGAAAACCTTATGGTTGGTTTCTAACCATCTTCACAAGCCTGGAGCATATGCCTTCACATGTACCTAGAGCATGTGCCACAGTTCTTTCTGTGTAAAATGAGGGTAAATTGTTATGATAAACATGATAAGTGCTATTAATTCATTATGGTAATGGGAGCCTGTTAATATCCATGCTAGAAAAATTGGCTTACTAGCTTCCATGTGTATGAGGCTGCAGATGCGGTATGGGCTGGACTGGTACTTGTCCTGAATTTAGTGCTGACTTACTGCAACCTGATCAGACTGTGTAGCACCTGAATCTGAAATGAGTCACAGTGGTCCATGCAAAGTTCATTGCAGATCATTGCTACTTTTCTGCAGAGGAGAGGAATTTGGATATTTTCTATCATATAATCATTTTATCATCCCCTCAGAGGTAGTGCTGCCAGCGTGAAGGCTGACAGAAGTGGAATTAAACTTTGTTCTCCCCAAGTCCTATTAATTGCTGTCTTCTTTTGATGCTGCCAGTTAGACCATGAAAAATAGCCCCCCAGGTAATCCTACTGGTCCTTTCCAAATAGTATCTTTCAAAATACTAAATGACTTTGTAAAAAAATTACTTCATGCAAAAGGGTAAATAGAGGGAACCTAGTAGCATGGATGACTACTTTTTATCCTCTCAAGAAGAACTGTTCAGTAAAAGACTTACTTACCAACAAGCAACTGTGTCCTCAAAGTGAAACAACAAAAATCAAAAGCTAGGCAAAATGCTGTTTTGTCTTCATTATAATAGATGTGGTTAAAGAAAGCAAGATTTAAATCCTCACCTGTGCCCCCTTGACTCAAATGACTTCAGGGCTGTATTTGCTTTGAAATGTCAACACTAAATAGGTATTTCAGGTTTGAATGTTATGTCCCAGCAGTTTTTATCAGTATACTTAGCTGTTTTAGTGCTATTCATGCTGTAATTCTTGTGTGACATTGAAGAATTGAGCAATAAACCCATGCATTTTATATTTTTCATGTGATATCACAATGTGGATGTGAGTTTTGGGACTACATTTAGCTTTCCATTAAGTTAGAGTCATAAGCAGGTTGTGTAGCTTTTCCTTCCTTTCAGTCGGCATCACAGCATGCATTAGGAATAAATAAGTTTCTTTCTGTAGGGGTGTTAAAACTGGATATTAATATTATTTATAACATTTCCAGGTTTTATAGTGATGCTAAAGCAAAAAAAAAAAAAAAAAGGAAAACAAACAAAGCAAAACAAACCCCAAATTAACCTAAATTAATGAAGCAGCATTAAAACACTGAATACATACTGTTGCTTTAGTGCATATCATCAGTTGTTATCAATAGCATACATTTTATACTTAAATAGCAGTGTACACATAAACATACTTAAATGCACATATGTGGTTTGGTAGTACACCTTTAAACATCCCTGTTAAGAGGAGAAGTATAATTCATCTGTTACAAACTACTCATTAAAGTGGATTTTTTTTTTATTTTTTTTTTTCCAAAATACATAGCCTTCTGCACTGGTGTTCTGTTTTTGCCAAAATTACAGCAGGACGTTACTCTAAGGTTAGTTCAGCACTGAATTGGAAAAACATCTACACATTTTATTAATTTTGAAATGTTTCCTGTAAAACACTGAACAATCTGTAAGATCATAATTAAATCAGATTTGGAAGATATGGCTCTTCTATTAATTTTTATTTTTTTTAAGGTGGAAGAAAGAAGGGTCTTTTATATCATTTGGAATTAAATATCATGTGTTCCCTCAGAGTTCTTATAAGAACAGACATCTTTCTCATGTCATTCAAAGTTAACTGTTTAAATCCTGTTCTTCCTGAACATGCAGCTACTTCGTTTCCTCAATGAGGATACCTACTGGCAGCACAAGTTTAATGTGAAGCACAGGATGTGAGTACAGATTTAAAACTCCAAAGATGTAGCAAAGGAGGAAGAGAAGCAGGTCGAGTTTCCTTCTGTTCATCTGAATACCTACCTGCAACCATACTCTGAGTGACTTCTTGCCATCTCTCTTTAAGTAAAGGACCAGTCACACTCCTTCATGTCTCAGTCTCATGAATTTCATACATTAAATAATACTCTATTTAGCGTGCAGTATTGTTTTCCCCTCAGCTCTCTTCCTTGGATTGCTGCTTGCATCCCTGGTAAATGGCATCCCACTAAGCTGTTTAGCACAGTAGGACATTCCATTAACAACTGGAACCAGTGGACATTGAGTTTCTATGCATAAAGATCAGGAAGGGGAGAGAAGGGGAGAGGACTGCCAGAAAAGTTACTCTGTAGTTGCCGGTCCCTTTTTGTTGTTGTTTTGTTGCATACATTATGATAGCTGTGTATTACAGTTATTTGTGATCAACATATGGCAAGCTGCTGGCTGAAATCTAACAGATTATTTGTTACAAAACTACATTGATGCGTATATTAGGCATTGGCTTATGAAATGATTATGAAAAATGTTCCTGAGTTGCTCTACTGATATTTTTAAATTCTCATCTATAAGCCACAGACACTGTGAGCTCCTATTATCAAAAATAATAAAACACTACTAGACAAGTAAACATGTGTTGTCTGTATGCAAAAATTTATTCAGCTAACACAGTTTGAGTACGCATCTTTTAAATGCTGATTTAGTACCTCAGCAGACACTCTCAGTGCTTGTCTTTATCTTGTAAACATTTGTGATTCATATCAATCTTTTAAGTGATGAAACTTAGGTAGTTAAAGACAGAGGTATGGAGAAGAAATTGATTTTACATGTAGTTTTTTATGATCATTTTTTGCCACATTTGCCATTTATTTTTCCCTGCCGTTTTAAAGAGGTGAGGCTTTACACACTTGCACAATCGGTCTGGCATTCTAGACAACTTCTCTAGGTGCCAGCATATTTTACATCCATTTAGGAGAAGGATTCAAGTCTTGTATCCTACAGGTCTCAGACCCTGTTCTAATTTTTGTTCTGTGGAAACAGAAGTTTGGTAGATGAAGGAGACAAACAGGTTCACACAGTCATCCCAGCCCATTTGTTGCACTGAGCCAGTCACACTGTATGTCCTACTACAGACCCAAACTGATGATAGGGACAAAGGTGGTAGAGTCGGGTGATGCATCACATAAATACAAAGAAAATTGGGCATGGTTGTTTCTACTTCTTGGTAAACAGCTCATTATACTAAATTTTCATAAGTTTTTGTTGTGTTTATTTTTTAACTGAAAAGAGCAAGAGGCCTAGAAAACTGGTAATTAATCACACAGTACATGGAAATCTGCAGAGACTTGGAGATGGTGAAGTAGGATCAACTTTATGAGAGTGCACTAGTGTGCCACAAACTGAAAACAAACAGCAGCTTGTGTAGGAAAAGCTGTAAATAAGATTTGCAGATAGAGGAGACAGCTTTGTCTTTTGCTTCTAGAGTACTTGGAGTATCTCAGATGTAGTGAGAAGTCTGCTAACAATTTAGAAAGAATATACTTAGAATGCAGTACACGATGTGGTGGTATTTTTCTTTAAAAATCATGCATATGTATATAATCTATGTATGTACACAGGTGCAGGAGATTTGTGTCAAGATTTGCTTTCAATTTGAAAACAGTAGATGGGTTTTTTCTGTTCATTTCTTCTGGTTTCAAAATGTAGACTTCATGGGAAGAAGGCACCCCTAAATTTTAATGACAGCATCAGAAAACTAAGACTAGAATATCAGGAATATTTTGTAACTTAAGAAGAAATGGGAATGGGATCCAATACAGGAAAATCAATAGCCAAATTATGCTTGCTAGTTCACACCTTTTACAATGATCAAGCAAAAGAGATAGCACGTGTTACATAATGTGTGATTATTTCATGGTTGTTCAACATGCACTAGGGAGACTAAAAGCATGATTTTACACCTACAGGTCAGAGATCAGAGTCTGTATAACACGACTTGATGTTAGTCCTGACAGCAAGTGACTGAATTCACTTATTCTAAACCTCAGGAACAAGAGGAAGATACTAATGCCATAACTGATGGACAGAACTGAAAGATTTTGTTAATGTTTGAAAACTGACTTCTAGATCCTAAGGAGACACTGCATTTTAAATTGCTTCTTTTATATAAAAGTTCCTGTAGAAAACAAAGGATCTCACAAACTAACAATAAATGGTCCAAGTGAAGCCTCATAAATCTGAATATTTGTTCCCTCTTGCCAAACCTCAAGGAGGTTCAGATCACAATATCTTATATGGCAGTGCTGTCCTGTCTGGGGGCTGAGCAGGGACTAGAGGAATCAGAAAGAGAAGTCTTAGTTTATTTCCTAACTTTGAACCTTTTGCTTCTTGAATGTAAAAATGTTATGGAGTAAGTTGCTCAGTCATTTGAAGGATGGAAAGTTTCTGAATTCTTCTCATGTTGCTTCCCTTCTTCTAGTAAATCAAGAAGCATAGACAAGCACTGGGAAGCAAGATGTGGGCTCTCCTAGCAGAGGTGCTACATTATGAAACCTTGCAAGATAGAATGGGGACCGATACTATTCAATATATTCATCAATGATTTGGATGAGAGAATAGAGTGCACTGTCAGCTAGTTTGCTGATGACACAAAGCTGGGAGGAGTGGCTGACACACCAGAAGGCTGTGCTGCCATTCAGCAAGACCTGGACAGGCTGGAGAGTTGGGCGGGGAGAAAGTTAAGGATAACAAGGGCAAGGGTAGAGTCTTGCATCTGGTCAAGAACAACCCCAGGTACCAGTATAGGTTAGGGATTGAGCTGTTGGAGAGCAGCACAGGAGAAAGGGACCTGGGGGTTCTGGTGGACAGCAGGATGACCATGAGCCAGCAACATGCCCTTGTGGCCAAGAAGGCCAATGGCATCCTATTAAAAGGGGTGTGATTAGCAGGTCGAGAGAGGTTCTCCTCACCCTCTACTCTGCCCTGGTGAGACCACATGTGGAATACTGTGTCCAGTTCTGGGCCCCTCAGTTAAAGAAGGACAGGGAACTGCTGGAGAGAGTCCAATGCAGAGCCACAAAGATGATTAAGGGAGTGGAACATCTCCCTTATGAGGAAAGGCTGAGGGAGCTGGGCCTCTTTAGCTTGGAAAAAAAGGGTGACCTTATTGATGTTTATAAATATGTGAAGGGAGTGTGTCAGGAGAATGGAGCCAGGCTCTTTTCGGTGGTATCTAATGATAGGACAAGGGGCAATGGGTGTAAGCTGGAACATAGGAGGTTCCACCTAAATATGAGAAGAAACTTCTTCACAGTGAGGGTGACAGAGCACTGGAACAAGCTGCCCAGGGAGGTTGTGGAGTCTCCTTTTCTGGAGATGTTTAAAGCCCACCTGAACGTGTTCCTGTGCAACTTGGTTTAGGTGATCCTGCTCCAGCGGGGGGATTGGACTAGATGATCTTTCGAAGTGCCTTCCAATCCCTAACATTCTGTGATTCTGTGAAAACTCTTCTCTGCATCTCTACCCCTACAGTTACCTACAGTTAATAATTTTAAGGGCATTGTTGCTGTAAGCCTATACATATTTCAACAACAGTAATGATAAATATCCACAGTACCAAAAAAGGGATTTTCTTTTATTAGAGTGGACCCTATCCATCTTGGATTTAAGTCTATCTCAGGATGGCCAAGTTTAAACCTCCTTTGTTGAATCTGATCAATTTGTACAGATTCAATTAAAGTCATTTTTCCTCCCCAGCATAACTCCCATTAGCTTCAGAGAACGTATTTCCGAATTAAAAATATAGAATACTGTCTGTAACTTGGTTATCAGTGTATGGCTAGGAAGAGTTTCAGCTCAACTTGGAGTGGGCAAGCGTCCACAATACAAAAATGATGTCATATTTGATAATTATGTTTTAGTCTAGACTTTATGGAAATTCAAATTATTCTCTCGTTTCTAAATATAGTTGTTCCAGATGTAGGTGCAAGTTTGTTGACAAGTCAATCTAGATAAAAACTCTGGAAGTCTTTAGTATAGAGCACTGTTAATCCAGCTCTTTTCATGAGCATTGTGTTTACCTTATTTTCAATTTAAAATAAAAATATTGCAAATTCCATTAATTCTGATATATAAAGGAACATTTCTACAGTATGACCTCAAATGACCTGTGTAAACAGATTACTGAATTTAAATGAAACAGAAAAAATATTTTACTATAATCTCTCTGTTTATATTACCTTCCCATTGTTTCAGTTTGTTTCCTTCAATGCCATCCATTAATCACTGAATGCAAGCCTACTGACCATTTACTGTCTTACAGAATGCAGTGTATAAGCTATGCACTATCACATCCTTTTAAGGAAGACTGTGTATTTTGGACACAACAAGAGGTGTTAAAACCACATTATCCAAACAAATCTGCTCACCACACAACATTCTCTAATCATTTTCATTCTCAACAATTCAATTAAAACAGAAATTAGGACAATGAGAAAAATCTATATTTTAGCCAAAGAAGTTATTCATGAAAAAGGAATGGGAAGATTACATCTGTTGTATTGAATCCAGATTATTAGCAAGCTTTGGTGCCAAGTCCTTTATTTTTCAATGTTGAAAACCACTTTTCCACACTAAACTAGCCCTGTGAGGGAGATCACATAGTATTCACAGTTTTCCAATCAGAGGATTTATTTTTCAACAAGGGAAAAAAATTTTTCAAAGTTCTGGTATGAAAATGACAACCCATTCGTTATGAACTTCAGCAGACATCTTTTTAGGATGCATGTATAGTTCAATGACCCCCCCATATATATTTTTTTTATATGGGCTTGAGCTAGCACAAATGTGAACTGCTGGAAGTCAAATCCACAACCTAAGAATGTGCAGATATTTTCTCATTTGTTTCCTTCACTGAGAAGGCACAAAGGACACAAAAGCAGCAATAAATTTCAACTCCAGTGTTTATGGAATGATAGCAACATGATTCATGTCTTTATTCTCAAGTAGGTTCTGCATATTCAGGATGCAATTATGATTAAAAAAAAAAAAAAAAAGGTATGACAAAGAAATAGAGATTGTTCCTTCTCCAGACTTACTTTCACTTCCCTTCCTCTTGATTCTATGTACTTTTGTGTGATTTTGCAACAATGTTCAAATATGTTTCTTCCCTCACCGTGAAGCTACCAGGCCTCATTCCTCATTTCATTCTTTTGCAACCACTAAACGTACAGTATCTTTCCAGAATAATCTAATTCTTATGTTGTCTAATGCCTCCTTTCTCTGTATCAAGTGACTGCTTTATTCCCCTTAAATTTCTCCTTTCTCAAATTCTAGTTTCTCTGTTTCCTATTCCAAGACTCTGGATTAACTTTTCACTTATTTACTTTCATTCATTTCCTCTTTTCCAAATTTACCTCATTCTCTCTTCCCCCAAATATCTCTGTCATCAGCCTTACTATCTCCCAAACCCTTCCACCTTTCCTTCCAGAATTACACTTTTGCTTATATATGTAATGGGGGAAAGGGCAAGGAGAAAATATTACTTAGTTGAGATCTAACACAGGTTAGTACACTCTTTCTTAACACATTGAGAAGGAAGGTGTAGCAAAATACCATACAATATACATGGCTTTATTGCATCCAGTACCTACACTGTTCTACAGGACATCCTTCAGAAACTAGAGGCACTGAGGCAGGGTATCCCACTGAGTATTTCTTCTTGATAGGGCATTCAGTACCCAAATGCCTGATTGGCTCTGTGTTTTTCCACGTCTCTCTGCCTAGATCCAATTCATTTTAGTGCTGCAAGGCATAAGACTGATCTCAGAAGGAGTTGACATATAACTAATATTTGGAAGCAGCTTTTCTTCAAGATTTTGAGATGGAACATCAAAGGAATGAAAAGGGTAAGTCACTGTCTTACCTGATTCTGAGCAAGAAGTAGGTCACAAATATAATGTCATATTGGGGGCCTTTAGGAACAGTACTAGAAGGCATAAGCTGTCTTATCAAGGACAGCAATGCTTTTGGAATCAGGAAGACATTAATTCAAATGCCAGTGGTATGATTGACCCCTCTTTTCACATAATAAAAGAGGTAGAAATCCTTGAATTTGCATAATAAAGGTAACATGCCCAATCTCAGAACATTTATAACAGTTCACCCCTGCAGACTCTGTAGTGAGCAGCAGCTGGTTTTGTGGACTCACATGAGCAGAGACTATTTAAAAGGTGCAGCTTGAAAGAATGCTATGAACTTTTTTCTTTACATGCAGACTCCTGAGGTGTCAAAATGTAGTGATGATAGTGATGTCTTCCTGTAATTATGCTCTCAGCACATTCAACAATATGCTGAGTGTCATCAGTATGATCTGAAACAATAAAGTTTGCTACCAAGAGATAAATCATTATCTCATTCCACTACACAAATTGTCTTTTATTCTAAACACACACACATACACAGATCCTCTTTTCTAAAAGGATGTATGAAAAAGAACGAGTCAAACTTGGGATGTGGTGAAGTACTTTCACAGTTGGACATTTTCTGTGCCACATAGTAGTTTTTAAAAACAGAGAGGAAGTTGCCTTGTAGTTCTTTCCTGGGACACAGGAAAGTGCTAGATTTATGACAATTATTTTTTGGTATGATTTCACTAAGAAGCAATCAGGGAGAGAAAGTGAGTATTTTAGTTACAGCAAAAATGAAGCTACTAATTTTTTCATTTAGCAAGAATTGTTATTTTACTTGATAATTCCTCAAATAATAGAGGGGAAGAAAAGCAAGTGTTCTTGTGTGTTTGGAACAACATTCATGAATAGAAAAAAAAATAAAGGAAAGAATATTAGTAGATATTTCTATCAGTCCAATGCTTTCAAACATCAGAGGTTCTACTGGCTCATGAGCATGTCAGTTACCAAGGAACGTAAATACCACTGCAGTTGGTCCTTTGTTCATTGCTACCAGGATGCTGTCCATCATAGCTTAACAAATATTTTGACCTCTATTTTGGTGTTGCTAAGCAGAAAAAAGACAGACATGCCTCCAGCAGAAGGAGACATGCCTCCTCTTCCTACTCCAATAGATCTAGGTGATATGAAGACCATGTATATAGCAAATGGTAAAAAAAATGAGTTATGTTTATAAGTTATTATTTCATTTTCTGAGCACAAAAATGAGTTTGCATTTACTGGGAGAATAAAAGGCAGTGAGCCACTAAGTAAGCAAGCTAAGTTTGACCCTGCTAAGTTTATGCAGGTTATGACCCTGCTAAGTTTTTTTCAGACCTGTTTCCCAAAATGAAGTGGTCTATCATGTTAAGATAGCCTACATTTGTCGTGTATTTGGTTTGCCTTAAAAAAAAATTGGTCCATGCTCACTTTACATAATGATTCAGGATTGGTCTGCATCAATGGTCTATGCTTTTCATTATTTACTGTTCTCCCAACCTGAAGAAACAGCACCTGGAGAAATCTGCTTCCAAAGGGATCTGGAAGATAGAAAGCTTCCACTAAAGTAGAGAAAAGGCTTCTCAGAGCTGGCATATACTTATTTTCATACTGTATTATCTTGATCTTGTCCAGGAGTACAGATATGGAAAGTTACCTAGCACTATCATCAGTGATGTTAATTGTAGTTCTAAGCAGAGGGACTTAAAGTTGGTTCTGGTCCTTTGAAGTACAAGAGGAAAGTACCTTGTGTCTTGTGAGTAATCAGAATGTCCTTCTCCAATGAGGCTTTGAAAGCTGTACATTGCGACTTATGTACTTAGTACACCATTTCATGCTAGTATCCAAAACTGAAGAAAACAAAATCAAAAAGATTTCAAAGGTATAAAGGAGATTTTTTTTACTCACTTGTGTCCTAAGATAATACTGGTTTTGTGCGTAGTAAAATATACTTTAAATAAGTAGCTGAGCATATCTTTTCCTACCTCTGCAATTTTTGTATTACATATGATATTGATTATCTATACAAGAAGTATCAAACAAGTTATACAAACAAAGGCTCATGCCAGTGCCTATGCACAACATAATTCTGAGCAGACTTAGCATTCACACTGCATTAAATGAGGTGAGTCTTCTATTAAAAGTGATACACTTGGATAAGCATTTGCAGGAGCAGACACATAAAATATGTAGTTACATTTCCTTCTAAAGGCTGAATTGGTCTGCTGAAACTTTTAAAGGCCCTATGAAAAGTATATTTTTATGAGTATAGGAATTTAATATATTCCAAAAATATCCAAAATGCTGTCACCAAGTGGAAAGCATTTAAAGAAATACTAGGAGATGATATTCCCAGAGCTCACTGCTAAAACCTTAGCGATTTCTATCTTCTAGTTATTTACACAAGATCCACTCCCCTTTCCTCTATATAAATTGCTTTGTTCCAGGTATGATACAGCAAGGTGATTCATCTCTCCTTACAAAACCCCAGTGGAAATCTGAGTGCTCTGAGAAATTCATGGATTCTTGCTAGCCAATGTAACTAGGACTACATTCAGTACCTTAAAAATGCCTGTGTATTTTAAGAAAAGCAAAAAGGTTGATTTTTATTTTTTTTTTAGAAGAAAACTTTTAAACAGAGAACTGGTTTTGCATTTCCAAATTTTGTTTTTAATCTCTGTTTTCAGTGAATGTTCAGGGATAGTAATAACAGTGTAATATCTTCTCAAGAATTTGTAGCTTTGTCAGTTGTCCTGGTTAAAGGTTTCATTATTAGCTATTGGCAGTGCACAAAGGCATGAAGCATTCATTAGTTTATCATTCTATGTTAATAGAAGGTATCTATTTAACTGTGGGAAACTCACTTGCAAAAATAACTTGGTACATTGTGTGCTGCTTATTAATTTTAAAAAAAAAAAAATACAGCAAATAGCCAAGGATAAAGAACTCTCCTTTTCCAGAAGTTAATGTCTGATCAAAACAGGTTTGTAAATACCATCTTGACACAATCGAGTTCCAAACTGTTTCTGAAAATATGTTTTTTTCTGGATATGTATAAAAGCTATTTGTAATTACCATAGTCAAAAGAAAAATGAATAATGCATATTTTGTCTCTGTTTCAAAGATTCAAGCATGATTAACGTAGGTAAATCCATTTGAAATGTACAGTTCATTAGAACATCTTTAGAAACTCCTAATCTCCAATTGCCAAGGCGTTCCAGGATTTTTTTTTACTTCACTGAAACATTTTTTTAAAATGGAAGTGTTAAACTAATCCCTTATGAAAATTTGTTTGTCAGCACAATAAATTATCCTGTGAATTTTATGAATCAATTTTTAATAACTGATGAGAAAAAAATCCTGATCAAAAAGTTTTCCTAAGTGTATTGTTTTGTATTTAAATGTATTAAATATGAATTACAATTGTTAGCTCATATTACATATATGAAATGTGATCATATTGTATGTTAATGTATACTTTTATATATTTTATATCATCACTCAATATATAAACTTGAAGGTTAAATTCCTTATTTAAGACTTAATAGTGATGAAATTCATGTGCAACATTGCTCTTTTGTTGAATCGTGATATTATACAATTACAAGAGAGAGTGTTATAGGATATCACATAAGAAAACAATAAAAGTTTTCTTCAAAGCATAGTATTGTTAGCCTGTTCTCAAAGCTTTTTAAATGTTCTTGCCCTATAAGATAATTTTGGAACTGAGCATAGGCCTCTACCTAGACTAATGTGAGCGCTAAGAAGCACTTTAGCTGGAGTGAGATGGAGTATCTGAATGGTACTAACTCATCTTAACTTTCTTAGTTATACCTCAAATATCACCAAAGCAGTCAAAATGGTTAACTCTGAACAAAAAATGTAAATTTCCATTAGAGGGAAGATTGTGACTGTTTTTAAACAGACGTCTTTGAAGAGTACAGTCTAAAATCTCCTTTGTTTTCAGAATCTAGAAAAGAAGTTATTTTTGCCTTTGTGTTCCTAACATATTAGAGATGACATGTTGTGGGTAGAGTAAGGACATGGGAGGCACCCTTAATTAAAGAGAAGCTTCCATCCCTCACAGCTATACAATTTCTTAAGTGATAAGTAATCCATATTTCAGAGTAATCTGTGATTTAGTCTGCCTTTTAGGTTATATGGTTGAGAGCTACCAGCAATACTTATTCAGACTGAGTTACTAGTGCAAAATACTTCAGAAATGACATGCAGATCAGGAGTTCTAGAGTCAATCCTCTTTACAGTTTCATTTTTCCAGCCTACCTGAGGCAATTAGTTGACATCTATTTACTGGATTTTCTCTCTTATGGTGTAATGTTATAGTACAATGTGTAATCAAATTCCCATTAATATTTTCAATGCTGTTATCCATATTGAGCAAAATCTTAGCTGTACAAAAATGACAAAGTTGTGCATGAATGTCCAAAGTAGTAATACTACTGACTAAAAAATGGCTTTTCATGTACCTTGCTTTTCCTTGTTAGTTGGCATATAACTACTATAAGTAATTAATAAGCATGAAAAGAAATAATAATGCAGTTTGTGTAATAATAAATCTAGTTGGATTGCATCAGGAGAAGTCAGACATTTTCTTGTTATGTCAGGCTTCCAGAAACAGTACTGCTTTTCAGCTTTTCTCAGAAACTTAGGGGCATCCAGAAATTTGAGTGCAAGTTCTCCCTTGACCCAGAGATTTTGTACAGGAGAGTATAACTTAGGTGATTCTGCTCAAGCAATAGCTAGTCCTGTTTGCGTGGGGAAAGGAGGACAAGATCACTGCCAGAGATACCTTACAATCTCAACCATTCTGTGATTCTGATCACTCAATCATTCAACAACTGTAAGTCAAAGTTCCTATGGGATCTTTGTTCAGGAGCTTGCAGGGCTCACTGACAGCTTTAAATTAGATATGAAGAGGGATGGAAGGAGATAATATGAAGCTTGTGTGACAAAATATGGGATGACATGCCATGGTTAGAGGGATAGGATACTGGTGAGGGCTCTCAACCTGTTGCTCTGTGGCATGCTAAATACTTAAAGTCCTATTGAGATGAGCCAGGGGCTCCTGAGCTGATAGAACCCAACAGGAAAACATTGGTGAAACACGTGAAAGTTATTAAGGGGAGTTCCTCTAAGGAGTTGACACACCAAACCGTCCAAGTTTTCTTGCCATAACTGCAAAAATTGCATATCGAAGAAAATTTATATGAAGTACCACAATGTTTCGAAATTACATTGGGGTCTATTCTGTAAAGAAACCTTATGCTGCCAATAGTGGCCTTCTAGCAACAGGACAGCTCTCCCTCAACATCAGTCCTTTCTCCAAACACATGAAAATGCTGGGAAGAAGTATTTCATATCCTAAAGAATTATTTAATTAAGAACTACTGTCATCTTATCTTTATAGACACTGCTTATTTTCTAAAAGATCTCCCTATCTAAAATTGCTTTTCTAGATGTACCACTTACTTGCTGTATCAGTTGTATCACAATTATTCTATGAATACAATAAATAAACATATTCAAAGTCTGCTTGAGGTAAATCAGAGAAGTGTAAGTTTTTTCCCATGTCAGATCTTGCAAAACTATCATGTAGAAGGGTAAAGGTGTTGTTTGCCAGGATGACTATAGACCTTTAGTGTCTGGATGGCTTTTCTCCAATGATGTCTTGTGCTTGCAGTAAGCATTGATGCCTTCTGGTAGCAGAGAGCCCCTGAGGGCAGAAGGCAGATGACAGAATAAAAGTTGCTCTGATAGAAGTTTAAACTCTAATCATTAATTATTTGTTCATTGTAGAAATTGGTGCAAGTGATACTTGACAGGGTTATTTTTTGTTCAGCTCTTCTTGAACACGGAATTTGATTTTGTGCAGTTATGTTATTTCCAAAGATATAATTAACACAGGGTCATCTCAAAATTATATGTCTCAATAGGTAACTAGCTCTTGTCCTTAGTTACAGGCAAAAACCCCAATTTGTTTGCTTGCAATTGTCAAACCATAACTATGATAGAAAAATTCCATGTGGATGTCTGCATAAAGTTGAACTGGGGCAGGAAGTTGGAAACATTCAGGCTGGATAATCAAAGAGAACAAGACTGTGGTATAAGAAAAAGATGTGTTCCTGCATCACTGGTCTTAGAAGGAAGGAGGAAAAAAATCTCAAAAGCATAAGCATAGCATCTTTCACAGCCTTGAACAGAAGGCAGAATTATTGAATCTTTTTATTAATCTGTTGCCAACCAGTCTCTGACAAATACGGGGATAAGTGTGCGCACATCTATTGTTGATCACTCTCGAGGATGACAACTTACTGTTATCACTTACTTTAGTTGTTCAAGGAACGGAGGTTTGTGTAATGGACCTAATCAGAGACTCCAGTCATCCTTAGGAAATACTTTGACCACTATGGTTTTCAATCATAAATTTGATTACTGGAGAGGCTAATTCACAAATATTTCTTTCTATATTTTTAATTCACCACAGGAATACTGTTATCCTAGATGTTATTTAGTGAAATGCCTTCATACTTATCTACAACTGTCAGTATTGTAACACTTTTCTGACAACCAGCAGTAACTACTAATGGGGTTATTGGTATCACAAATTATCATTCAAACTGGAATAAATAGTAGTAACAAGCAAAGACCGGTTTAAGATTCTGTGTGACACTAACAGATTGGCAGAACTGAACTGGAAAAGAAAAAAAAAAACAGGCTTATGCCAAAACACAAGGTCAGAATCTACTTTCTTAGCTCTATAGCCAGTGTATAGGACAGGAAATATCTTGCAACTTCTGTGTTGCTAAGTTTGCTATAGCTGATTGGTATGCCAGAGAGATGACTTCAGTTCTTCTATAATCTTGACAGTTAAAAGATATTCCTACAAAGTAAAATGAAGCGTGATTCTGTTTTGCTAGCTCGCTCTCTCCTTCAAACAGTCCTGCCAACTACAACAACTTTGTGCTGCTAACTCTCTGCTTCCTCCAGCCCACACCAAACTCAGCAACATCTCCTTAGCATACCTTCATCTTTCAGTTCCTGTTTCCACTCTCAGGAAAAACACCTATGTTCCTCTCTATCTTTTAGTCTTTATTTGTTCATCTTTCATTCTTCATCTGTTACAGGAACTCTTTTCCTCAGGAACTTTCTTCAAAATTATCAACTTCTTGTTTCTTCTGTTGCTGTTCCTTATTGCTTCTTCTACTGTTTCCCTCTGATTTGATTCCTGGTTAATATATCTCTAGCCTTGCCCAACACCCCATTCACGATCACCTGAGGGAAGGTAGGGCCTCCCACAGGTGGGCCAGGTTCTATCCTTTGGGGCCTGAAACTACTTGGGGAACAAAACATTCTGCTGGGTTGGGACTCATCCATACGTCAATTCCAACTTGGGGCCCACAGCTCAGGCCCCAGCACTTCAGATTCTTGCATTTGTTATGTCCATCCTACCAGTATAACAGTAGTGAAATCTCAACTGCATGATCTGAACACTTGATAGCAACAAGGTTCTGTGCCTTGAAAACAGCTCTGGTTCCAAATAGAGGTAACCAGATAGGCATTGTGAATAGAGTAATAGAAAGTCTGCATTTAAAGAGCTTAGTGAGGAAACAAAACAGCCAAAATGACACAGCAATAAATTTTATGACCATACCAATATTAAACATAAGTAAATTTTACAATGGTTTAAATTTAGACCAGGAAAAATGAAATGGTAATGAAAATGCATGGAAAGAATGTGCACAAATCAAATCATAAGTGGGAATTAAAGGACAATTTATTCATTTTGGGAAAATCTCCTCATCTACATCCACCCATATGCCAAAGTTGGGATTGTTTCAGATACACAGGAAAAGTTTATTCCAGTTTTTCTCTTATACAACTATTTTGAAATTCATGGCAATATTTTAAAGGCAAGCTTGTACCACAATACACAGTGTATAAATTTTTTATTTACTTTGTAGTCATTACTTCCTTTAACACATATTTGGAGCTATATTATTCACATTTTTGTTAAATAAGTGATCTGTGTACTGTAATAGCTTTTTAATTTGCCAGTTTTAAATGTTCTAAATTGCAATTATGAATGGTCGTAAAGTGATATAAAGTTCTTCTGTGTTATGTTTCTTAGGTGTAAGTCAGTCTTTCCTTTCTGCTCTTTAAAGTCATAGCAAGACTCTGCACTCAGTTTGTTTTTCTCCATAAACCCAGCCACAGTCAAAAGAAGCACTAAGAACTTAAGATCTTAAAGCCAGCATGGTCCACCACACGCTCTCCAAGAATTGGAACAGCTTTGGGTTTAGAAAGCTTTCTTTTCTGTGATTTTTATACAGTAAAGCAAATGAAAAATTTCTAATGCTTTTCTCAGGTCTTCCATATCCAGAGGGGTCACTATGTCTGAAAAAATTATGGTTGTAAAAGAAAACTACGACTCTGACTTTTCCTTTCATTTTTCAATGGTGTATTGTTAGCTTTAATCTGCTCTAAACTTTGCCATGTCATAAAAAAATCCTTTTTATTTATAATTCACTGTTAGCTGTTTATTTCAAGCTAGTGGAACTTTCCTTGTTTTCCAGAAAAAAAAAATCCAGTTACTAAGTCCTGTTATTTTTAAATTGAAATTAAAGTTAAAACACTTTCCATTTTGGTAAGAAGAATTTGTCTCCTAGGGATTTCTTTACTACATTACTGCCTGCTAGCTGTGTATACTGATTTGGGTACCGAAATAAATCTTTACTGTATTTATATCACATTACTATAATAAGAAGTTCAGTTTTAGAGCTTTAGGAGCATTAAGTAAACATTTTAAAAAGCATAATATATCTTCTCTTTCATGAACATTTCTTCAAATTTCTAGAGTCTAAAGTGAAGTAATACTTTTTAAGGAAACTTTTATAAGTGTAGTGTTAAAATAATTTTAAATAAATAAAGATGGATTCCTTTTTTTTAAAAAAAAGAATGCATTATGTGTAGGACCTACTGCCTTGCAGAATGGTGAGAATGTGACCCAGCAAGTTCCCTCTTCAATACACTAGTTGGCAATATACTAACTCAGAAAAAAAGAAAAAACTGCTCCCCCCCACACCCACAAACCCCTCTCCCCCCATCAAACTGTTACAAGAGAAAGAAGACTGTATTGACGAGATATCCTTTTATAGGTGTCTTGTGATTTCTAACTTCTTGTGATATTTTCTGAGAAAAAAACCCTGATGTACCACTAACGGAAACTGTCCTCATGTATCTGCAGGGCCTTCATGTTTCAGATACAGTGTTACTTCCGCCTTTGTAAAAACCAATAAAATTAATTTCTGAACTGAAAGGTCATGTCTGATTTGTCACCTGCGTTCTTTAGACTCATTACATATACCCAAGGCATTATGGGCAAAAGTTAGGTTTGAAAACAGGGAAAAAATAGAGGTAGAAAACTGCAAGTTTCTAAAAATATAGCTAAATTGGACTCCCTAAGTCAGAACATATTCCTATTTGTCAGATCTGTTCAAGTGTCACTTGACTGTTCATTTTTCCAGAGTGGAACAGTTTTTCTTCCTAGTGGGAGGAAATTTCTTCCTTGACATGAAGCCTTGATGAGCTCAGGCTGGCAAAGAGAATCTTTTCTTACTCTTCCACATTGTCATTTAATAGTGTCTTTGTCCAGGGATAGATCATCTCTGACACTACTTTTCTACCATCTCTTTACTGCCAGACTGGTATTTGCTAGAGACGCAACTCCAGTAGTGCTCAAGGGAATCATCTTAGGATCATTCCAATCACTTCCATATAAGCATGTGTATACATGTGTGTATTTTTGGGTTTTATATATATTTATATTTTGTAAAAAAAAAGATAATCTCTGAACAACTGTGAAAATAGCCACGTTGACATGCATTTCAGTTGACAACTATGTAGTCATGAAGATGTGGTTTGCAATATTTTCAAAGTGCAAATGTGTTTGCAATGAAGCTGCTTGTGTTCACAAGAAATGCAAAATGATCTACATTTTAGAATATTTTTAGGTCCCTCTGAATTGTAGGGTGTCTATAAGCAGAGATTATCTTTGCTTCCTATAGATACTTGTAAAAATAATTTCATGAGGGGAATGAAAGACATAGGAGTATATTTTGAGGGGTGTACTGAATAATTTAAAAGATTAAGTTAAGAAGAAGTCAAAGCCTCTTTGATTTACATAAGCAGTTCAATAATTTTTATAGGATTCTTAATGCTATGACATATAAAACATAGATGTGTACGACACTCCAGGATTTGAGAAGTCTGTTCTATAAAAACAAAATAAAAATGAAAGTATAGTTGTAACCATGAAGCAGCTGTCCAGAAGCATAATACTAGCAAATTTAACCACTGCATATTGCTAACTTATTTTTGTTAATTTCTTTTGAAGGAGAGATTTTTGCAGATTAACTTTTCTGAATGAAAGAATTGTCACAAAGACCCCCAAACTACAGTGTGTCTTTTGTTTTGCTATTTATAAAGGTCTGTGAGTGCACACATGGTAGACCCAAAATCTATCAAAATAACCTAGTTGTCCCCTGCCACATTTATTAGGTTCAAATTGTTCTTGTGATACAATCACAATAGCCTGAATTTTAGTCTTACATTTGTTGGTGAACCAAAAAGCTGATACTAAGTTTATAATTCATGTCAGGTAAACAAGTCTCTGTGGAGAAGAACATTTGAAGAAGACAAATTGTATTGTCAGGATAAGAGACAGTCTGAACTTGACTCCCTGTTTCAGTATATAAATGTGCATACTGGCAAAATATATTGCATTATTTAAAATTTTGAAGATGTAGAGCTAATAAAAAAGGGAAAAGGAATTTTTATAACAGTTTTTAACAGAATAATGCAAACAAATGAAACTGCTCAGGTGTGGCAGAGAAAAAAGTACTTTAAAAAAAAGTACTTTAAAAAAAAGTGCTTTAAAAAAATGTACTTTAAAAAAAAGTACTAAGCAGTGCCTTTTTTAATTCCCTAAAGACACATCTAAACCATATTAAAATAACTTGCTTAGTTTCTAAATGTAAACAGTTATTTAGTCACAAATCTTGACAAATAGTTTCCAAAATCTACAAGATACAGTACACCAGAGCACTCCTAAGGGAGTCCTGTTAATTCTGTGTATTGGCTTTCATGTGATATCTGGTTAATATTTGCTGCCCTCTGTAGTTTACTCTGACATAGTTTATATAAAATCATCTGAAGTGACTAAAATTTAGAAACTCAAAATATAAACCAAGGACCCTGATCTTTTCTCCTGATTATCCTTTGGTTATCCCTTATTTCTATTATCTTGTCTGAACTGTTGTTGTGTTGAGAATTGGGATTATTCTCAATTAAGTTTCTGTTCAAATTTATTTGATAGATTAAAATGAACAGTTATTTCAAAGTAGAGGGATCATATTTTAGACTTGATTCTTCTAAAATAAATATAATTCTTTTAAAGAGGCAAACCAGGAAAATATTTAATAAACCGTTTTGTAAATAGTCACAGTTTGTAAACATCAACATACTCCTTACTGTTCCTTGAAGTCTATTTTTGGGGAAAATGATGAAAAGTGGTAGTGTGGAAGTTTAGCAGGCACCTAAGATGCTTGCTGAGTTTAAAATGGCTCTGTCTGACTAATGGGTTATCATACTGTGCCCTAAAATTTAATAGCCAGACTGCATAGTCATCAACATCTTCCCAGTGTTGAAGGAGGAGGGATTAAAACAGTCTAGTAATACGTTACAGGAGAAGAGGAGACTGCTGTGAGATACAGCTCAGGTTTTTTTCACTCAGAACCAGCTCATGATGATCAGCTTCCTGAAGATGTTATGAATTCCTGGAGGTGTTACAAGGCAACTAGACAAAGGATGTTGTGTACTTATTTTTGGTTTAATTTATAAGAAGAAAATCCTGACTTCTGGAAAGCTAGGACCTGAGGTGGTTTGCAGCACATTGTTATGTTGATTGAAGACTATCAGGTCTTGTAAAGCAAACATTTGTAGGTAACAGTCACCAAGAATGACACCCAAGTTCAAAAACTGCATTCAATGAGTTCAAATTCAAGACCTCCTAACCATTCAACATTAATTTCTCTCATTTACAAATGACAAGTAATGGAGCTAAAAGGCAAAGTGAGAACTGATATGAAAAAAGGGCCAGAGGTGCCAGCCTTTGCCACACATGAGGACACAATAGTAAATCTAATCTAGTTCAGGAAAATCCTGGTACAGATAGAATTACCTTGAGCTGTACTTGACCTTCAGCAAAGATGATCATGCCATGCATTAAGTCAAAATCAACAGGTGAGGAATGACCTAGTCATTTGAAAATTGCTTTGTGCTCGCAGAGTTAATCCATCCCTAATGCTAGGCCTGAACAACTCTAAGACAGAAAAATGCATGGGGAGTTCTTTGCTTCAATGGAGGAAAACACAAACTTAAACATCAGCATTCAGTTTAAACAGGTGTACACTAGTTAGCATACATAAGGTAGAAATTTATCTGAAAAACAAGTTAAGTAAACAAAGTAGGAGGAAGGAAGAGGTCATTTAAAGCAAAAACGGGAAAAAATACTATGCTAAAGTCTGTATTTCAAGTAGGGTTTCAAGAACTTACAGGTCAGCAGAAATGGTAGTGAAACTCTCTCTCTTCATTTCCTCTGTATATTTGCCTGAAACTGCTATTACCAATTTATGGTTTTATACGTCCACGATATATTAAACAATGGTTGCAAATCCAGATTTTAGATACACACTGAAAAAACCTTACAAAGTTAAAAATGGCATATCTTTAAAATAGTGTGACAGTTACCGAGTCATATTGCTTATGCATAACCAATTTATCAATCCATAAATCTGAACTTCAGGAAAAGGTCATTTAAATAATTTGTTCTCACTTACTGTATAATAGAGGATACAGAATTTCTCTCTCCCAGTCCTGCCTCATGCCATTACATTGCTTTAACAAAAACATGTATTTTGCAAAAGCATCTAATCTTCACTTAAAAACCTGCTCTATGGAAAATCCCCATTCTTAGAGAAGTTATTTTAGTGTCTGAGCAGCCTTTCTCCTTAAAATAAGGCTGCTATTTCTCATCTGAAATTGTTTTTTTGTTGGCTTTAAGACACCAGAATTTGGCATCCATCACTATCAAAAATCTTAACTTACATACTTAAGAACTACAGAGAAATCTGGTTTTATTTCCATCTGTTTAAACCGCATAGATTGAACTCTTGTATCCAAGACAATAAACAAGCTTCCTCAAGTCCTGTGATTTTTCTAAGGAATATGTTGGAAATACCACCTATTTACAATGTGCATATGCTTTCTATTTCATAACAAGCTTTGTTCCTAGTATTCCATATGTATTATTAGAGCTACAAAGATGATTAGAGGACTGGAACACTTTTCCTATGAAGACAGGTTCAGAGGATTGGGCCTGTTCAGCCTGAAGAAGAGAAAGCTCCAGGGCAGACCTTATTGCGACCTTCCTGTACCTGAAAGGGGCCTATAAAAAGGCAGGAAAAGAACTATTCACGAGGGTTTGTAGCGACAGGACAAGGGGTAATGTCTTTAAGCTAGAAAAGAGTAGATTTAGGTTGGATATTAGAAAAAAGTTCTTTAATATGAGAGCGATTGATCACTGGAGCAGGTTGCCCAGAGAGGTAGTGGAGGCCCCATCGCGGGAGACATTCAAGGTCAGGCTTGATGGGGCTCTGAGCAATCTCACCTAGTTAGAGATGTCCCTGCTTATTG
>VYZX01034238.1:238-11473 GCA_013401335.1 Brachypteracias leptosomus
GAAGGGGATAGGCTTTCCATTTCTCAATGTCATGTGTAGTCTTGGGAATGTGTAATATGTTTTTGTCCTGAAATCTTCTCTAGGGACATGAGGAAATGGTACTAGAGTGGTGAGGTGTGGCAGGAAAATAAAAGAAATGAAGATATGAAAATTGTTTTTTGGAATGATGGCTCTGTGTGGCATGGTCTCTGGGTAACCTATCATTTTCCAAAGGCACAAGACAACTTTCAGATGAATGTCCATGATCCAAAGGGTGAAGGGAGCAGATTTTGGGTTTGCATGCTGGAAGACAGCAACTCAGAGCAAGCTGGTGCTTAAAGAATAGGCTGAGTCTGCAGGCCAAAGTAGGAAGGTGCACAAGATTTTCTTTCTCTATGACAGGGCAGGGATGTGAGCACTGATGAGCAGAGTATGAAAGATGACCTTAAGACAGTTGCATGAGAGGAAGCTCCACCATCAAGCACCTTAGCACTCAAGAAGTGAAGTTACTTTAGACAAAATAAAGTTCAAGACCTGAAGAGAAAGACCTCAGCTGCAAGTCTGCTGAACACACTTTGTTGCTCCAGTTGGTGAAATGAACTTCAGTACACTTTGCCAGAAAAGCAGAATTAGTTTAACACTAGATTTTATCTTCCTAAGCCAGCACATGAAGTATCACCCTTCTAGATTTGTCAGTCTGTTTTGTTTCTTCCCAAAGTACTTATCTCTAGCATTTTCTTTGATTTTGACTCCTGACCTAGACTCATGATTTCTGATGGGAAAAAGGTGGAGTTCAAAGTATCTGCTGTAAAGTATATTTGGCTAGTCTGAAGGAAACTTCATTGCATTCTTCACTGCAGGTCTGAAACATTGCTGATTTCAGCACTGAAAGCAACTCTAAATTTCATAGAAGCTTCCTTTACAAATTGGAATTAGCAATATTACACCATTTGGTGCAAGTCCTTCAGAACTCTTCAGTCCTTTTGATTTTATTTTTTTTTTAACAGAAATAAGGCAACATGGTCTCAGGCCTTTAAAGAGAAGTTCACTCTTCAGAGAAAAATCAAACACAGAACTAGGCTGCATCTGGATGAGGAAACAGAAGGGACGACTATTTGCTACTCCCTCACTTCAGATAGTTTGTGCTTAGCTGTGATTAGACACATAGGAAAGCCTCATGTTTTCTTTTGCTGTGAGAAAAAAGTAAGAGACCCCATTGCATGTGGTGAAGTAGAAAGGCTACTGCTGTGCTCTCTTTCCCTTTCATTCTTCTTCTTTTTTTTCTCTTCTTAAGATGGGTGTTCCTTTCCTCAAAGAGAGAGGGAGAGGGAGAAAGACTGTAAACTGTCCAAAAGGACCGTGAGAAAACAGGAAGCTTTGAAAAGTACAAGAGAAAGCAAGATGAAATCTATTTGCAGGCAGTTCCCTGGGGACATGTGAGCCATTGTTAAGCAGGCTGTTCATACAGCTATATCCTTCCTTCTGCTGAGGAGAAGATTGGTGCCAAAAGGCTGCTATCTGGTCATTGCCTTAACCCTCTGAACACCAGCCAGAAATACTTGCTCAAGTCTTTAAGGGGCTCTGCCAGAGAGGCAAGGGATGTTCCTAACACCAAAGAGCAGTTCCTGATTCTCCCTTTGCTTATTGTTACAATCTCCACTTTTTTCAGAGGCACTGACGTTGATTTATTCTCCTTCAACCACAGGAGAAACGGGTTCACTGTGCTTATTTTTTTCTCTCATCCTAGGAACATTGCGTGGGGACAGNAGGAACATTGGGTGGGGACAGAGAAGCAAAGAATAAGAAAAACAGGTGTTCCTTTAGAGCTTTCATTACTGGATAGAAAATATACTGGTGGTACTCCAGCTCCTGGTTCAAACTATTGCCACCTCCAAGTTTCAATAGGCTGTCATCATCAAACCCTAACCCAAAGACAAACTTCCTCTTAATCTGCACATACCCAAAAAATACTGTGGGTTCAGATACTGCATGCAGAACAGCTGATCAAACAATTCAGTTTCTTTTCTGAAATTTGAGGGGTCAGAGGAGGATTTTGACCAAATGAGAACAGAAAAATAGCTTTGCAGGTGTTTTCAATGAATAAAAGTCTCCTTGGACAAGGATTGACAAGAGACTACCCAAGTATTTCAGTGACATAAGTTATTTTATCAATATAGAGTAACATAGATCCTAGTATACAAAATAATATTTTAATAGAGTATAAATTGAAATGAAACAAAACACTGAGGCTGAAAGACTTCAAAGTGAAATGCTTGAAAGTTATCAAGGCAAGTGAGGAAGTAAAAAAGACTCTTTTTGACTTTTTTCTATTAAAATTATCACTGAATGCTATATTTTCCTATGACATTTTGAAGTTCAGCATTTTTCAAGAGAATGTAATTCCATTTAAAATTTTTAGTCCAGTTCTGCTTCTCCATGAAACATTCCTTTTAAGAAAATATTTAATTCCATAAATATGTTGGATGAAAGAGTTTGAGAAATTCCTTCCAGATCAATCTTCTGTTACTTAGGCATAAACTGGGTTATATGCTCCACTCTCCATTTATATCCTTCTTAGTGCAGATCAAAGTGGGACTAAAACCTACAATCCTGGACTCCACAAGGTATGACTGCAGTAATGAACCAGACAGGCAGCAAAAGGAACAGATGTACAGTATCCAATACTGAGTAAGAATATAAACCTGAATAATTCATAGGGAAGATGTTAGAGATGAACATGGTCAAGAAAGCCAAAACCTCAAGGTTTATGGGGAGGGAGGAGAAGTGAGGATAGAAAAGGAATGTCAGCCTCCAGCGTGCAGAAGGGAGGCAGCAAACTGGAATTCATACAGTATCTGAAAAAGGCCAGATTGTCTCAGAGGCTGTTTTGTTAGGCTACTGATGTCCTGCCCTGAATTTCAGTCTGGTAATTACACTTGGCCCATTCAAATCCCTTCTGCAGTTGTATTTTGCTGGAGCTTTCTTTGAGTTCTTCCTTGAACTGTTGCATAGCATCAGTATGTGAAGTCATGGCTGCTGCATTTCCATGGTCCTCTGAGGTGTATGGCTTGATCTATGTTTCTAGTCAGTGTTTCAAGCTATTAAGTACTTAGATTTCTGTTTGGATGGCTATTCTAAGCAAATGTCAGGCACATTTATTGTCCTCAAACTACCATGACATTTAAGTGCTCACAAATTTAAAAAAAAGCAAATTGAGGATGAAAGTTACTGATATTGAATGGGAAAGGAATAAACTACAGATATTTACCTCCATTATTTTGTGCTACATAAGCAGAACCTGGATAAAGAAAGAAAAGGCTGGTTTATGCTAATTCAAATGCAACTGCAGTATTTGTTAGCAACTCTTGTTTCTCTAATTCTACCATATCACAAGATTACAATATCACAGAAATATTCAGTGGGTTAATGCCTCTGTCACTGAGCTTACCTTGCATTTAAAGGGTTTGACATCAGAGTGAACAATCATATGGGCCTTGAGTGTCTGCTTTTGCACAAAGCTCTTGAAGCACAAATGGCATTGATAGGCTCTAATATTGGTGTGGATCAGGACATGTCGCTTCATGTTGGCCAGTAGAGTAAATTCCCGGCCACAAATTCCACATTTGTGCTCCTTCACACCCTGTAAGAAAGAAAAAATTAGAAAATTCTGTAGATGGAAAACTTTCTAGATCATTTCATCTTTAGTACTGCAATACATGAATTATTCATCCTGCATTAGCAAAGCAAGTAATAAATTATTTCACTTTTAACATCACTTGCTCAAGTAATAGATACTTAGGTATTTTTTTTTCTGGAAAATTCTTAGAAGAATCTGAGAAGCAGAGAAGGAAAATAAAATGCAAGCTTAATGAAATAATGACTTTTGTTTCCATGAGTAAGTTTACAAATCAATGAGACATAGTCAGTAGCAGAGCTTCTTGGTCTACTCTGCTACTTATGTAAAGTATTGGTCAAATGTGTACATTTATTGACCAAGTCCCTTCCAACCCAAACCTTTCTATGATTCTAACAATAAAAGCTAACCAGTTCAGAGACTGAAGTAGTGCTTGCTTTTGATAATTGAACATCATTGGATTCTAAAAAGTCATAATCCTGTTTCAAAGAAAGCTGTAGAAAATAGTCTGAAGTAACCAAGTAGTAGTCAAGCAATGTCATCAAGTAAGGATACATATGTTACCTTCAATGAACAGAAAAAGCTGATCACTCCAAGTGGGACTTGCACTGATCCTAATGGAGTGATGTCATTTTATCTGGTGTTTACAGAGGGTTTCTAACACCTTTTATGCCATCCAGTAAGTTTATTAATGCCTAATTCAATATTCTTGCTCATATACATATGATCTAACTGCCAGACCCTCAAAAAGTCATTTAGATTACATGAAAATAAATGAATTTACCACTAAATACTTTAAAAGTTTGCTGAAGATAAAGAGGATTTATTAGTGAAGGGTCAAGAGCAGTGACCCCTCCTGCATGTCCTCATTACAAAGAAGAGTTGAAGTGATCTCTACTTTCATGCCAGTCAATGATTTTCACAGTTAATTGCAAAGCTAAAATTGTGAACTCCAACAAATTTGAAGTGCCTGCCTATCTGATGTCATTTGGTCAGTTAAGTACTGTTAATTATATTCACAGCTGAATCCACCTGCACCTGCGGACAAAGAAGCAGAAGCTCTCTAAAGGCTCAAGGACATTACATTTCCTGTGACAAAAATCCACCAAGTCTTAAATTAGTAGAATTTTGCATGGTGAGTCCAAAGACTGGGAAATTTCCAAGAAGAGTAGAAATTTTAACCATGTAGTAGGAAGAAAAAGCAAATGTGGAAGTAGGGATTGTTGGGTTTTAGAAGAAAATGTGTTTAAAAGACTGAAATGCTGCAGCATTTTTAATGTTTTTCATATAAAAGCCAAAATTCAGGTGTTAAAGGAAAAATGTGCAAAGCTGGAAGCAAATTTTTATAACGGGTGGGGTTTTGACTTGTCTTAACGACATTTTTGTAAAGGTGGATAAGCCAATTTCAGACAAACTTGAATGGAACGTTTTTTCCTATTTTTAGAAGCAATCTTTCTGGATGTTTTCCAAAGCCTGCTCCTAGCCTAAACTGATTCTGCTGCCATTGCTGTCAACGGTGGCAAGACTGTCATCTGATACAAATTGGCTGGGATTATGGTCCTGCTTGTCTGCTTTTATTAACTGCCATTCTGGATAACTTATGCACAAAGAGAATTTTCCTTAGGTTTGGTTTGTTCGGGGTTTTTTTCCTAAAGGTCTCATTATAATGAATCTTCAAAATCTCTTGTGTAATAGTATACTATCTTTCACTGCATACATGCAGCCTACTGCAAATCCACCTACTTCCCAATTAAGAGAGCAAAGCAATAGAACTGGTTTTCAGTAGAAAATTTCAGATTGGTTATTCAGCTCTACAAAATTATGTTACACTACGGAAGGTCATTCTGAAGATAAAACCCAGAAATGTAGAGATGTGAATACAGTTTTAGGAAGTAATACAGGTGGTTTAATTGAACTTCTGTTTATAACAAAGCTGGTTTTGTGTGTACTTTCTTAAGACTGACAGAGACATCTATCTTCTACTATTGCCAGGACTGATGAGGCTTTTGGTCTGCGCAAGACTCTCCATCTGGCAGAAGCTCTATTATTACTGTCTTTCCAAAGAGGTACCTATGTGTATCTTTAGTAACCTGTAACCCTTGTGCTACCTTCCAATGCAAGGTGAGGCACAACCCATGCTGGCTTACCTTGTGAGTTAGGGAGTGCTGTTTGAGATGGTGGGGCTGCACAAACTCCATGCCACATTCTGTGCAGATGTATGGACGGATGTCTTTGTGCTTCATCATGTGGTTTTGCAGCTGACTTGGATACTGGAAGGTCTTATCACATTCAGTGCAATTGTACTGTATAGGGCCACGGTGGGTTGTTAAGTGTCTCTTCAGCTGGGCCAGGGTTGGGAAGTCCAGACCACACTCCACACAAATGTTCTCTCGCCCGCTCTCGTGCTTAGACTCATGTGCTTTCAGCTCACTGGGATAGGCAAAACCTCTGCCACAGATTCTGCAGTTGTAAGGCTTGGTGTCACTGTGTTGCATCATGTGCCTCTTAAGGTGACTGGTTTGAGTGAAAGCCTTGTGACATACCTGGCACTTATGTGGCCGAGTGCCCTGGTGTGTCAACATATGTGTGTGCAAGTGGCTCAGCTGCTTGAAAAGCTTGCCACATCGGGTACAGGCATGTGGCTTAATGCCACTGTGCCCCAAGATATGGGTGACCAGATTGTACTTGGAGGTATAGGACTTCTCGCACATGGGACATTGCCAGCGTTTCTGTTCACCCCCCACATCAACGTAGTAACTGTCGTCTATCTGAAGGTTAACATCTACTCTTTCCACTTTCTGTTTATTTTCACCACTTTGTCTTACTTCAGCCTTTCTGAAGGGTGGCTCAGGAGGTCTTTTCATTTGAAAGGGGTTCCTGAAATGAAAGTTTGGTGGCACAATAAAAGGAAACATTAAGCCAGGGTGGACTTTAGGATAATAGGGGTAAGGAGCCTGCATGAACGCTGGGCTACTGGGCCATGCCATGCCATGCTTCACCGGTTCTTGCTTAATGGGCTTGGTTCCAAAGTGCTCCAGAGTTCTGTAGAACTGAAAACTGAAGTTGCAGAGGTCGATCATCTGGGAACTGTACTTGGGCTGTGCTGGCTGTTGGAACACCAAGGGGAGACTGGAAGAGCCTATGTCATTGTGATCTTCAGGTCTGTCTGGTGGTGATGAAGAACCTTCAAGAGCAAAAGAAGGAGGCATTTTTGTTGGCATGCTCTTGCGTTTCCGAGACCCTCCTTCCAAGGCCCCCTGGAATCTTTCCATGTCTCCAAGAGGTGGAGGGCCATAGCGGAAATGTGAGAGGTGTGGTCTGAATTCTTCGCCAAATGGAGCTGGTCTGTGTGGCTTTGTAAAAAGGCTCACAGGCTGCAAGCAGCGGGAGAAGGGAGAGTCTCGAGTACTGTCAACATTAAAACTTGTTTCTTCATTCTTCATCATATTTGATTTTTCCTGTGTTGCTCAAATTCCTAAAAAAACCCCACAATAAAAACAAAGCAAAACAAAACAACAGCAACAACTTTATTTCTTCCTGTTCTCCTGAATTTGACGTTTTGTTTTCTATTTTATTGTTTTGGAGGTTGCTGGGTTTTTTTAACTAAATGCAACTAAAGATTTCTTAGGCCTGTATAAGACAAAGGCCTTTTAAAGCAGAATTAGATTGGTTAGTGAACAACAAAGAAACTTTGCTATTCCTGTGGTAGAATTCATGGTTTAAATCAACTTTGACCCATGTAATATCTTTGCAACATAAACTTGCTGTACCATGACACACAATTTTGCAGCTGAATCTATACGGCAAAGTTTCTGCTTAATTTAATTCAGCCAGGCTATTTGTGGGCAAAATTCTATCCTTGGCTGTGCATGCACAGGCTCTAGAAACTGGCAGTGCATCTAAAGGATATGGCAATACAAACAATAATGTGGACATTTATTATGGTTGTGACATGAAAAGCCAAAGCCAAAAAATGTTAAACTTCTTTGTATCATTAACATGTGCTGCTGTGAGAGAAAACAAAGGGCAAGTGATCTAAGGACACTGTGTACCATCAGGTTTTGTGCTGTGTTTCCTGGCTTCTCTCTCTTTGCATTGTATTAGTAAGGTGGAGATTAATTTATTTTCTTTGTTTTAATCCCAGACTTTTTTACCTGGCAGACTGGGGGAAGTAAAAATCTNAAGAAGGAGGCATTTTTGTTGGCATGCTCTTGCGTTTCCGAGACCCTCCTTCCAAGGCCCCCTGGAATCTTTCCATGTCTCCAAGAGGTGGAGGGCCATAGCGGAAATGTGAGAGGTGTGGTCTGAATTCTTCGCCAAATGGAGCTGGTCTGTGTGGCTTTGTAAAAAGGCTCACAGGCTGCAAGCAGCGGGAGAAGGGAGAGTCTCGAGTACTGTCAACATTAAAACTTGTTTCTTCATTCTTCATCATATTTGATTTTTCCTGTGTTGCTCAAATTCCTAAAAAAACCCCACAATAAAAACAAAGCAAAACAAAACAACAGCAACAACTTTATTTCTTCCTGTTCTCCTGAATTTGACGTTTTGTTTTCTATTTTATTGTTTTGGAGGTTGCTGGGTTTTTTTAACTAAATGCAACTAAAGATTTCTTAGGCCTGTATAAGACAAAGGCCTTTTAAAGCAGAATTAGATTGGTTAGTGAACAACAAAGAAACTTTGCTATTCCTGTGGTAGAATTCATGGTTTAAATCAACTTTGACCCATGTAATATCTTTGCAACATAAACTTGCTGTACCATGACACACAATTTTGCAGCTGAATCTATACGGCAAAGTTTCTGCTTAATTTAATTCAGCCAGGCTATTTGTGGGCAAAATTCTATCCTTGGCTGTGCATGCACAGGCTCTAGAAACTGGCAGTGCATCTAAAGGATATGGCAATACAAACAATAATGTGGACATTTATTATGGTTGTGACATGAAAAGCCAAAGCCAAAAAATGTTAAACTTCTTTGTATCATTAACATGTGCTGCTGTGAGAGAAAACAAAGGGCAAGTGATCTAAGGACACTGTGTACCATCAGGTTTTGTGCTGTGTTTCCTGGCTTCTCTCTCTTTGCATTGTATTAGTAAGGTGGAGATTAATTTATTTTCTTTGTTTTAATCCCAGACTTTTTTACCTGGCAGACTGGGGGAAGTAAAAATCTTTGATGACTCTCCAAATTACATTCAGTTTTGCAGACTAAATCTAGTGATTTTTTGCTTCTCAATAGGCAGGCAAAATCTCTACTATAAAATTAAATACAGAATTAACATCAACAACCCCCAGGATCTCCAGAATAATTGACACCTAAGAATGCACTGAGACTTTCTAGTGGTACAGTGTGACAAGGCAGATTAATTGTTTTCTTCTGGTAAAATGGTCCACTGATCATACAGGGAGCTTCTCCTGAGTTTGGGGTTCATTGAAAATACTGGTTATGAGCTTCAGTTCATCTTCAAAAAGGTTGCTCCCTTTTGGTTTGGCACTCCAGAATCACAAAATCAAAGAATCATGTCCAACCATAAACCTTACACTGCCAAGTCCACCATGAAAACATGTCTCTAAGCACCACATCTACATGTCTTTTAAATACCTCCAGTGACTCAACCACTTCCAGGGGCAGCTTATTCCAATGCTTGACAACCATTTCACTGAAGAAATTTTTCCTAGCATCCAATCTAAACCTCCCCTGGCCCAACTTGAGGCCATTTCCTCCTGTCCTATCACTTGTTACTTGAGAGAAGAAACCAACACCCNGTGACTAGCCATTAGCTGGGTTTGACTCCATTCAACATCACTCTTTAAGCCTGGCCATCCAGCCCTGTTTTTGATGCACCAAAGTGTACACCTCCCCAAGCCATTAGCAGCCAATTTCTTGGAAGAATGCTGTGGGAATCGGTGTCAAAGACTCTACTAAAGCCAAGGTACGCAACATTCACAACCTTTCCCTCATNCGATAAACAACCCCAGTTCTTGATCTCCTTGTAGTAAGGGGCCCAAAACTCAAACCAGTATTCAAGGTGCAGCCTCACCAGTGCCAAGTACAGTGGGACAACCACTTCCCTAGTCCTTCTTGCCACACTATTTCTGATACAAGCCAGGATGGTGTTGGCCTTCTTGGCTACCTGCACACACTGCCAGCTCATATTCAGCTGGCTGTTGACCAAAACCTTAAAGTCCTTTTCCACAATGCAGCTCNCCAGGTCCTCCTTCTGGACCTTCTTGTAGCTGGATGTCCCATTTGCTAACCTCCAGTCAGCTGGAATCTCTCTGGTTAGCCAGGACTGCTAATAAATGATGGAAAGTGGTTTGGTGAGCACTTCTCCCAGCTTCACGAGGACCCTTGGGTGGATCCCATCCAGCCCCATAGACTTGTGTGCATCTAAGTGGTGCAGCAGGTCACTGAACAATTCTGTTTGGGTTACAGGGACTTCATTGTGCTCCTCATTCCTTTTTTACAGCTCAGGGGACTGGGCACTCAGAGAACAACTGAATTTACTGTTAAAGACTGAGGCAAAGAAGGCATTCAATACCTCAGCCTTCTCCTCATTCTTGGTCACTAAGTTTCCCCCCTGCATTTAATAAAGGAGGGAGATATCCCAAGTCCTCCTTTTGTTGCTAATGTATTTATAGAGATATTTTTTGTTGTCTTTTATGGCAGTAGTCAGATAAATTCTGGCTGGATTTTGGCCTTTCTAATTTTCTCCCTGCATAACCTCACAACATCCTTGTAGTCTTCCTGAGGAATGAACTTGTCTGAATGTCTGTGTGTCTTTGTGTACATGTATCTATCCAACCAGGCAGAGACTAGGTTGGAAAAGTAGACATATTTTCTCTTTCACCTATGACATGCCAAAGCTATTTATAACACTGTTCTTGGAAATGCCAGGTGGAGAGCATGAAGATGGTTTGATTACTAAAGACATGCCTGTTCCTTTTTCAGGAAGATCTGTTCTAGATAAACCTGTTTCTAAAGATAGATAAAAGCACATCTCTGTGACCTAGTTAGGCTGTGGACAAGAGAAAGCATCTTAAAAACCTGCTTGCAAACAGATTATTTCCTTCTTACATGGTAGACTGCAGAATTATCTTTGAGATACTGAGTGAAGCCAGATTCAGTGGCAAAACTTTAAAATGGATAATTTAGACAAAGGGATCAGTCAATGCACAAAGAAGGAGTAGCAATTGAAGCAAAAATTGTAGGATCTCTAAACTCATGGTTCAAAAACCACCCGGGATAATGGAAAAGGCTAAAAATAAATTGCTTACAACTGGGACAAGTATCTAATAATTATATCAGGATGTGACTTTCATCCCCTAATTCATTGACTGGAAATGGTGTACATATATAAATATGTACACACACTCTATATACACTACATTATCTGTGTATGCACTTATATGTAATATATATATATGTGTGTATGTTCCATCAGAGAGGATTGTTAGAGAGTATGCATTCTACCATGTTTTCTTGTCACCCTAGCTGCCCAAGTAAAGTAAGGAATAGTTAAATCTTGAAGACTCTTTGGGTACAAAGGCTTGACTTATTAAAACCAGAGAAGTGGAGGGGAATCCTCTGAATACCTAAAAAGATTCCACTTCTGACCAAAAGAGAT
>VYZX01034239.1:6429-17796 GCA_013401335.1 Brachypteracias leptosomus
AAGATGAGTTGTGATAAAGCTTCATCAGATGCACTGGGAAAAAAAAAAATCAACAACAACAAAAACCCCAACAAAACCACCAGGATTTCATTTATTAAAAATATTTTTAACATCACTTGAGCAAGATTTATCACACATGGGTAGAATGATCACTCAATTTCAAAGGGCTGGAGGTGAGACTTAGACTAAGTGGATTGTACATTCAGGAGAAGCCAAGTAGAGAAGGGATATAATAAGTAGTTGAAGTGCTTACCAAGAACCTCAACAGGACAGGAAACGACAATCCATGGGACAAGTTATTGCATACTACTGTGCATTGTTTGTTTTTTCCAAAAGAGTGGTATTGCAGGAAGCTGAGATGGGTACAAACCAAACTACATGTGGGACTCAAATTATGCTTTACACCACTTCCTTAGTTATCTTTGGATGCAGAAGGAACAATCTGGATCCTTTGCAAATGTGAAGTCATGCATTAGATGAGACACTACAGCACTCCATGCATCAGGAAATTTGTTTCAAATTGCATTACGTTCCCTTATTAAAGCAATCTGTTCTTGGAACATAACACAGTATCTAATGATGTGCTCTTTAATCTGGGCTTCATGCACTTCCATTACCAAGAATTGTCTGAGGACATGGTAAGGAAAGTAGCAAACACAAAGATGACCTTTTTCTGCCAGTAGAGAGAAGTGAGGGATACAGGTCTGTTCAAAACACAAATTCAGTTCAGCTAGTCCTTCATACAACAGGTGTAGATAAGAGACTAACATTGATGACCAAAAGTACCATGGAATTTTTTAGGAACAAGTCTGCAGCACTTGCCATGATTTTAACCACAAACTGAAATCCATAAGCTCATTTCAAGTCAGAAAAGTATTAACAAGTTCTAACCTTTTGTGGCAGATAGTCAGGTTTTACTCTGGACTCTAATACCTGATCCTAATTTGAAATATCTATAAGCTGTGATATCTAGTGGAACTTTATACAGGNTGTTTATATTTTCTCCTGAAATGTCTCAGGGAAAAAAAAAAAAAAAAGCATATATAGGAACATCTTGCTATCTGTTGCTTCTTTAAGCACAGTGTCAAACTTCATTGCTGAATGTTAACACTGTTAACCATCATCAGTCTCACAGATAAGCACCTGAATTCTATGGATGGTAACACCAACTTTTTCCCAGAAGTACTACGATAAGAGATGATGTGCACAGGGACTTAAGTATTTTATCTCAATACGCGCTGACAGCATATACAAAGTAAATCTTATCAGCTTTCTCATTGCCTCCTTATATTTACATCATCACCAAAACCATCTTCAGGTAAACAATCAGGGATGAAGGGCAGAATAACAGGGTTAACGACTGTGCACTTACTCTCGCAAATTAAAAAGCTGAAATCTGTAAGAACTGTGATCCACCCCAAAAAGCCACCATCTATACTGTTTAACAGTCCTAATGACCTTGCTTCTGCCACCCTAGCCTTCATTTCTTCTTTACTTGTCCCTACATATTTCAACCATGTGCACTTCTTGAGTATCAAAAGGCATTTTTCTCATCCATTACACTAATTCTTATGAGAAAACTTGTTGTTGCAACCTGTTGTACTATCACATTTTTCAGGAACTCAGAAGCAGCAGACAGCAGTGCATGACTTTACAACTGTCCAGCTTCATTAACAGCAAGATGTCAACAACATTTCAGGGTTATTGACAAGCCAAATGGAAGACACTCTGTATGGAAAAATTTTGAACACTATGAACAACTGTCTACATTCATCCCAAACATTCCATTGGCTGTCTTATTCTTTTTCCAAGTCCTCATTAGCATTTCTAATTTTAGAAGACTTGCACCCTATACCCAATGGCATGCAAAGATGCCTTCTCCAAACCCAAAAGAGAACCCTGACCCAAACCTCTTCCACTATTGATAGTTACCCTCCACTTTCCCCATCTATAGGCACAAAGGCCTGGAAGAGCCTGCTGGTGAAGAAAGACCAAGTCAAAGAAAGCACTGAGCACTTCAGCCTTGTCCATATTCTCTGTCACTAAATTACCTGTCACAGGCAGCAGCAAGTCCCTACTTCCCTCATTTCTCTTTTTTCTTCTTTAACTGCTGATGTAGTGATCGAAGTTCTTCTTCTTGCCTTTGATTGTTCCCTACCAGTTTCAACTCTAGTGGAGTGTTGTCTTTCTTAATACCACCTCTGCACATGCAGATAGTAATTTTATATCCTTGAGTGAGCTTGTCCTCATTTCCACCTCCTGCACAAGCCTTCTGTGTTGATGCTCCATCATGAGTTCCCTCCACACTGCTCTCCTCACACGTCTACTCATTTTCCTGAGCATTTGTATAGACTATTGTTTTGTGCTCCAATGAGGTTGTCCCCAAAGACACACCAGGTCTCTTGAGCTTCACTGTCCTGTAACACACTGGATCTCACCAATTAGTTCAGAAAATAAGCCAGAGTCTGCTCTTATTCTTATGAAGTCCATGCAGCAAGAAGGCAATAAACACAAAACTCACCCAGAGTTTCACTGATGCACAAGAGGTGTGAGTTCTTGGATTTTTTTTTTTACAGTCATTTGATCAGATTGTTGCATATTTCAAGTCCATTATCATTTTAATAATACTTGTATCGGCTGTAACAAATTTCAAGTCACCTTTCAAGAATCTGCTGCCTTCTTTCTGTCTATCTTTAGACTTCATAATCACTTTGTGGAATGAATGTAAAATAAGTCATCTGTGGAAAAAATCTTTATAAGGAAACATGTCCAATCAACTACAGGGGAACTTCCAAGAAGAAAACTGGCTGAAAGAAGTGCAAACTTAGTTCATTGCTTTCGATAGGAAAAACTGATAGTTTTTATTATCTGATCAAATAGGAAAAAACTGCAAAGAACTCCTGCAACACAAGGCAGATTTACTGCAGGACAGCACGAGAAAATAGAGGCAGTGACATTGATACTCCCTATGACTTTTTCAGTGGCACAATAACAAACATTTGAGAAGGACAGTAAGGAACTGCAAAGTAGGAGAGATTTCTCAGTGAAACATAATAATTCCTGAAGAATTCTCTTAAGAAAACCAATGCATCTACTTTGACACCTGAGGCAAAATGGTGGCAATTTTTCAGTTTCTGTCATACAAGAATCATAAAAGTCCTGCTGGCTAAATCACGCTTTCAGCAATACATGCACACAGGATTAACTAAATTTTAATTCTATTATTGGAAAATATAAGATAATGCATTTTTGCTGGGATCTTGTCCAAAGGAATATTACCCAGATACATGCTTTGAGAAGTTCTCTGCAGCAGCTATGCTGGAAGAGTTCAGTATGCTATAGCTAAAGAACAGCAAGATTTCTTTTTTTCTTCCACAAGGGAACTGCTTTGGTTGGAAAAATTGTGGGAAAACTTTCCAGTGTGAACTAGGGACACCCTAAGCTAGGCTGGTTCTAAACAGCTGAAAAATTTAAAAATGTACTTACTAATCCAAAGACAATTTTGAAGTTATAAGCAGTCCTCATGAATTATTTGAAAAAGCAGTGAAGCCAGCATAATGCACTGCTTGCTGTTGCAAAATACATTTTCTCTGTGAAAGATCTTGCCTGGATTACAAGAGTGTTTTTCCTGCAGGCCATTCCCCATTCACTTGAATAGAGAGCTTTCCTGAATCAGTCAGGAAGAAATTGGAAGTCACAGGAACTCCCTCCACAAAAGACAGCTTATGTACAAGTAGTACGGAAAGCCAGAATTTGCACAGCTCACTCAAAACTCTTCAGGAATCTTGTATTTACACTGTATCTAAATGCAGATATATGCCAAAAAACAGCAAATAGATAAATGATCTGCAGATGTATTCTTTCTCAATACATCAATTCCCAAAGTCATCCAATAATTCACTTAGAAAAAAAACCCCAAACCTCATGTAATTAGAAACAATGAGTACAGACTCTAAGTTACACCATGGAACTGTGGTATTTGAAGATCTATATTTCAGAGCCGTACGGACTGACCTTACATAGTATTTCTTGTATTACTATATTCACTACTTTTTTCAGTAAAATGAATCGAAACAAAGCCAATCTGTATCTTCAAATTTAAAAAAAGTTCTACACAACAGATATTAAGAAAAAAAAATAATAATAAAAGAAAACCAGATAACCTTCTGGCTACTACAGGAACAAATCTTTTTCAAGAACTACACAGCTGCTTTCTTTCCAGACTCTGAAACACATTCACCAGGGCTGTCTGCTTTAATAGTCTTTCCCCTCACGTTCCTGAAGATGTTTCCTTTGCATTATCCCCTGTGGACAGGACACAAAATCTATATGTTCCAATTAAAATAAAAATTTTCCAAGAAAAACAATTGCCAATCACAAGACGAACAGGACCCTGGCAGCAAGCATACAAAACTAGTGGGGGGGAGGCGAAAACAACAAACAAAACACCTCACTTTATTCACATCCTTCTACAACTGTGTATTCTCTCCACTCTTCCAAAATAACTGGGCATTTGCAAACAAAATCATATCTTGAATTAAAAGATGCTTAGTATTGCTTTATATTGTGTACTATCAGCAAATTGAGTGTACTATCAGCAAATTTGCTGACGACACCAAGCTGGGAGGAGTGGCTGACACACCAGAGGGCTGTGCTGCCATCCAGCGAGACCTGGACAGGCTGGAGAGTTGGGCGGGGAAAAATTTAATGAAATATAACAAGGGAAAGTGCAGAGTCCTGCATCTGGGCAGGAACAACCCCAGGTTCCAGTATAAATTGGGGAATGACCTATTAGAGAGCAGTGTAGGGGAAAGGGACCTGG
Source organism: Brachypteracias leptosomus (assembly GCA_013401335.1). Taxonomy (NCBI): domain Eukaryota; kingdom Metazoa; phylum Chordata; class Aves; order Coraciiformes; family Brachypteraciidae; genus Brachypteracias; species Brachypteracias leptosomus. Next base: position 11,252 of record VYZX01034239.1, read on the forward strand.
GGGTCCTGGTGGACAGCAGGATGACCATGAGCCAGCAATGTGCCCTTGTGGCCAAGAAGGCCAATGGCATCCTGGGGTGTATTAGAAGGGGGGTGGTTAGTAGGTCTAGAGAGGTTCTCCTGCCCCTCTACTCTGCCCTGGTGAGACCTCATCTGGAATATTGTGTCCAGTTCTGGGCCCCTCAGTTACAGAAGGACAGGGCACTGCTGGAGAGAGTCCAGCGTAGGGCTACAAAGATGATTAAGGGAGTGGAGCATCTCCCTTATGAGGAAAGGCTGAGGGAGCTGGGTCTCTTTAGCTTGCAGAAGAGGAGACTAAGGGGAGACCTCATTAATGTTTATAAATATATAAAGGGGGAGTGTCACGAAGATGGAGCCAGGCTCTTCTCGGTGACAAACAATGATAAGACAAGGGGTAACGGGTAAAAAGTGGAACATAGGAGGTTCCACTTAAATATGAGAAGAAACTTCTTCTCAGTGAGGGTAACAGGACACTGGAATGGGCTGCCCAGGGAGGTTGTGGAGTCTCCTTCTCTGGAGATATTCAAAACCCGCCTGGACGCCTTCCTGTGTAACCTCATCTAGGTGTTCCTGCTCTGGCAGGGGGATTGGACTAGATGATCTTTTGAGGTCCCTTCCAATCCCTGACATTCTGTGATTCTGTGATCTGTAGAGATTAAAGGCAGTTACTAGACCTATAATTTTAATTTGATTCATATAAAGTCTGCACACAGTACAAAAGCCATCCTTCCAATTACAGAAGCCTTCAGGACCTAAAAAGTGTAACTGTTCAGAAACTAAGAGGGCGCATTAGAAAAAAGAGACAGCGCAATGCCTAATGTTGCTTGCACTACATAATTTTAGCAGCAAAATTTATATTACATCTGGTAAATGTAAACAACTAATTAATGTCAGCCTCACTTTGCTGTTTGTCTGAAACAGACACCAGAACAGTCAGGGCATGATGTGACAGGAGGAGGGGATGGCAAAGAGGAAAAGAGTTACACCCAAAACCAGATACAGTGAATGCCAGGTATCAAAACAAACAAAAAACCAAACCAGGAAGTTTGCAAAACATTTAGGACTTAAACTAGGCAATCCCCAGCCAGCACTGAAGCTATGCTCTAGTTACATCCCCTTTCACAAACGTAAATACAGAAGTCTTTTTGCATCTGCTTTGAAATCCCAGGAAAGATCCCTGGATCAAAATTAAAAACAAACAAACAAACCCTGAGAGAAAGGAGTAAAACATTCCTGAGTTGAGCTTGGCATGGAGTTTTCCTGGTTGCTTGGTAGAACCTGGAGTTTCCTTCACCGAAAACTGGCTTTTTGCCAACACATTGTAGGCTACACTGAATAAACCAAGTAAGAGGAAGTGGCTCACTTTTCTGTTCCCCTGACCTTCCATGACAGGGAAAGGTCACAGAAGCTCCACAGAGCATCTGAAGTTTAAGACCACAATGCTGGTCTCTCTCAAATTGGATGCTTTGATAAGAGCATCCACTGGATACTCATCCTAGTAGCCAGGACCATAGATCAGCTTTCCATTACTGTCAACTTCTTAACAAGCAAACTGCCATCCTGTTTAACATAGTAGAATATACAATTAGAATCACAGAATCGTTTTGGTTGGAAAAGACCTTTAAGACCACTAACCTAAAAGTGCCAAGCCCACCACTACACCATGTCCCTAAGCACCTCATTTATATAGCTTTTAAACACCTCCAGAGACGGTGACTCCACCACTTCCCCTGGTGCCCCATTCCAGTGCTTGACAACCCTTTCTGCAAAGTTTTTCCTAATGTCCAATCTAAAGCTCCCCTGGCGCACCTGAGGCCATTTCCTCTTGTCCTATCACTTGTTATTTGGAAGAAGAGACCAACACCCACTTTGCTATAACCTCCTTTCAGGTAGTTGTAGAGAGCAAGAAGGTCTCCCCTGATCCTCCTTTCTTCCAGGATAAACAACCCCAGTTTCCTCAGCTGCTCCTCATAAGACTTGTTCTCTAGACCCTTCACCAGCTTTGTTGACCATCTCTGGACACGCTCCAGAACCTCGTGTCTTTCTTGTAGTGATGGGCCCAAAACTGAACACAATATTCAAGGTGTGGCCTCACAAGTGCCAAGTATAAAGGGAGGATGACTTCTGTAGTCCTACTGGCCACGTTATTTCTGATACAAGCCAAGATGCTGTTGGCCTTCTTGGCCACCTGGGCACACTGCCAGCTCATGTTCAGGCAACTGTCAGTCAGAACCCCCAGGTCCTTTTCCACTGGGCAGCTTTCCAGACACATGTCCTCAAGACTGTAGCATTGCATGGTGGTGTTGTGATCCAAATGCAGGACCCAACACTCAGCCATGTTGAATTTCATAACTCTGGCCTCAGCCTATTGATCCAGCCTGTCCAGATCCCTCCGAAGAGCCTTTCTATCCTCAAGCATATCTATACTCCCACCCAGCTTCGTATAGTCTGTGAATTTACTGAGGACGTCCTCAATCCCCTCATCCAGATCATTGATAAAGACATTAAACAGAACAGGTCCCAATCCTGAACCCAGGGGAACACCACTTAAAACTGGCCGCCAATTGGGTTTAACTCTGTTCACCACCACACTTCGAGCCCCGACATCCAGCCAGTTTTCTATCCAGCAGAGCATACACCCATCCAAGCCATGAGCAGCCAGTTTCTCCAGGAGAATGCTGTGGAAAACTGTGTCAAAGGCTTTACTAAAGTCCAGGTAGACAACATCCACAGCCTTTCCCTCATCCACTAGGCAGGTCATCTTGCCAGTTATACATATTTAAATGCTCAGGCTACTCAATCCTCAGATCAAGAAACCTTCCTTCTCAGCAATAAAAATCAGTTTAGCATTGAAATATCAAACATGATACTTATTCCAAACAGCAAAAAAAGAAATAAGTGCAATGCTCATCTGTGAGCCAGTCACAGAGGCTAACACAATAGCTCCTTCAGATGGAAATATCTAATAGAACAGCCTATATTATAAATTCTAAACTACACCTCCCCATTATAGTCCAAAAATAGCACTAATCAAAGATGGAGTAAGAGTACTATATAAATGTACACCTGAAAGGTCATTTAAAAATCTCACTGTGAATTCCATTAGTTGCCAGATCAGTTTTACCATGATGTCTCTACCAGAATCAGAACTATCAAGTGCAAATAAAGCCTACAATTTATTTTTTAAATGACAGTATTGGAAGAACTTTGCTACAAAATTGACACTAAAGTTTGTCTATAACTAGGCCAATGACTTCTAAAAACCCCAAGCGGATTTCAAGAATTAATGACCTGTCAAAAATAAAGGCAATTCATTCTTACATATCTCTAGGCAGAGATTTTGTTGTTTGGTTGTTTTTTCAAAATTTATTCTAAAACTACATTTCTGCAGTGCAGGCATTTCATTTTTGCAATAGTATCTATGTGCTCTTAATATACAAAATGCCATGACTAACCAAACTTCTTTTCTTCCCCTTGCCTCCTTTTATTACAGTTTTAATATGCTTGGTTAAGGCACTTCAATACCACCTTGTTATCCTTTACAAGTAGGGATCACAAAGCATTTGAATAAAACACACCAGAAATTGGGTATTACAGTATTATTGAACAAATATCATTTATATAGTATTCCCAGCCTGGACACTTTTTTTGCACTTCAGTAATACAGTTCTAAAAATGGAACAGAAATACTCTATATGTGAAAAAAACAGAACACCTATCTGGGAATGGCAAAAAACCTCCTGAAATACTGATGAAAAGTTGGCAGTCTGAGGGTGTATTCCAAGTTTTATCAGCAGCAGACAGAGCCTTCAATTGTCTTAATTGACCCTCTGCTAAGATACAGAAATAACTTACACGGTATTTATAAGGAGAATGAGAATTAATTCTCATATGACTGAGTCACAGAAACACCACTAAGAAGAGGTGCAAGAGGCTATCTAAATGTGTAAAATTTACTGCAAAAATATTTTTTATTAGTATAAAAATCCATCTAGGAAAAATTAATACACTTCAATTGCTCAGAACACAATGACGGTAGGAAATGAATGCCAAAACAACAGAGGAGGGGCAAAAGGGACATGGGAAAGAAACAACACTCAAAGCTAAATTAAGGATTATAAGCAGTTTCTAGTTCTACACACTCTAGAAATTATTAATTTGATGCACAAAGTGGAAATATGTGAGAATGGAAGAAAAACACAAGCACAAAACAGTAAAAAGGTAAAGAAGAGATAGAGAAAAAAGGCGAGAAAAATAAACTGCAAAAACTACTTTAAAAAGCATTTTTTTGTCTCCTTCCTCAATAAGTAAAAAGGCCATTTAAGAAAAGCAACAGGCAAACTAGAAGACAAAAAAGCATAAATCAATTAAGACTGAGTCACAGAAATATTAACTGGTAGCATTTGTTTCCTACAAAGAACAATGGAAGTGCAAAATTCAAAATTGTTTGTGAATATAATTCAAAGAAGAAAATGTAAAGACTACATATGCCAGCAGGCTACCAACAAACCAACTGTGTGAACAAAATTAAAGGCCCCTTAACCAAAAATATCTCAAGAAACAAGACTGTTTCAAGACATACTTAAAAAAAAAACCACCACGGAAGCAAGCTACCAGCAGCAAAAGTTATCAGCTCTAAGGCCATATTTGAGACATCTTCAGAAGTCTCATCTACAATGAACTAACTTCAAATGAATAAAATAATAACATTTTATTTAAATTAAGACTAACTGCGCAAAATAACCGTCTACAGAATTAACATGTCAGTAGAAACAATTATTTCTTCCAACAACCCTGACTGAAAACAAAACAAAACAAACAAGATACAGCTTGCTAGACATTTTTGCTATGTATTTTCCTGGAATCTACAAAGAAGTTTGTTTTGGCGTGCTAAGAAATTTCACACTAATTCAAGGGATTTTTTAATATACTGAATACAGCACCAAATGGATATTAAAACTGATGGGAGGACTATTGAAGTCAAATGCATGTCAATACTGTTTTAAATCTATCTACTGTACACACTTATGAAAAGTTAACTAGGACAAAGTTGTTTAAAAGGATGATAGGCTTTTTTTAAAAAAAGCATTTCATAAAGTGAAACAGGAAAAAAACCCCATTATTAATTTTACAGAGAAAAACGCCACACCTCTGCCTTGTACTTTCTGTTGCAGACCTAAACTAAAACATAAATAAAAACCCAAACAAACAAAAAAACTCAGCTTGTTTGTATGATTTTAATGCAAAGGAGTTTAAATGTCTTCATAAAGTGATAGACTCTTGCCAGCTATAAAAATAGCAAGTACCAGTATAGCTTACCAGTGCAATGTCTCTCCCACCCAATTCAAGTAATTTGGATCTATTTTGTAAAGTGGCTGACATAAAGTCAATTAATCTATCAGATGTATACTGGTAAAACAGAATGACAGGAGGTTGCCTCTCAACCCTGTAGCTGGCTTTGAACAAATCTATTCCATGCTTCAGCAACATGCAAGCTTTAAACATACAGCTCATGTGTTTTAAGTCATATAAAGAAATCCCTGACTGCAGAGTAGTTGGTGTTATTGCCTTAGGTAGGCATGCTATTGTCAACTAACAAAACACACACAATAAACACTGCTGATTTCACAGAAATAAAAAAATCCCTCAAGTGTTAGTTGTGTTTAATGTTTGATTTTCAATTCCCTGATGACTGCTGCAGTTCTGGTCACACAGGTTCTTCTGCCAGAAGTTTTGCAGAAGAACAGCATCCCATTTGAATAGATGAGAAGGGGTCTGATCTATCTTCGAGCCCAGCAGCAGCATTATCGGGCTGAGACACGCACGTTTGCAACTGTTACGAGCTAAAACAAGGCTGGCTTCGCCTCTCACCTTCATCCCCCATCACCAGCTAAGACAAAGAGATCCTCACGGCAGAAGACCCCGCAGCGAGGACACGTAACCCATGCCTGCAAGACGCCGGTTCCGTCACTACATCCCCTTCCAGCTAGCCCCATTTCACGGCGACTGTCAGAGACGGGAAGCCAGGGGCGAGCGACGGCGGTCACGCCGAAGCACAGGGACGGCAGCAGGCCCTCCAGGCGGGCGGTGCCACCCACACCCCCGGTGCCGGGGGGCCGACATGGGACCAAGGGGAGAGGTGGGGACAGGCGCTCTCGGCAGCCCTCTAGAAGCAGAACGGGGAGGGAGGGAGGCAGAAGAGGCACTCCCATTGCAAATGGTGGGGAGACAGAGGAACCCGGGGAAGGGACAGGGGGGAATACGGGGAGCCGAGGGCGGCCAGGGCAGGCGTCTTTCTCGCCCCGGCCGCCCTCGGCTCTCTGTGTCCCCCCGTGCCCTTGGCGGCGGCCACCGCGGGTCGGCAGCACCGGAGGCGGGACGGAGCCTCGACTTTGCCCTCAGGCCGCCCAAGCCCCCCAACACCGTCCTCACCCCGGTCTGGCCCGCCTGGCCTCACCTGCGTGCCCACCACCACGATCTGCGGCAGCTGGATGATGTCGGCCCCCACCGTGTTGAACACGTCCT